>JAKELL010000032.1:0-465285 GCA_021524915.1 Lactarius akahatsu
AGCCGAGGGTACGACGCTCGCTATAACAGTGCTATATCGATTTACCAACATTATCATTCAGGCGAATAAGGGAACGGTCATCAAACTCACCCAAATCATCACGAACATGTTGAGGCCGTCGAACAAGGACGTGAGTGCCTAGTAGAAGCTTCAGCGAAGGCGATAGCAAATGACAATGACGTCGCACGAAGACGATCTGACCAAGAAAAATATCTCATGTGAGTACGAAAAAAAGCGTGCGAATGCCCTAGACGCACTCCTAAGTGATAGGCGAAGGGCGGCTGTACTGAACTGATCCCTGGTGTTCCACTGGCCACCTGTACTATTTTGATGGTCGGTAGATCTGTAATACCGAAGCAGCCGGTACGCTCGACAAAGAGGAACAGGGGGGACACTGTGGTTCCATAGAAAGGTCAGGAATACATCTTGACAAATAAGGTCTTCGGCACGGACAGATTATCTGTTTCCACGACACCCAAATCATAAAGCTGACCAGAGTGGACAAGGTGATCGAAAGAACGGCGAGAATCCCTTTTTTCCTCCCAGAGAACGCATATGTACGCCACATCAAAAGGACTGAGGACACAACCGACATGGCGAGTGTGAATAACGGCATGTATACCACGCGGAGATAGTCGTGCTTACATTGTGCTGCAAATACCTGTAACTAAATCGTGAGGAAAGACCAGACGGGAAGTGTGAGTGTGCGCACCGGAGGTATGGTGCAGGCAGAAAGTGCGTGAAGGTATGACTCGCAAACGTGTTGTTCATGGTCACCGAGAAAACCCCAGAAGTGGAACGGCGCGACTGCCAGTGGGTAATACCGGCAAAATAAATACACGACTTTCACAATATTCCACGGAGCAGAGAATACCTAGTATAATTAGCAATCAATCAACCGCTCCTTGGTACAAAAAGAAGGTACGGGCTCACAAAGACAACTTCTTCGTCTAACCTAAAAACACAGGAGTCAAAATAAGCACTCGATCCGAGTCTCAAAAAGTGTTGAAGTTTGAACGAACGATATGACCCAATCATAGAAGCAGACCACGTCTAGGAGACTAATCATCAGGATACACCAATGGGACGCTGAACCTATAGAGGAACGTACAGGCAGCTAGAAACGGTCTTGGTTGGTCGACTTTGACGGCACGAGGGAGGAACGCACTCACATGTGAGGGTGTAACGCGCGCTAGATGCCATCAGCGGGAACAAGTGAGCCCCCTTGCTCGGCACATGACCTCCGAAAAGAAATTGGGACGCACACAGCCAGTAAATCCAGGCTAGACACCAACAGCCGCAGTATGAGCGACTGTTCGTCCATAGGTACAGAACGGTACCGATGCCGCCAAGCTGTGCAGCAGACCGATATGTCCGAGCCCACTGATAGCAACGCTATGAGCGAAGTGTGGACAGAAGAGACGGTCGATGACGGACCTCTTCAAGATTCAAGAGGTGTGGGGGATTATCGGGAGAGGGAAAACCGTTGGTGGGAAGACAGCGCGGCCCTGCGTACTTCGAGAGCTAAAAGGGATCGCCTGGTGATAAGGAGTCGGAGACATACATGACATTCCAATTCTGCAGCGTGGCTATAGAATGCTGTTCCTGTGTATTAGCAAATGTAGCAAGGAAGCAATATATGGGCGCTGCGGGGAGTCTATCTTTGGGGCTTCATGAGTTCCCAGCACGACTGGGGTCGGTTTATTCAAGCGCCTTCGCCGGCGTGCTTCCTCGGGCCTCAGGCCTCAGGCTCCGGCCGCGGTCGGTTCTGTGTCTTAACTGCACATGCCAAGCGTCCCGTGATTAGTCCAATTTCGTTCGGAGCATTCGCCGCATCTTGTCTCCAACGCTTGCTCCAATGAACCTACGGCGTTGTATACATATCATTCAGTAGAGGCAGTACCAGTGAATGTCCTCTATGGATAGATGACTTGTTGCTTGTTCGAATGAACAGTGGACTGAATGTCAAACCAGGCTCATTACTACAGCGAAATCCAAAACAGAGGGCCCCTTGCGAACAGTGGCGTGTTCCAAGTTAAGTATAGTTCGAAATGCTCAGGAAAATTGTTATCTCACAGTATATGGGTGATGAAATAGTCATCCGGGGGTCCTGCAAATGATTTCTTGGGAGAAAACATAGTTACCTGAACGCTGTTTCTGACCCGCATGGTCCCTGGACGTCTAATATGGGCCCCCTGTTTTAGATTTCTCTGCAAGGACGGGGCCTTTTTGGCGCACGCGTTGCCGCGTGGCCCATCTGTCAAACAAAGTGCGTTTGCCATGTCAGACAAGGTTCTTTATAGTATGATCACATTCAAGCCAGGCCGTTCAAACCTACTGTAAGCGCCCAGTGTGGCGCACGTGCACAGGGGGCGCTCAAGGTCAAGTGGTCAAGTGAAGTGGATGTCGTGCAAGGGGTGGACTCTGATTCTGTCATTCCTCTGCTGGCTGCCCCCACGCCCCCTTGCGCACCTGTTCCGGAGCGGCTGATACGAGACTAATCAAGAGACTACAGTAATCCAATTCGTGTACTTGTAGTAGTCCGAGTATATTCTCCCATTTTCAAGCCCGTTTGTTCAGATGACGCTAATTCGTCCTGACCTTTTCTTCGTGTCCTGTAAGGTATTGCATTCCTCAGCACTGGTACTCGTTTGCAATCCGTTCTTGGTCCAAGGTTACCCAGGCGTTACGTATCAACGGTCTTGTCAACGGTTGTCAACAGCCAGAATCACCGGCTCATAACCCATCTGCGTAGTAAGCCTTCTGTCACGACAATGAAATGGCTTCGGCATCAACATAGAGTGTACGTCCGGTCCGCACCTGGGCGTGGTGACGGCGCTGGTGACGGGCGGTCACATCACCAAGGCGTCACCAGTGCAGGACCCGAAATATACACGCACCCAAGCATTCCTTAGCACCCTTAGCACGTTTCGCACGTTTTCCTTTTTCGTCATTAGCGTCCTTAGGGCGCTCTGCACATTTTACACATTGTTGACTTGCCCCCTCGTGTTCCCCGGTGTGCCCCACCCACGCGCGGCCTTAGTAACTCGGGTGTAACGTGTCGCCGACCACGATGGCCACCTCTGCAAAGTTTCGTGTCGCGCGGAAGCGTGCGTGACCGCTTGCGAACGCCTGCGACCACCCAGACCAGCAGGGCTACATGCAGCCCAATGTTCTGATTCCCGACCTCGCCGCACCTGCGTGCGGCCTTAGAAACTCAAGCTCAACGCCTCGCCAATCAAGGTCGCTCCCTCTGCGAGGTTTCATGTCGCACGGAGGCGTGCACGATTGTTTGCGATCGCCTGTGACCACCCGACCCAGCAGGGCTCAGTGCAGCCCAGTGCCCACCGTTCCCTTTCCTGACCGCGCTGTACTCGTGCGCAGCCTTAGCTATTCGACACAGACGCGACTGCGACCGCTCCGGGCCTACCTACAACACCTCGCGCCCCGCGGAGGCCTGCGCGCTCACTTGCACCGCTTCACACCCCCAAAATCCTGTGCACCTTAGACATTAGGTATGTTTCAACTCTTTCCAGTCTATTGACGGATTCGGGCGTTTCAGACGTTTCAGACGTTTTGACCCTTTAGGTTGCTTAGCACACTTCGAACATTTCAGTCACCGTGCCGACCCCCTATCCGAAACCATATACACGGTGTACTCCACCCAGTGGTGGCGTCACCACGAATATATTTCACGCCCACGTACAGTGTGTCACGACGTTACCAGTCACGGGCACCAGCATCACCCTGGTGATCACCACGACGCAGGGACATAGAGTGTACGTCCGGTCCGCACCTGGGCGTGGTGACGGCGCTGGTGACGGGCGGTCACATCACCAAGGCGTCACCAGTGCAGGACCCGAAATATACACGCACCCAAGCATTCCTTAGCACCCTTAGCACGTTTCGCACGTTTTCCTTTTTCGTCATTAGCGTCCTTAGGGCGCTCTGCACATTTTACACATTGTTGACTTGCCCCCTCGTGTTCCCCGGTGTGCCCCACCCACGCGCGGCCTTAGTAACTCGGGTGTAACGTGTCGCCGACCACGATGGCCACCTCTGCAAAGTTTCGTGTCGCGCGGAAGCGTGCGTGACCGCTTGCGAACGCCTGCGACCACCCAGACCAGCAGGGCTACATGCAGCCCAATGTTCTGATTCCCGACCTCGCCGCACCTGCGTGCGGCCTTAGAAACTCAAGCTCAACGCCTCGCCAATCAAGGTCGCTCCCTCTGCGAGGTTTCATGTCGCACGGAGGCGTGCACGATTGTTTGCGATCGCCTGTGACCACCCGACCCAGCAGGGCTCAGTGCAGCCCAGTGCCCACCGTTCCCTTTCCTGACCGCGCTGTACTCGTGCGCAGCCTTAGCTATTCGACACAGACGCGACTGCGACCGCTCCGGGCCTACCTACAACACCTCGCGCCCCGCGGAGGCCTGCGCGCTCACTTGCACCGCTTCACACCCCCAAAATCCTGTGCACCTTAGACATTAGGTATGTTTCAACTCTTTCCAGTCTATTGACGGATTCGGGCGTTTCAGACGTTTCAGACGTTTTGACCCTTTAGGTTGCTTAGCACACTTCGAACATTTCAGTCACCGTGCCGACCCCCTATCCGAAACCATATACACGGTGTACTCCACCCAGTGGTGGCGTCACCACGAATATATTTCACGCCCACGTACAGTGTGTCACGACGTTACCAGTCACGGGCACCAGCATCACCCTGGTGATCACCACGACGCAGGGACATATGGCTACGATGCGCTAAAGCGATTCCTACAGCACTGAATATGTGAATAGACCTGCGCAAGTGAGCGCGCAGGCCTCCACAGGGTGCGAGGTATCATAGGCAGGTTCGTGGCGGTCGCGATCGCCGCGTCTGTCGAATAGCTAAGGTTGCATGCGAGTGCAGCGCGGTCAGGAAAGGGAACGATGGGTTACGCTGAGCCCTACTGGGTCGGGTGGTCACAGGCGATCGCAAACGATCGAGCATGCTTCCGCGCGACGTGAAACTTCGCAGAGGGGGCTACCTTGGTCGGCGACGTGTTGAGCTTGAGTCGCTAAGGCCAGACACAGGTGCGGAGGGGTCGGGAATGGGAACAGTGGGCTGCATGGAGCCCTTCCAGTCTGGGTGGTCGCAAACGGTCGCACACGCTTTCGCGCGTCACGAAACTGTGGTTGGCGACATCATGTCACGTTTGAGTCACTAAGGCCGCGCGTAGGTGCGGCACACGGGGGCACGCGAGGGGGGAAGTCAAAAATGTACGAAATGTGCAAAGCGCCCTAGGACGCTAACGACCGAAATGGAAAACGTGCCAAGGCCCAAGGGTGCTCCAATAAGCAAAGCAAAGGCTTGGGGGCGCGGGTGCTGGCTGGTGACGCGGTCGGCTCGGTGACGTGCCAGTGACCGCCCGTCAGGCCCAGAAATCCGTTCTGAGAAAGCGCCAGCAACACCGTCCGTCCAACCCTTCCGTTCAACTCCCCTTCCGGCGCCTGCTGTCAGTTTGCCTCCAACACCTGACCTCCGTGGTAAGTTACATTACGGTACCTGTATCTGATCGGATGGCTAGCCTTTCATCCGAGTCATCATCAACAACCCGAGGTGCTGACCAAGTACAAGTTTTGTTCGGCCTTACTAGCTTACCTTACTACAAGCGCGATATCCCTACTCAGCTCACGGAGATGCTGAGGGACGTTTGTGAGTGATCCAAATGTATTAGGCGCAAACCGGTTTTGTAACAGTCTGCCAGGTGGCGAAGGGAAATGTCAGACGAAATACTTACTTTGGTTTGGACAAAATGAAGCGCGGCGAATACGGTCACAAATTTACCCAAACCTTGTTCGGTCCAGCAATGCCGTGACAAACTTTTTTTTCGCTGATGCCGTGCGCGACTGGGCACCAGCCGCGCATGTGTCAAACAATTGACGTCTCTAGCATTTGAAGCCAGGGACTTAAAGCTTAAAGATAACCAACCCTCTCCTCTGTCGATACTCTGCTCATAGTAGCGTTCCTCACTTGACAGCGTCGGTTCCGTCCTCTGTCAATGTCTACAACCATGGGGAAAATACAGCAACTGTTGGTGCTCGGCCTGAGTGGGGTGGCTAGGTGCGTCCTTATCTCTTTTGTGGAAGTCGTGTACTGACAGAGGCTTTACTTGTTCGTGCTGGTGGCATCTAGCGGGCGTTACTGCATGATAGGTGAGCACCTCATTTCCTTGTGCCGTCCAAAGTTGATCAATCAAAATCATTTCTAGTTGCCTGTACGTTCCCCTCGCATCCCGTTGGTGCATCCTAATGATTAGTCTCCTAGACTCTGCCTGTTTCTATGATTGGGTCATATCGTGCGTTGAATCTTGATGCCCCATTAATTTTGACCCGGGATGCTTATTTGACTTCGGTGTTTAGACTTGACCAGGAAGTCGCTCTTGTACGCACATACTCTCGCCTTCATCTACCGAGGGGTGGCTGATTGACTAGTGCAATTCTTGACGTCCAGATATACCCTGCTCCGTGGAACAGTGTGAAAGCCGCATATATCTTCTGCCGCTATTACCCAATGGCCATCGCGCCGTTCCACTTATGGGGTCTTGTCGGTAACCATGAGCAAAGCGTTTGCGAGTCATACTATCATGTTCTTTCTGCCTGTGCCATGCCTACGGTGCGGTCACTCGTTCTTGCCATCTAATCTTGCTCACACGATTTGATCATAGTTATTGTCAGCACAATGTAAGCGTGACTAGGTCCATGTGGTTTACAAGCTGTTAATCACACTCGTGTCGGCCGTGTCCTCAGTCATTCTGATGTTGCGTACATACGCGTTTTCTGGGAGGAAAACACGGGTTCTCATCGTTCTTTCAATCACCTACTTGGGTCTTACCGGCGTTATTATTTGGGTGCTGAGCAAAGAGTTGACCCGTCTGTGCCGAAGACCTTGTTTTTGAAGGAGCATTCCTGACTCTTCGACGGAATCACAGTGGCGCCTTTGTTCTTTTTCACCAAACGCAATGCCTGTTTCGGTATTTCGGACGAACCGGATATCACAGTACTGGCGGCCAGTGTATTGCAGGGGAGGGGTGTACCTGCACCCATTGCCTATCATATGGGAGTGCGTCTTGGACTTTGGCACGTTTGTCTGATTGTACTAACATGAGATTCCTTCTTGGCTCAGATGATCTCTGTACGATGTCACTTATCGTTTGCTATCACCTTTGCCGAACCACCCTTCTGCTAGGTACTCGCAACCTTTTTCGATTTCCTCAACATACTCGTCGTGCTTTGGGTGAGTCCGACGACGACCGTTTTCTTGTCCACATGGATGATGACCATAGTGAATCGATATAGCACTGGGTTCGGGGGCGTGATACCTTCGGCCCGCTAGGCAAGAGTTTTCTGAAACAAGGCAAATCTTTATTTCCATCGACGCTGTCTGGCGTCATTTATTTGGTTGTGGTCACGCAGGGATGCTGGTCTACGTCATCATGATTGCCTTGAACACGTTGGCAATTTGTGCTTTTCTCAGGTAAGAAGTCGTCAACGATCATCCAGACTGCAGTCGACCAACTAGGTCTTGCCATAGCTCATACCTTGTGCTCCATGGTCTTGCTTCTAGCTCTTTGTTTGCGAACATTCTGCCCTCCGCTCTGGTGATCCGATTTCTCTCCCACCTGCCACATTCACTTTGTTGATCATTGTCGGCTCTCTTTCCAGGCATGTCGGTTGCAAGTGTCATGCCTTCTGCAAAGTGCTTACTGGCTGAGACGTTTTGTGTTTTTTAGAGTGCTGATGCTGCGCCAGAAGGCGTCTCCGACCGAGACGAAACTCCGTCTCGAATACTCACACATGGTCGACAACGCCCTTGAGATGATTGCAGTGGATCGGTGTCCTGAAGAATTATCGGAGGGCGGCTTCACACTATCCATTTCGACGGATGCTGAAGCTCAGCATTAATGTGCCTGGGCCTGCCCCTTCTGAGGTGTACCATAACAAGCATACAAGCCGATATCGGTTAATCGGCGCACACTCGTGTGGTGCTGTAGCCCGAAGCCGTCGTGCAAGACCATAAGCGTGTCGGCGGTCGCCGTGGACAGTACTTCGCAAGCCCCAGCTTCCCGATGAGCAGGGAATTTTCTACTGGAGGGTCACGAAGGTACGAGAGACATGTTGTGGTGCCGCAATCATGCAGACATTACATCCGTCAAAGTTGTGGCAATGGTTGAAGAAACGAACAAGTTGTTTCGCGAGCACTGAGACGATGGTAGTAAATATAAATAGTACTATGCACCATACTTTACAAACAGTAAATATTGTTAACAGAAGGCTCGCAATGGACTTTGCCCTCATTAGCGATGCGACTTATGAGGACCATGTCCAGGGCTCGAATATACTACCTGTTACTCATGAGTTACTGTAACGATCACCATCTGCGCCCGTGTTTGAGCTTTTGAGTCTCAGTCTATTTATCTGAGGTCCGATTAATAATAAATAAGGTTCATATTTTTATTTGTCTGCCTGGTCTTTTTTTTTGCTTGTTCGGTAAGTCTCCCAGGCAGGTCTCCCGAGTTTCCGAAGCTCAGCCTGCTACTAATTTGTTCGCAGATAGGCCTACTCTTGGGTCTAACTTACTGTATCGATATGAAAACGGCTGTGAACGGTTTACTGTATAGAATTTTAAAGTATTATTTCTTGTATTATCCTGCGTAACCTCGGACTAAGAACGAGTTGCGAACGGGTACCGGCGCTGAGGAATGTACTGTAATACTGTACCTGGCAGGACACCAAGCAGGACACGAAGAAAAATGTCAGGACAAATTAGCTTCATTTGGACAAAATGGGAGAATATGATGGTACAACTTGAACTCGGACTACATGAATTGAATTACCGTAGTCTCTTGATTAGTTTCGTATCAGGCGCTCCGCAGCAGGTGCGCAAGGGGCATGCAAGGGGCCGTGGGGACGGCCAGCCGAGGATCGTCGGAGTATTATTGGCCTAGGGAAATAAAGTTGTTTGTGTGAATACTGTATGCCCGTCGCTCCACCCCCTTGCGCGACCTCCTTCGCGACCTCGTCTTGAACGCTTGATCGTTGAGCGCCCCATGTGCACGTGTGTCTCACTGGGCGTTTACAGTAACAATTTAAACGGCCTGATTGAATGTGATCACATAACGAAACCTTGTCTGACATGACAGACACACCTTTTTTTTGTTTGATCGATGAGCCCGCGCGACAACGCGTGCGCCAAACAGGCCCCACGTTCTTACTGTAATGAGCCTGGTTTGACATCCAGGGCGACATTTCGGCACTTTTAACAGTGTACAGTAATGTAACTTACAAGAGTAAACAGTGACATCGATCGCATGAGGCGAGGATAAAAATTTGGATTTGAACTTGAGCTTAGTCCACAACAGGTCGCCTATCATAGAGGACATTCACTGCCTCTACAGAATGGTGTGTATGTCCAACGCCGCAGGTTCGTTGGAGACAAGGTGCGGCGAAGGTTCCGAACAAAATTGGACTTCATGGAAACGGAACTGACCGGGGCCCGACGAGCCCGAGGAAGCACGCCGCATACAGGACGAAGGCGCTTAAATAACCGACCCCAGTCGTGCTGGGAACTCGTGAAGCCCGAAAGATATTAAATATCCCGCCGCGCCCGTGAAATTGGAATATCGTGTATGTCTCCTTATTACGGTACACAGCGATCCCTTTCATTTTTGATGTAGGTTGCTAGCACTGTCTTTCCAGCATCTGCAGAAGTGGAGGTTGTCAAGTCTGAGTCTCCAAGTTCATCAGTACTTGCGATAATTTGTTTTTGGGGGTTTTTTCCCATGAAAAACCTTAAAAAACTGCCTAAAACGGTGAAAAACAGCAAAAACATCAAATCCTAAAAACTTGAGGTGATTTTTGCAAAAACCTATTCGTAAATAAGGTGGGAAAAACCCCCAAAACAGCTAAAACATACTGAAACCTGAAAACTTATTAATTGGCTCGTGTGGCGTTATCCAACAATGTCAATTCCGCATTTTTCTTGGTCCAACTATGCTCAACGACACCATTGACTTCAACACACTATACCTCACTTGTCACGATCCACCGATCATGCCATCGATTATCTCTGATGATCAGGTTCTGGAAAAGCCTTGGAAGATTCTCAGTTTCTCGACTACTGTCTTGCGTTTCAGATTCAGCTTCCCGTTCCCGTCCAAAGATTCCCAACTGCGCATGGATCATGCCATCGTCACGATAGACTGACGTGCTCAGTTTATATTTAGTTTCCTGCTTACGCGTCTCTGGAAAATAGTAGAAAAGCACAGAAAAATGGGTTTTCTGTAAGATACTTAAGCAGCCTGTAGTACTACCTGTATTCTCCGTTCTAGTCTTGTTCCCTGTCTCTTGCCTTGCAATCTAGTTCCATTCTCTTGCCCTTTGCTGAAGGACAAGCAGTCTTACACTTAGGCCCTGCCAAACTATATTGGCAGCACTCCTCTTGGTGGCTCAAGAAGGCTTTGTCTAGCTAGTAATAGATGACACTCCGCTTGGTGGCTCAAGTGTGTCCCTGAGGGTATCGAGCCCCTCCCCATTGTACGCAACTCGGTATCAAGCCCGGGCCCTGCACGATCCCCCAGTAGTTCCCCTTTACGACAAAGTGGTAGCGTCGTGGACGCGAGCCCACCTCTTGGATCGTGAAATAAGACTAGAACCATCCCCTACCAACTCATGCGCGGTTCACTGTTGAGACGCGACTGATTCAGGTCACATGTCTCGTGGGATATGATTGAGTCATCCCATATACTAAATACGGTATCTGTCCCTTACGGACTGATTTGGACTTGACCGGACTCTTACGGACCGCCTTTGTTTATCTTTATTGTTAGAGTCATATATGGCTCTTATTGTTCTCTATAGTTAAGATACCGGTATTGTCTGCTTTAGGCAGCTATTGTTCTCTGCCCTCCAATGGCATTTCTCCCTCTGGCGCACAGACCACCTGTATTGTGTTTGGATCACCTGTGCGCACAGACCATTCTTAGCTAAGCATCCTGTATATAAGGACTGCTGTTTACGCCTCTACACTTCAGAGTTCCTTCTACCTCTGAAGTGTAAGTTCCCTCTTTACTCTCCACTACCTTTTACTCATAGACGTTCTATAGAACTTGTCTGTCTAGGTGTGTAGTAGTGCTAATAAGAGTTCCTTCTACCTCTGAAGTAACTTGTCTGTCTAGCTCCTTGCTATTAACACCTCGCTTGTTAGTTCTGCGCTTCAACAGGTTATGGGCCCTGACGCCTAATAACTAACTTGCGTTATACCTACAGATCTACCTGTGTCAACTCTGCTCACTTCAGCCGACCACACTTTTTTGTTGTCACCTACATCCTCAGTGAGCATCCTCTTCCATTTACACTCGACACATCCTTTCTCGTCCACCATGACTCTGTCATGTGCCATTCTGGCTAGCCTCCTAAGGAGGTTCTCGTGAGAGGTCTTTATGACCTCAAATTCCTCTGTGCGCACTATCCTACTATATTTTCTATACCCGGTTTTTGTCCGGAAGTGCTTTCATAGGCCAAAAGGGGAAGACCCTTGCGGCTATAGGCCTCTCTAATGGTTGGGTGATACTCGGTTAATACCTGGGTCACTTCAAGGGGTGTGAAGGCCTGGTTAATAGTCAAACCCAGAAGTCCTTCCCTCTGATACAACTAGGAGACGCTACTATACTATAATAGTATTTACATAGTAGCTATGACTAGACCTCTGCCAGGAGAAGTATTCGCTCCCCTTGTGCAGGATTCGCTGCATGGCATGTATCACTAGTCTAGTTGCTTAGTACCAAGACCCTTAATGGTCTGTTCTAGAGACTCCACAGACGACAGTCACAATTGTTAT
Organism: Lactarius akahatsu; assembly: GCA_021524915.1. NCBI lineage: Eukaryota > Fungi > Basidiomycota > Agaricomycetes > Russulales > Russulaceae > Lactarius > Lactarius akahatsu. The sequence continues at coordinate 11,882 of JAKELL010000032.1, forward strand.
GGGAGTTGATCCCTATCATTGTCTCTGGAATTCGCTGTTGGCTCCTCTCTAGGGTACTACCCTTTACTGTGCATCTTAGTCGCCCCAGTCTACTTGGCCCTAAAGGTTAGAGATGGCCTTGAAGCGTCCTTCGCCGGACAAAGCTTCTATGAGCCCTTCTTGCTAGACCCTGATAAAGCTGTATGATATGACCACTAGCCCTCCTAGGGTCTCAGAAGATCACAGTATAAGGCAGCCATCATGAAATTGAATCCACTACTATAGTACACTCCAAGTCGCACAAACTTGAGGCATGACACCTTACTGTGTTATGGAGTTATAGCGCTCTTATGGCTGGACCTCTACCTTCCTTAAACAAGATCTGGGCTGGTTCTGACTGCTCCTTGGAACCAGAATTTTATAAACATCTCAAATGGCTTCGCCCACCTTCCACCTCTCCTTCCCACCTACCCTCGTTCTCTCCAAGTTGGACGGAACAAATTGGCAAACATGGGGAGCAACCTTTACGTCGCTCATGTTAATGAATGGAGTGAGAAGGCACCTCACTCACTCTCAACCTCCCCATGTTCCGCACCACCCTGCCCCTGCAGCAGGAGTTGTTGGTGCCCCCACTGGTCCAACAGACGAGGGATTGGCCATTTTGGCCATGTGGGAGAAGCAGGAAGAGGTCATCACTGGCCTCTTATACCTTTCAGTCACATCAGAAGTTCTGTCGGGCATTGTCTCAGAGGCGCTGTTCCCAAGCGTCCATGACAAGTTTGTCCACCTTGATCACCTCTATGGCCAGGTTGGCTCTATGGCCACCTTCAACCTTTGGGTGGGCTTGGCCAACACCAAGCTTCAGGAAGGTAGCCCCTTCCAACCTCAACTCCAGAAAATGCTGGACGCGAGGAACACCCTTGTGGAGCAAGGGATGCCCGTCTCGGACATGCAAATGTCCTTCATACTTTTAGACGCGCTACCTCCCTCCTACAGCACCATAGCGGGCACCATCCTCGCCTCCGGCCCCCCTGCCAACTTACAACCTCAGGACCTAATTAACAGGTTCATTAATGAGGAATCCCGTATCGCTGGTCCCCCGGCATCTTATAACAAGATAGCCCCTGTCAAGAAAAATTCGCCTCCGCACGATCATGCGTCGCAGGCATCGGGCAGCTCTGTGTCTCCAGACATAATCTGCCACTACTGCAAAAAATCTGGCCACAAAAAACCAGATTGTTATAAACTCAAACGGGACCAAGAGAACGCAAAAAAAGGGAGGGCTGGGCAACGAGGGAAAGCTGCTCAGAACTCAATGACTGAGGCCCCGGACTCACTTCCGGGAAATAGGTTTGCTGCGGCTAATAGCATACCTGTACCAAAGAGCCGACTATTTACTATAGTTAATGGCTCTGGCAAAATAGAAGAGGTACATGAGGTACCTCAGGTCTCCCTCTACATGATGAGTGTAAATCACTCTCAAATAGCATCAAGATGGATGATGGATAGTGGAGCATCAGCACATTTTACCCCACACCTTGAAGACTATGACTCCTACACACCTCATGAAGGAGTAGAAGTGCTTCTAGGTGACAACTCTCTACTCAAGAGCGTTGGCACTGGTACGGTTACAATCCACACCAACAGAGGCTATGACCTCAAAATATCAAATGTGCTGCACCTCCCCAACACACACTCACGCATACTATCAACGCCTGCACTAACACAAAAAGGCGCCATCATCAGCTTTGACTCAACATCTTTTGCTATAAGATTCAATGGAGAGACCATAGCGGAAGGACACAAGGCTTCAGGCCTATATTGGCTTGACGGACAACATATGAACTCAGTCCGAGCACCTGCATCTGCTAGCCTTGATGTCTGGCATCAGCGCATGGGACATATGTCCAAAGACGCGCTTAAAAGATATGCTCAGGAGTCTGTAAAAGGACTCCATATAAATAACTCACCAGTAGACGATAAGTTGTGCCATGGCTGTGAAACCGGCAAATCAATGCGTCTACCCTTTCCACCTTCCTCAAAACGCGCACAAGAACCCCTTGAAGTCATCCACAGTGACCTTGTTGGCCCCATGCAGAGCCAATCAATACAAGGAAACAAGTACTTCGCCACGTTCATAGACGACTACTCCAAAGCAGCAGTCGTCGTCTTCATGAAATCAAAAGATCAGTTTAAGGATGCCTTCATACACTACAAGGCATGGGCTGAAAAACAACTAAATAAGCCCATCAAAACCTTACACTCGGATCATGGTGGCGAATACATCAATAATGACTTAAAGCGCATACTTCTGGAAGCTGGAATTGAGCATACTCTTACAATGCCTCATTCTCCACAACAGAATGGGAGAGCCGAGTGTTTTAACCATACGGTTATGGAAAAAGGCACTAGCATGCTTCATCATGCAGGCCTTAGCCTTGGCTTTTGGGAACAAGCAGTCCAAACTGCTGTGCAAATCTACAATCGCACTCCCACTCGTTCTAATCAGTGGAAAACTCCGCTGGAGCTCTGGGATGGTACAGTCCCAGATGTCTCTTACTTTAGAGTATTTGGCTGCAAAGCCTACTATCATGTACCCGAACACAACCGGCGCAAATTAGATCCAAAAGCAAAGGAAGCCGTGTTTGTGGGCTATGAACCCTTATCAAAGGGTTATAAACTCTGGGATAGACATAGCCGGTGCTTCGTCTCTTCACGAGATGTTACATTTGACGAAAGCACCTTCCCATCCCTGAGTGATCTGGCTCGTCACTCTCAAATTCCTTCCCCTCCCGTGTCTGGTGAACTCGAAAGAGGCGCTGCCGGCGGAGAGATCTTTTTTGTAGTGCCTAGCCCACCTACACCAGCTGTTGCCCCTGCGGAACCTACACCAGTCTTTGTACTTCCACCTATTCAGGTGCCCGCAGAACCTCAACAACAGCCTAGCACACCCCCCAACACCTCACCTGCTGCGGCAGATCAGACAATTTATCTCACTCCCCCTTCCCAAGCCCCTCCTCCTACCAATACTGTGCCCACTCGCCCTCGCACCCGCTCTACAAGGTGTGCTGCAGTAGTTGCTCCTATTCCGGCCCCTAATTTCAATAGGGAAGTGTCTCCTCCCAGATCTACCCCCAGATCTCCCAGGAACACCCAGCCAGTTTCGCCTAATAGACCAAGGCGGAGCACTAGGGTACGATTCACAAATCCTCGCTATCTCCAAGAGGACGATGAATTTGTGCAAGGAAGCAGTAGGCTGGGAATGATAGACCTACTTAATACGGCAGAGGTACCTGGCTATAGGGACCCTCAGACCTTTAAGCAGGCTATGGAGTCTGAACAAGCTGTCGATTGGCTTGAAGCATGCCAGTATGAACTGGATGCTCTCGACAAGCTTGATGTCTGGAGATTAGAACCCCTCCCTGCTGGAAGGAAGGTGGTTAAATGCAAATGGGTGTTTAAAAAGAAAGCAGATGGACGCTTTCGTGCTAGACTAGTGGCAAAAGGGTTCACCCAACTAGAGGGGGTGGACTTTGACGAAACCTTCTCCCCAGTTGCCTGCTTCGAGTCCTTAAGACTCCTTCTTGCGCTGGCTACGCTTGAAGACTGGCATATTCACCAAATGGATGTCAAATCGGCATTCCTTCATGGGGAACTGGAGGAAGAAATCTATATGGAGCAACCTGTCGGTTTCGTCACAGCTGGTTCCGAGCACCTTGTGTGCCGGCTACAAAAGGCCCTTTATGGCCTGAAACAAGCCTCCCGCGCATGGAACGTGCAATTCCATGGGGTCCTTTGTGACCTAGGCTTTACGCGGACGTACTCTGATGCAGGAGTATATGTGTATCATCTTCAAGAGGGGGGTGACACATTATTTGTGATCTTATATGTAGATGACATCACTATACTCGGGAGTTCTCTGTCAAAGATCAATAATCTGAAAGTCTCTCTATCAGACCGATATGAGATGACTGATCTTGGTGAAATCCAATCATATCTTGGTGTCAACATCACCAGAGATCGTGCAAACCGCACCATGGAGATCAACCAATCAGATTACATCCGCGATGTGATTGAACGCTTTGGAATGCTAGATTCCAACCCAGTATACACCCCTCTTCCCTCTGGCGCTGAGGCACACTTGATCAAATTTGAAGATCAGGCCTCTACTTCTGAAATTAAGAAGTATCAACAGATAATTGGGTCTCTGCTGTATGCGCAGATAGGAAGCAGACCTGACATATCCTTCGCTGTTGCGCGCCTTAGCCAATTTGCTTCCAATCCCTCACCCCAGCATTTACGCCTATCCAAGTATGTCCTAGCCTACCTAAACACAACAAAGGACTACAGGATACACTATGCTGGAGGGACTGACGCTGATGGAGCTGGCCTTCATGGCTATTGTGACTCTTCCTGGGGAGATCAGGAAGAAAAGCACTCCACCTCAGGCTACGTCTTCTTGCTTGCCAATGGAGCCATTTCATGGTGCACCAGAAAGCAGAAGACCATAGCACAGTCTACCACAGAAGCAGAGTACATGAGCCTCGCTGAGGCCTCTAACCAAGCTCAGTGGTACACTACCTTCCTAGGGGAACTTGGGTATGAGGTTACCTCCCCCATTCCCCTACACTGTGACAACAAGGGTGCTGTAGACTTAGCATTAAACCCTGTCACTGGAAGGCGGTCCAAACATATCCTGATCAAACACCATGTAGTCAGGGAGTACGTAGAGAATAAGGTCATAGACCTGATTCGTACTCCTACAGGGGAAATGGTTGCAGATGGACTTACCAAGTCACTGCCCAAAGAACCTTTTGACAAAATGGTCACAGATCTAGGAATGGTGTAAGAAGGGTTAAAAAAGAAAACCTTGTACACAGTCAATGGTCGTCGATCCTTGGTTTATCAACAAGGACGTCACATTGTTCTGTAATCTTGTACAAAACACATCATGTTCTCTAATCCATGAGAGCTATGAAAAACCCTTCTTAGAACCCTGAAGGAGTTGGACCTTGTTCCAACTCAGTACAGAAGATAGTCCTTTATCACAGAACTATCATGAAGTGGGTGTAAAAACCGCTTCGGATTGAACATTATCTGCACAAAGATTTCAACCTCAATCCCGAACTTCTGTACGACTCTAGGTTCTATACAAACACCTATACCTACAAAATGGACTGCCTCTATCATGGAGGGATGTTGAGACGTGACTGATTCAGGTCACATGTCTCGTGGGATATGATTGAGTCATCCCATATACTAAATACGGTATCTGTCCCTTACGGACTGATTTGGACTTGACCGGACTCTTACGGACCGCCTTTGTTTATCTTTATTGTTAGAGTCATATATGGCTCTTATTGTTCTCTATAGTTAAGATACCGGTATTGTCTGCTTTAGGCAGCTATTGTTCTCTGCCCTCCAATGGCATTTCTCCCTCTGGCGCACAGACCACCTGTATTGTGTTTGGATCACCTGTGCGCACAGACCATTCTTAGCTAAGCGTCCTGTATATAAGGACTGCTGTTTACGCCTCTACACTTCAGAGTTCCTTCTACCTCTGAAGTGTAAGTTCCCTCTTTACTCTCCACTACCTTTTACTCATAGACGTTCTATAGAACTTGTCTGTCTAGGTGTGTAGTAGTGCTAATAAGAGTTCCTTCTACCTCTGAAGTAACTTGTCTGTCTAGCTCCTTGCTATTAACACCTCGCTTGTTAGTTCTGCGCTTCAACATTCGCAGAGTTGGGCCCCCAGTTTGTTGGGAACGTCACTGCCGACATAGTGTAACGTTCCACCGGACGTTCTTCTTGTACTGCAGACAAGGCTACCAGGACGACCTAGCGATCACCAGATATGTCGAAGTCACGTACTCGATCTTCTACTAGCTCGCAGACGAGTCGTAGTAATGTTCCCCAAAGGATGCAAAGGGAGGTGAAGAGAGTGAGCTGAAGTAGATGTGGCAAAGATAGTCGGCAAGACAGCGTGACTCAGGAGATGATGCAGCACGTTCCTTGAACGGCAAGAGTAGAGAGGAAAGGAAAGGATAGGGGCCTCGCAGCGATCCCTCAGCTAAGGACTAGGAGTTGATAACCAAAGTCTATTCAGCACTCAACTGGCAAGACAGCGCAGAAGAGGCAAGGCGTTTGGGTGGTATAATCCAAGAAGTCAAGCTTAGGTCTTCAGCGACCATAAGCCAGAGCCTATATACATGTCCAAGGAGGTTTGAACCCCAGCTTGGAACTCCGAAACCCTAATATCCGGATCCTAGGAATGAGTCACAATCGAGTCAGAGATAACAATCGACCAATGGCAGTAAGGCGCAAAGGTATGAGTCAGAGATAATCATCTGCAGCTGTATGAGCGCTGCTTCCATCCAATCAGAACACGAATGTTGTATAGTACATCAGAATCAAGGCACAATCAATCAGGCACGTACGAGTCATCATAAACACGAGGCATTCGAGACCGGTCCAGGCACAAGCTCATCTGGACCCTTCTGGTGCGAGTCTAGCCAGGTCACATGCCAGGGTCACGTGATCTACTCCCAATATTCCTGAGTGTTTCCAAGGTAGGCAGGAAGGTCACGTGACTTAGCTGGTTTCTGGGCGTGTTCAACCACAGGTCTCATAACTTCAACTTCTTCTTCGGCATATTCAGCACGTGATTGCTTCACGGCAGTGTTCCGAGGTCTTGCAGGGGTGTTCGGGGAGTCAGTTACGGGCGAAACTGTAACACGTAGGAGGCGCGTTTCGCCATGGCCTACTAGGAGACGTTGCCCTACCCCGAGACCCCCAAGACCACCAAAACAGGAGGCGCGATTCGCCAGGGCCTGTTAGGCAGACCCCCGAGTAGTCCGAGATACCTGAGTACCCTGCAACCCCTGTCCGTGACTCCCGACGCTGTTGGCAAGCCGGAAGCCAGAGACCCCTGTTGGTATTAATAGCCCGACCCCGCAGTTTGCAGCCCCGAGACCCTGTTGGTATTCATAGCCCGACCACACAAGCCTGGAACCTTCAACGAAGGCCAACGGAACCCAGTACCCAGACCCGGAAGGCCGCGCCTTCACCACCGAGATCCAAACCTAGGAGAGCCGCTGTTACATTTTCCCTCAAGCGCCCTCACACGTGACCGTGGGAGAACCAGAGATTACTGAAAGCTCTGTCAAGCTCATAACTATGAAATAGTTATGAAGTGCGCAATCGGTATTTGCTGAAGAAGATGATGTTTGGCCGTCACATGACCTGGCACGTGACCTGCTTCTAGAACGTTCCAGAAGAGCCTGGATGAGCACGTGCCCAGGCTGGCTTGTGATTATGGACCGGTAACGTATAGTTGCCGATGGACATGTGTTATGACGTCATGGGTCTAGCCCTGCCTCGTGTTAATGACTCACAGTGACTCGTGCCAAGAGCGCCTTATGCCATTGGCTAGTAGATCCGGCTGTATTAGGGTTCATGACTCATAGTGACTCGGTATTAGGTTCGGGCTGAGCTTGAAAGCTCCCTGGACAGGTATAAGTAGTAGGGCTGAGCGTCCCTAAGACGCCAGCTTTAGAACATCTTGGATTCCCCCTTCCCCAATCCTACTTCTGCCTCCTAGTCATGTAGTTGCCACACTGTGCTGTCTGTGCCGGTGGTGTGCTGGATGCTACCTCTGAACTTAGAGTGCTGCTTGTACTTCTGCTCCTCAGTGTGCCTTCGGAGACCCGTCCAGCCACTGCGACCATCCCTCTTTCTCTATCACTATCCCACCACAGTTGTGCTGTTCTGCTGACTCTGTCTTTCATTACCACATGTAACGCCTTCAACGTTACGACTTCGGCTTATGTCAGTGTTCGACGACAAGAACCAAGTCGGTTACGAGAAACGGGCCGGAAGGACCGTTACAGCCGCGCTCTCACCCCCGAGACCCTGACGACTGACTGACACCGGAACTCTCGACTTACTGACGACCCTTTGCGACTGCCTTTTCCAACATGTGGCCCCAGTCTATGTTATGCACCCTGAACGGACCCATCCCAACCCCCTTCACCGGAGATTTGACGCACGCAGTACAATTCATCGAAGACCTAGATCGTCTCGTATGGAAGAATCCCGACCATCCACTCGTTTCCACCCCCTGGCTGTGCATCGACCTGGCGCTTTCGTTCGTCTCTGGCCCTACCACTGTAGCTTGGAAGTATGGCATCTGACAAGGCCATCTTCCTGACATCCCTGTCGAATCGCTCTGGGATGAATTCCTAGATTCGTTCTGTGAAACCTGGATCTATTCCCCTGAGTCAACAGCATCTGCCCTGGCCCCCGCAGCACGAACTCCGGCTGTCCCTTCACCGCCCCCTGCCGCAGTCTCTACACTGACATGTGCCAAAGATACAACACTCGAGAAAACTGCAGAAGGATTTCCGCAGCAGCATGCCTCCGAAACTACTGATCAGACCACAGACCCAGCCACCGATGAACGACCCCCGACTGTATCAAGAACCCCAGCCGTTGTTCCGTTGACACCTTACATTGACGAACTCCCTGACACAAGCCCTTTACCCAGCCCCGTCGTAGATGAGATCCTCCCAGCCGCACCCCGCACGTATACTCCCGCAGCCTGCGTCAACGCAGTTCAGGCCAGTTCCCCGTTTTCGCGCACGTTCGTAAAGCACGTCACCAAGGAAGGTTTTCCATACACCCCGTTCACATGCTGTTGTTGCCCTCTGCCTCCGCAGCACCGGTTCGACTGTCGCCCAATCATCGTCCCGAGGGATAACCTCGATCGTCTCCTTGTGCTCCATGACTCCGTTCCTCGCACCGTCCTCCCGCCGCTCTCTCTGTCCCGGACCACGGTCCCCGCAATTGCACGTCTTGCCGCGATCCCTACGATGAAACACGTAGAAGATACACCAATTCGCCCGTTATCATTGACCCTTGCCGCACCGACCTTAAGGCATACGAAGACTCTGTTCGCAAACCTTGTCGCGCATGACGATTCTATTCGAATCAAAGACCCCAGCCTGCAGTTCTTCTCACCCACCCTCGATCTCGCATGTCTCGTTGCCCCTGGACCTCATTCACTCCCCCATGTCCTCGCCTTGCCCCGGGAACTTGTTTCTGCCGTCGCAGACGTCGTTCCCCTTCGCCCCGTTCTGCCCTCACACCAGGTCCCTCGATCGTCTGCGTTCCCTTCTCACCACGTCCTCTCGCTCGACGACAACCTCTCGACATCACCGGCTTCGCCTCCGACCTTTGACCCTCGCTCGCCTGCTGCACTGTTGCCCTGGTTTCCCCTTCCGTTACACCCTGCCCGCTCACCTTTCGCTGCCGCCCTGCTGTTCGACCCCACGTCTCGTTCGCCTTGGGTTGTCATGGAAGACAACATTCCTAAGAGGGGGGTGAAAACCTCACAAGTCTCGGTTTCGACTCCGAACGTTGCTACCACGACTCGGTCAAACCAGGCTTACACCCCGACATTCCCTCCTCACGCTCTTCAACGCCCTCAAAACCCAGACAAAGTTGCACCAATCACCCCAAGTAATGCGCAGCGCAAACATGGTACGAACCCAACAACGCTGCCCCACGACACAAAGACGCCGCAAGAGCAATCCACCCTGCGCAATTGGATTATCGGTTTCACCACCCCATGCATGTTGAGCCATCGATCGCACATTCAATTCCAGGAGTCGAGAAGTCGCCACACGTTCCGAAGACTCGCCACACCATCAGACACAAGCGAAGCCATACACAAAAACACGATGTGGATTCTTCACGACTCAGACAACGACCTCGCCACCCTGTGGTTACATCATAAACCACGCCACACGTTTTCTGCAGCTCAAAACCATCGAACAAACCCCAGCTCGATAACTGACCTTGCACTGTCACAACAGACTCCCACATGGAGCATACGACTACAGAGATACCTGTGTAAAAAGTGGCAACGAAAATGATTTGAGGACGAATCAGTCAAGAGAGGGGCATATGTCATGATCCACCGATCATGCCATTGATTATCTCTGATGATCAGGTTTCGGAAAAGCCTCGGAAGATTCTCAGTTTCTCGACTACTGTCTCGCGTTTCAGATTCAGCTTCCCGTTCCCGTCCAAAGATCCCCGACTGCGCACGGATCATGCCATCGTCACGATAGACTGATGTGCTCAGTTTATATTTAGTTTCCTGCTTACGCGTCTCCGGAAAATAGTAGAAAAGCACAGAAAAATGGGTTTTCTGTAAGATACTTAAGCAGCCTGTAGTACTACCTGTATTCTCCATTCTAGTCTTGTTCCCTGTCTCTTGCCTTGCAATCTAGTTCCATTCTCTTGCCCTTTGCTGAAGGACAAGCAGTCTTACACTTAGGCCCTGCCAAACTATATTGGCAGCACTCCTCTTGGTGGCTCAAGAAGGCTTTGTCTAGCTAGTAATAGATGACACTCCGCTTGGTGGCTCAAGTGTGTCCCCGAGGGTATCAAGCCCCTCCCCGTTGTACGCAACCCGGTATCAAGCCCGGGCCCTGCACGATCCCCTGGTAGTTCCCCTTTACGACAAAGTGGTAGCGTCGCGGATGCAAGCCCACCTCTTGGATCGTGAAATCACTGGCACACTGCTCTATAAGTAGTATCTACTACCACAAACACACTTCCAACTCTGACGAGACCGACCACTAGCAGAAAGATGTAAGGATGTAAATGTGTTGAGCACATCCCCAAGCGTGATTTGGCAATCCCAAATTTCAGGAGTGTCAAACCTCTGTCCTCCATGATCCCCTGCATGAGTTTTGTCTTTTCTTCCAGTGACCAGTCCACTGTCTGCCAAAGTACCGTTTGTACTTCTCTGGGAGATGGCGACGGAACTCGACCATACTCTTCACAATCCTCATCACATGGCACATGATCGCATCCCCACTCTGTCCATGCAGGCTGTATAGCGAGTTGATGATACCTGCCTGGATCCCTGTGATAGGGTAGCTGAGCAGGAAGTGTTCGCTTAGGTCAGGCCGTGTGGACTTGGGCTGCACTGGATGGGGCGTGTTTGAGTCGTATGGCGCAATAGCAAGCAGGTGTCCAAGTAGAAGGGATGTGCCACGGTCATATATGAGCACAATTCCCCAGAGGCGGATGTGAAGCTGGCACTTTGGCTCGTCGAAGATGGTTTGGGTGGTCGGATCATGGTTGAGCCCAAGCTCCATGCCAAGGCGCACTATACTTCCACAAAGGCGCCAAAGCATGCAACCTTGATGCTAAACGATGAAACCGATTAGAAACCCGCAGAATGACCGCTAATGACGGGTCCTCGCACCTCAGTATACAGGTACCAGTCCAGAAGAATGAGTGCCTGTAAGCTACAGATCGTGACACGAAGCTCGGGCTTGATGGAGAGGGCACGCTAGAAGAAGTCCTCGTGATCAGGCCAATCAGGTGGCATGAGGGTCTTGACATATTAACATTGGCCAAAGCTGGAGTTCCACCTGTGGTGGCCTTGTTTTTGGCTTCTCCATCGAGTCCATACGTGCGGTGGTTGAGCTCGGAAGGGTACTGAGGGTAAATATGAGATAGACGGAGCACAAGAAACCTGGATCGTGTTGCTGCGACTCGCCTGCATAAAGTTGAGCAAGTGTCACCTCGAATTCATGGCATAAGAAGATGGATCAGTGGACGTTGAGGCGTTCAAAGTAGATGTGTACAATGTGTTGCACCATATCGCAATCCTTCGGCAAGAAGGCCGAAAATGTGTGAGTAGGACCAGGAGTGCTTGGTGATGAGGCGATGCTGTCACGGCGCATGGGGAAGAGCACCCATTTGTTAGCATCATGCGGGAAAGCCGACTCAGCTGCTATGTTGTCACGTCTGGGTATGAGGCCATGCGAACCAACCACAATATCCTCCTTGTCGAGGGGCTGGGATCTGAGCTTGAGAGCTTGGACAATATCTGGAGCAACACTGAAGCTCTTCGCGAGCACCTAGTGTAAAGCTTAGTAGGGTGATGGGATCGATGTTCAACACAGAGGGACATACCCAGGGGTTCAACATGTCATGGAAACCAGGGTCTCCTCCCTTGATGTCTGGTACGGGTCCATTAGAAGATATAAGACGGGGCACAGACTGAGGCAGAAATAGGAGGTACATTTGCCTCGACCTTGATGGCCACACGAACGAGTATCTCTTCCAGGTTTTCCAACTCAAAGCCAGGAATATGGTGTTTGAGAATGGCATCGCACTGGGCAAGTTTCTGTTTGAGATGTTCAGTGTGACCGCAGAGAGTGAGGGTCTGACGGTGCCTGTCCTCCTGGTGACAGGGAGTGCTGGCGGTTGTGCAAGCGGTGCATCGTGGGTGTTTAAAATCGCACTGTATCGAGACGGTAGGAGGGTGCGAGGATAAACCAGGGAATTGCCGACCGTCACGGTGTTGACTGACAGGACTTGCCACGATGTGCGCGTGCAGAAAAAGCTGAGGACTTTCACATGTCCATCGATCACAAACTTCATGTAACATGCTTCAAACCGCTTTGTTACATCAAAGCCCTCCGTTCGATACCCAAACTTGTGAAGAACAAAGTGGAGTGGCTGTGTTGCACTGGCACACATGCATCATGTAATGATTGGTAGTAAGTTATATACATTCAAGTCAGTCTGCACACATGCACTGAAGTCACTTCCGATTGCTTGAACCTTTCATTGGGCTTGCAAAGCTCACCAAGTCCCCTTGATAAGCAGAGAGTGTAGATAAGCCTGCATCCAGATCAGCACCGAGCACGTCGGAGGGCCCAAGTGCACGCAAAACTTGGTCCCAGCGCTCCGTGTCAAGGCAGAGGAGACTTTCGCGGAAGTCATTTATGGAGCGCCAGGTGTTCTCATTCGAGAACTGCGGTGGGTCCTTATATGTACCCTTGACAAATGTCTTGAACGCATGTTCGACCTATGAATAAGAATATTACTTTGGGGGCCACGAGAAAAAGGGAAGGATTGTGACTCACAGCAACAAGGACATCTGCAAGGGTGGACCCTGTCAAAGCTGTCAGGGACCGGTTGGTGACAGTTGGCAACTGGTCCTTGACAGCTTTGACAGGGTCCATTTTTGCAGATGGACAACGATATACAAACCTATGGGCAGGTTCTCTGCACCAAGTTGTGGGAGGATGGCAGATCCCTCGGTGAGCGTGATGTACTTCTTTACAACAGGGACGATAAAATCGGACTGATATCTGCCCTCTGGAAACTGGAGAAGTGTTCGTTAGCACGAAAAATAAGGGCCATTGTTCACTCACAATGTATTGAGGACTTTTGTGATCGAAAGGACAGTCAATCGGGGTCGGGAATGCCTGGTAAGCCAGGCCATCGGGGTGAAGGGCCCACCACACATGGTTCTTAACGTCTTCTGGTCTGTCTTTGAACCTATCTCCTTCAAAGTACTTCTTGACATGCTTGAGAGCCTCAGAGGCTATCAAAGAGCGCTTGGATTTGAGTCACTCAAACGACTGATAGGGTAGGGCACTTCAGTCTGCAGGGTATGCCAAGGATACAAGCAGAACTCACCGTCGCTACAATGGCATCACCAGCGGCTACTGTGTACGAAACACTTGGATGCGTAGCGTTGAATGCCTCTTGTATGAGGGTGACAAAGGTGGGGGAATTGTTGGTAAAGTCTTGAAAGGGGCCCTTTTTTGAAATAAGAACCTGATACATAAGGCTTGGAAGGAAGACTTTAGCCCAAGTACGCTGAAGAACAAAGTGTTCAGGACCAAGGGCATAAACGAGTCCCATTGATGGGTTTCTGACACCTTGGGCCTGCACAGTGGCCCTGGTCTTCAGCTTTGTCTGTGCAATATTGGGCCCACGGTTTGTATCTGTGTCGTCTTTGTCCTCCAAGAACTCAGCAATTGTGTGGGAAGCTAGGCCAGCAAGCTGTTCAATGAGTTTGAGTACTTGTGAGTCTGTTGTAACGAGGTGCAAAGGACACACATTGTTCCTTCAGTTGTGATTGCACTGTAGTTGTAGGCCAAGGCCGCCAGGTGGGATTGTTGGCGCTTGAGGTTGGGAATGGACTCGCCCAAATGCAGCAGGACGTTCAACCTCAATGTCACTGTCATCCAGGCCACCAATGGTGACTTCGTCAATGACATGGCCTGTGGTTGTCTTCGTGTTGGCAACTTCGGCCTCAGGCTCAGTGTACTGCGTGCATTTGAGGTCTGTGGGTGAGAACCTGTCAACATGGAACAAACGTAAGTTCGTCTCGATAAGGGTCACGCCATCAGATGCATGAGAACTTGAACTTACTTCACTATCCCACCATTTGGCTTTGTGTTGTTCTGCCCTCTTGCACCCTGTAGCATTGCTACCTTAGCATTAATCTCTTTGCGCAATTTGGTCTTTGATGCCTTGACACCTTTGCATTTTGCCTTAACCTGACTCGGTGGTAAGCGATAAATGCAATCGATACCTGGGCCCGTATTTGGATGTGGACTTACTGTTACGATTTTCACCCTGCTGTACGATATGCTCCATTATCTCGCCTCATGTTCACGTGTACTTTACCCATGACTCGCTTCGATTCGTTCTCTGACTCTTATCTTGCACCAACCCCATGACCATAGGGAAGCCGGACTTATGACTTCTAGAGCCTGCTGACATCATTTGAGCCCCGCATGCCCCCGTGGGATCCCCTTGTATTTCTTATGGACTTCCCCTTCATACTTTCTCATTAGCTCGCTGGGGCCAGTACCTCAGGATCGTGCCATATGTTTGTACTTCACAAACACCCTGTACTAGTATATAAGTCACACCCTACCTAGCATGTATGGTAGACTTGACTTCTTGTGTAATACCACATTGTCTTTGCCTCACGAACCCCTTTGACTTGCCATTGCGCTTGAGTCCCCTTTTTGCTCACCTTTTCGCTTGAGCCTTGACTCCCCACTATTATCCTTGTGTCCCTGGGAGACCAAGTGATACTTGTTCATCACCAAACTGAACCTTAACCGGTTTGCGCTTTGCTGATCCTGTTGACTTGCCGAAGTACACGTCGTACTTAATGCCCCTGTGGTGGCATTACACTTACTTTTGCTTTGACAGTACCTTTGTCCTCACCCTCGTTGTCATCATCGTCCTTCTTGTTGTCATCCTCAATTTCATTGACCTCATCTATTCCTTGTATTTCTTCATCATCGCTCTCCACAATTGTGAGTGCTTTCCGTTGTTGTTGATGATCATGTGGCTGACAACATTCCTCCTCAATGCCTTCCACAAACCTCTCATCCTCAAGTTCCATCTGCGCCAGCATGTGTTTCGCTTCTTCTGCTATGCGTAGCTTTTCCTCAAGTTCCAGCCGCTTGCGACTGCGCTCAGCTGCAACCTCTTGAGAGGATCGACAAGGAGGTGGTTGGACGCCATCCCTCTGGCTGGGGTGGGTGTTCCTACCTTCTCGAAGTGGCAATGGGTCACGCATAGGTCCCGGTGTCTTTGTCGTTGCACCTGCACCGCTGACTGGCAGGTTGTCTGCCACTGTTGCCGTCTGCTTGGGCTTTCGGCCTTGCTTCTTTGGAGCTACGGCCACCAGTGGGGGCACGCCTGTGCCACTGACCATGTCACCTGCTGGCTGGTCAGCAGCCCTGCTATTGTTACCAGCGGTGACATCTTTTTGGGGTGGCAGGTTGTCTGCTACCACTGCTGTGTGCTTGGGCTTTCAGCCTTGCTTCTTTGGAGCTACAGCTACCAGTGGAGGTGCAGCAGGTGGAATTTCTCCCTCTGCTAGTTTTGAAGGTACGCTGTCAACCTTTGAGGCCTTTTTTTGACCAGCTCTTGTCTTATTTGTCTGTTCAGACTGGACTGATGGGTCAGTGGTTGTCGCATCAGCCATTTGGATACGAGAGGAGGTGAGCGTTGCTGTGGAGGGATGAGCAGGATGGCTTTTACCAGGCGTCAATTAGGACCTCAAAATGGATCAAAACTCAAACATTTCAATTGGCCGCTAGCAAGCTCCACTCTTTCGGGACTTCTACCATCACATGGATCAATTGCCCAACACTCCCTGTTCTTTTGCATGTGGCCTCTGTCCCAAAGTATGCCTTACACTCGCCGAACTTGCTCAACACAAGAAACTCAAGCATCCAGACATTACGCCTCCCAAGGACTTGTCATCACATACTAGAATTTTCCACCCGTCATTGGATGGTATGCCCACATTTTTCTTCTCCCTTTTTTTGTTGTTGATGGGACCACAGCTTGGCCATGCAACAAAGACGGTGTCTTCCTTCAGGCTCCATGGGGTCTGACATCACTTCCAAGTCCAGTGCTGCCGAGCCAAAATAATCAGCACATCCAGGACTGGACACCTTTCGAGGACCGCCTCACGTTTGACTGGGCATATTACCACTATGTTAACCTCTAATCGTCAGCTGCCGAGATTGCAGAAGAACTTAATTTGTGGTCGGCAACATCTTTCAAACATGGCTCTACTGTCAGCGCACCTTGGAGAAGTGCCAAGGAAATGTACACAACCATACATCTGCAAGGGTGGACCCTGTCAAAGCTGTCAGGGACCGGTCGGTGAAAGTCGGCAACCGGTCCCTGACAGCTTTGACAGGGTCCACTTTTGCAGATGTAGATACTATCGAAATCGGCTCACTTCCTTTCCAAACTTTCACACTTCAATATACTGGACCGGAACCGTTGGTGCCTCGTTGGATGGAAGAAGTGTATGAATTGAACACTTGCAACATCCTGGAGGTCATCCAGGAACAGCTTGCAACATCAGACTTCAAATGTCACGATCACCGGATTGTGCCATCGATTCCAGAACGATCTCCGCAGTTCTTGCATTTCAAGATTCTTCTACGTTCTTGATCTCGTGATTCTATTCTCATGTTTCAAGTGCTGCTTCTCGTTCAGTTCAAAGATTCTCACTTCCTTCCTTCTGTTCTATTCTCAAAAGTTCGACGTACAATATGATTGCATGCTACTTATGATACGACCAATGGTGCGATTCTTATGACTGAAAGACTGCGCATTCTGAGGAAAATCATAGAAAATACAGAAAAATAAGGACTCTGTACAGTATAAAAGAGCCAGTAGGGTAGCTTGTATCCCCTCGTTCTAGTCTTGTCTTCCATAGCTCGCCTCTGAAACTCAGTACTATTTCCATTCTCTTGTGCCCAGTCGTGCGCAAGCAGTCTTGTAATGCCACCACAGGGGTGTTAAGTACGGCGTGTACTTCAGCAAGTCAATGGGATTGGATAAGTGTGAGTTGGTTAGGACTCAGTTCGGTGGTGAACAAGTATCACTTGGTCTCCCAGGGACACAAGGATAATAGCAGAGGGTCAAGGCTCAAGCGAAGAGGTGAGTGAAGTCAGGGACTCAAGCGCAACAGCGAGTCAAAGTCAGTTCGTGAGGCAAAGACAATGTGGTATTACACAAGAAGTCAAGTCTACCGTACAAGCTAGGTAGGGTGTGACTTATATACTAGTACAGGGTGTTTGGCTATGCCAAACACATGACGCGAGACTGACACCTTGCGCTAAATGGAGTACAAAGGGATGTACTATCTCGAGGGTCATGAGGACACGTGGGTCCGCGCGTGCATCAGATCAACTTGGAAAGGTATAGTGGTTTTCGATGGCGCAAACTGCTGGTCGAAAGGAGTCGGGCGCAAGTGGAACGAGACAAAACGGATGGGCGCATGACAAATGAGAAGCCCATGGAAACCACGTATTGCATCAGGAAAACCATGTATTCACTTATTCATACTTTTCCATACTTTTTCATTCTTTTCAGAAAACAAGTAGAAAAAGTAAGAAACAGACATCCCTCTTTCTTTTTTTTTTACTTGCTGAGCTGCCAAAAAAAGTACAAGATAAGTAGAGTACCAAATGACAAAAAATTGACAAAATTCAATGTCCAAAAACGGAAATATTGGACCAAACTTTATTTTTTGGTCCGAAAATTTCCATATATGGTAATAAATCGGACCAAAAAAATCAAAAAAAAATCGGACCAAAATCAGACCAAAAACCAAAATTTCCCCAGAAATATGCCTAAAAAGTAGGAAAAGTAAAGAAAAAGAAGAGGGGATTTCTTTTTTTAAGTAGTTGGTACTTTTCTGAAAGGGTCCTTTTTTCCCTTGCTAAAAGAGCAAAAAGAACAGAAAGTACAAATAAGTGAAACATGGGTTTTCCTGATGTGTACAGTAGATAACGGAACAAGTCAAGACACATACTCACGAAGCAGAAATTGTAACATTACCCCCCCATCAGACTCGAAGTCGCCACGACTTCGACTAGTTGCTGGTGTAGTACCAATCATCCTCGACAGGAGTGTTGTCAGGGGTCGGTGAAGGGGGTTGTGGACACACATGACGGCGTAGGAACATGTGCCTACCCCGCTCCCCACACTCCCTGCACTGCTCATACTGAGGGCAGTGGATCTCCGCATGTTGCGCGTTGTAGCGCAAACACTTGCCACACATCTGCAAGGGTGGACCCTGTCAAAGCTGTCAGGGACCAGTCGGCGACAGTCGGCAACCGGTCCCTGACAGCTTTGACAGGGTCCACTTTTCCAGATGCACCACTGGGGGCGGTCGTCGGGGTCAATATAGGATGGTGACATGGGGGATATGCGATGGATGAGGCAGACGTCATATTGGTGCATACAACTCCCGCACCACTGACACGGCTGCCTGCCCCTCCTCTGAGGGCACTGAGCGATCAAGTGTTCCGTTGACTTGCACTGGAAACACTTGCGGATTCTTCTACGCTCTTCTCCCTGCAATCGCGGCATCTCGCAAGGTCCTCTGGTGCGTGGGGGAATAGGAATGGGTTTGGGAGTAGGTCGTGGCCATATGAACTTGGCTTGGAGCTCGTCATACTTTTCTGATATGAGTGGTATGGCACGTGCGTACTGCAACTGCTTCCGCACGCTTGCAAGGTCCATGTCCATGTGGAAGCGGTTGTGCGTGAGGTCCGTCTCCAATCTCCGGAGTTCAGACTTGCATACCGCAATTGCATCCTTCCGCAAGAGGCATTCTCTGAGGCAGGATACATCTGTGTGAAGGCGAACGTCGCGCAACTCTGTCAGGACCTCGTTGACACATATCGCACGAGGGTCATGGGGATGGAACATGGCAAGCTGTTGGTCTGTGACGTGTTGGGGGAGCTGCCCCTCATAGACTCCTCGTAGGTAGACTGATTGCACGTAGCAGGGGTGCCCCCTCCCCATAGTCCCAACAACTTCTTGATAATTTTTGCGATAATAGATGAAGAGTGTGATTTGCTTCAGATATCCAGCCTCTCTGATCTTCAAAGGGAAGTATAGATAGGAGAGGTCAGGGTCTTTGCGGAGGAATGGGAGCCCCGGGTCTGCACTGTTCCCCTCATCGTCGAGGAAGGCTAGAGCGGGGTCTGGCTCAACGAGGCGGGGTCGTATAACAGGTGTAGTCACGTGGCCAATGCCAGGAGGGAATGGGGGAAGTGGTATGTGTTCGAGAGGTGGTGGTGGGTTATGTTGTTGCAGCTCAGGGGGAGTAGGGACGATAGGGACATGTACTGTGATGGGGGTGTCAACAGGCGGGGCGGTGAGGGAGAGCAACGAGGTAGCTGCCTCTTCCTGCGCGAGGCGATCAAGAGTGGGAGCGATCAGAGATAGGATGGGGGGGTTTGGACCTGGGATTACAGAGTATGGTGTACAACCCTCTGGCTGTGAGGGGACACCCTGGTCCTGTGAAGGTACAGTTTGTTGATAAGTGACCTGTGCGCACTTAGTGGCTCAAATGGACACGCAGATAATGGACTGCTTTAGATTAGATATACAGGACTTGTAGATTAGATTATTTTTGATCTTTACAATCTCGGACTTCTTGTATTCTCTTATCTATGACATCACATATGTACATGACATCATGGACCACTCTGGATTACCCTTGTACTACGTCTATGTACTTTCCTTTGTTCTTATCTCTATTGTGATGTCACTATGATATCATAGTCTGGACTCTTCTTGTTCTCTACACCTTGTTCTCTTTCTAGTCCACTCCTTTGTCCGTGTACAGAACAATGCGCTTTGTATTAACTGTGACCTGCTGTTACCAGCGTCACCCCCTGTAGCAGTATAAGTAGAGTACTTTGTACGCTCCTGGTCCACATCAGTTCTCATCTGTTGTGTGCCAGGTATGTCTCCACCTCTCCAATGTAACATCAGTTCTCATCTGTTGTGTGCCAGACTCCACATCTGCTTCACTTGCTTGATATCACTCTGCTGCTGCTTCCAGCCACTCTCTGTATCTCACCACAGTCTACTTTGTCACTGTGAGTATAGTCCCTTCATGTGCGCTGTTCATCACAGTTAGCTGCTCAAGTATGAGTTGTGCTGGTGGGCATGAGGGTATTTTAGAGACGATGGGAGTGGATGTCATTGTGATAGTAATAGTGGGAAGAGGGACGTGTTGTTTGAGTTCGTTGGGCATTGTTTTATATCTTTCGTCCAGCCCCTTTGGCGGTAGGATTATGCTGGTAGAAGTCGGTGATAAGGTCAGGTGCATGTCGGACATTGTCAAGTGGTTCCCACAAGCTATCACTTATAGGGAATCCCTTCCACTGGACTAGGAACTGGAGTTTGCGCCCTTGGCCATAGAGCTGTGATCTGAGGATCTGCTCCACTTTGAACTCTTCTTCTCCGTCCATGAGGTCAGGGGGAGGTCGCGTGAAGTTTTCCCCATGTAGTCCTGTCTCCTTATATGGGGTGAGGAGGTTGGCATGGAACACGGGGTGGATCTTCCATGACTGTGGGAGTTCTAGTTTGTAAGACACCGCTGATAGGGCTTTCTTGATGCGGAATGGCCCATGACGTTTGGGGGCTAACTTGGCTGTGGGGTAGAACATTTGTTCCCTCTAGCCACACTTGTGCCCCTTCCGGATAGGGGATAAAGTGGGTACACCCTTGCTTCATCATGAGTTCTTGGGCATGTTTGATGCAATCTTGCGCGTGCTGTTGGCGAGTGCCGATATCCTCTAGCCGTTGATCAACAGATGGAGATGTTGTGGGTTTTGGGGTCCATGCGGTGCATGGTTCCCAGCCCATGATGAGTGAGAATGGGGAGTGTTTCGTGGTTGCATTGGGCCACGAGTTGTGTGCGAATTGCGCCACTGGTAGGGCCTCTGCCCAATTGTCCTGCTGTACGTTGCTCCAATGGCGTAAGTACTGCTCCAACCACTGGTTTGTTCGCTCAAATTGGCCATCCGTCTGAGGGTGGTATGCTGAAGAAATGTTTTGTCGGATTCCGAGGACTTGGCAGAGTTGTTTCATGGCTGCTGATGTGAACTGGGGGTCTTGGTCCGTGATTAACTTGCAGGGTATTCCATAGTGGGGGTAGACGTGGCGGAGGTACAGCCGAGCTACGCCTTCTGCCGTGATGGTTTCATTACATGGGATGAAGATGGCTGCCTTTGAACAGTCGTGGTCGGTGATGGTGAGGATTGAGTCGTATCCTTGTGACAGCGGTAATTTCATGATAAAGTCCATGGTTACGACTTCAAATGGCTCCGCTTCTGGGTCTGTCATGATGGGGAAGAGGTGTGGTTTTTGTCGGTGGGGGTTGATTATGTTTGCCTGGCATGTAGTGCATCCTTTGACATATTCCTCTATGTCTTTGCACATGTTGGGCCACCAGTAGTCCTGTCGTAAGAGTTCATAGGTGTTTGTGATTCCGGGGTGTCCCATTGCTGGTGTGTTGTGGAAAAAGGTGATTACCCCCTGTTTAAGATCATTGTCCCCAACAATGACAAGGGCCTCATTCTTCCACCATAGCCCGCCGTGCTTTTTCAGGTTGTGTGGTTCGACCCATCGCAATACTTGCGATTCGTCGAGGTTTTGCGCAATTTGTGTCCAAATGTCCATGTCGTGCATTGACATTTCTGTGGCACGAATAAAGCACTCGGCGGGGAGGACGATAACATTGTTGTTGTCCTCATCGTTTGGTGCGTAGTCTGCCCAACATGATAGGGCATCCGCACGGCTGTTCTTGGTGCCAGGAATGTGTTTTAGTATGAAGTTGTATTCTGACAATTCCAGGAATTTGCGTGCTACTCGACGGCTGATCTTTCGTGGTTCCTTCCAGTACTGCAGGTTGGCATGGTTGGTGTGTATGATGATTTTATGGGGGGAGCCAACGAGATATGTATGCCAGGTATGGAGGGCTTTGACCACTGCGAGTAGTTCCCTGTCGTAAATGTCGTAGTTCCTCTCGGCTTGGGACAGTGATTCCGAGTGGAATGTGACTGGGTGGAGTTTCTGGTCATCTCCCAGTTGGTTGAGTACGGTGCCAATCGCAACGTTGGACGCGTCTACCTCCAGTTCGAACAGTTTTGTTAGGTCGGGAAATAGGAGGACCAGTTCTTGGCATATCTGATCTTTAACGCGCTCGAACGCGCGTTGTTGATCTGTTCCCCAGTGCCACGGGACGTCCTTTTTCGTGAGGTCATGAAGGGGGCGTGCGAGTGAAGAGAACCCTTTAATGAATTGGCGATAGAAGTTACAGAAGCCGATGAAGGCGCGTACTTCCCTGAGGTTCTTCAGGGGTTGCCAATCGCGAATACCCCGTACTTTTACAGGGTCCATTCGCAACTTCCTGTGTCCAATGATGAGTCCAAGGTATTCGGTCTCATGCACCTCAAACTCACACTTCTCTGGTTTAATATAGAGGTCGTTTTCTTCACAGATTGTTAGGACTTGGTGGACCCTCTCGCGATGGTGCTCTAAGTTGTCAATGGTTGCAATGAGAATGTCATCCATGTACATGATCACTTTGCCCGTCAGTACTGGTCCTCTGAATGTGAAGTCCATCATGGCTTGGAACATGGCTGGGGAGTTCGTGAGGCTGAAGTACATTACGAGTGGTTCAAAGGCTCCTTTATTCGTTTTGAAGGCAGCTTTCCACTCGTCTCCCTCGTCCACACGGATGTTGTTGTATCCCCAGCGAATATCCAATTTGGTAAAGAGCTGCACATTACGGATTTTGTCGATGAGTTCAGGAATGAGGGGTAGTGGATAGTGATTGCGAATGGTGACTTCGTTGAGATGTCGGTAGTCTTGTACAGGTCTAAGTTTCCTGTCCTTCTTTATGAAGAAGAATGGCGAAACGTATGGGGATTTTGACGGTCGGATATACCCTCTTTCAAGTTGTTCAGCGAGAAATACTTCAAGGGCCTTATCCTCCTCCTGTGTTAGGGGATACACCTTGCAGTCCATTGTTGCAGGGGCACTGGGTACTAGGTCAATGGCATGGTCTCATGGCCGTCTTGGCGGGAGGCAATGGGATGCTTCCTCACTGAAGACCTTGCGGTGTTGTTGATATTCTGGTGGGACCATTTCTTCAAATGTTTGCTCCTTTCTTTTGGCTGCTTCCTGTTGCGCCAATTCGGACGCAGTCGTAGTTTTACATATCAGTGCTACGTGGGGTTCTTGTTTGTCATCCATCAGCTGCTCCCATGCCTCCTCATCGAGTTGGTACGTCTCCAATGCCCATATGGATGCTTCAATGGGTGTGGCTTTGTCCGATGACTGGAGGCTGGATATGACTACGGGTTGGAACTCTTCATTCAGCGTTGCCTTGCCCCACTTTACAAGTGGTTCGAATGCTGAAAACCAGGGGTAGCCTAATATAACCTCGTCCTTTCCTAGGTTTGTTACTAGGAAGCGAAGTGTCTTGGTGTCATTCCCAGTATGGACATTCAAATCAGTGTACTGGGTAATAGCCCCGTCTTGGTTATGAGTTCCATCCACATTCCAGATGTGTATTGGTTGCATGACGTCACATGTTCCAATTTGCAGCCGCTTCAGTAGCGATGTCACGATCCAGCGATCGTGCCATCGATTATCTCAGATTCGGTTCTCAAGTTTCGGAACATTCTTGGTTTCTCGATTCTTGTCTCATGTTTCAGACTCAGCTTCTCATTCTGTTCGAAGATTCCCGACTGCACTTGGATCGCGCAATCGTTGTGACAGACTGACATGCTCGGATTATATTTAGTTTCTCGCTTATGCATCCCTGGAAAATAGTAAGAAAAGCATAGAAAAATAGGATTCTTGTAAGATACTTAAGGAGCCAGTAGTGTACTCTGTATTCTTCATTCTAGTCTTGTTCCCTGCTCCTGTTGTGAATACTAGTTCCATTCCCTTGTCCTCTGCTGAGTGCAAGTGGTCTTACATCTAGTGCTCTGCCTGGCTATATAGGCAGTACTCCTCTTGGTAGCTCAAGAGTATCCTAGGCTCTGCCAAGCTATATTGGTGGCACTCCGCTTGGTGGCTCAAGCATGTACCCGAAGGTATCAAGCCCTTCCCCTGTTGTACACAACCTGGTATCGAGCCCGGGCCCTGCGCGATCCCCCGGAAGCCCCTTCATGACTAAGTGGTAGCGACGCGGTCGTGAGCCCACCTCTAGGATCATGAAAAGCGAGGCGCAGATAAAGTTATCGGTAGCTCCCGAATCTAGGAGTACTTGTCATTCGGCTGTTGCGTGTGCAGATTTGAAAAGAACTGGAATTCTCATGGATTGATATCTGCTATGATACACATTTACATTTAGTGCTCTAGCCCAGGCCGTCGGGTTCAAGCGTTGAGAAAATCCTCTTTTGCGAACAGTTTTTCCACCATGAGGTCCCGTACCTCCTGTGGTTGTGCTTTCATCGCAGCGATCTGTGCTTCAGCCTGCTCTTCTGCCGATAGTATGCGGTTAGACTGTACGGCAATAGTAGTGATGGTGGGAGCTGATATGGCTGAGGAAGAGGGGACAGGAGTTTGTTGGGTGGTTGTAGAGGTCATAGCAATTCAAGTGCTTTTTTGTGGGCAATTACACGAGATGTGCCCCATAACACAGCATCTAAAACAGTGTCCCTCCTTTTGGAGTTGGAGTTGGTCAGCGTCTGTAAGAGCCACAGAGGCTCGGGTGCCTCCAACATCCATGGCATTTGGGTCGCAATGTTTGTTGAGGGCTTGCACCCATTGTTCGTGGTTGTGCCCCCCTTTCTTCTGTCATGGGGTTCAGTTTTTGCCGAGTCGGTCCTTCTAAACCAGGTACTCTGTCACAATCACGTGTCACGTGACGGTGTCGGAGAGAAATTGGGATGACAGCACATAAGTGCCAGCAAAGAGATTGCGTGCTCATTGACTCATACCAGAAAATAGTCACGAAAACCAATAGTCTGTACGAGTATAAATACAGTGTAGAGGACTCTGTAAAGTCCTTGTCTTAGTTTCTTTGAATCCCAGCCAACTTTGCTCTCTCCTGGAGTGAAGGCGCTTTCCCTCTCATCTCGTACATCCTCCTAAGCAAAGGTATCCCCTTTGCCCGGTCGTTCCATTGTCGAGTCCAAACCCTTGCCCTACGGCACGAACGATCTGGCTGGATCGTGAAACAAACTAAGACCATCTATTACAACCCTACGCTCATTGCTAGTACGATAAACTTGACCTCGCGTTCACGAGTAGTGAACAAAGACACCTTGAAAAAGACACGAATGGTGCGGAAACAGGTAAAAGGATAATCCTCGCAGCCACACTGGATCCAGAGCAATCGACTCTGATCACACCAAAGAGCGTAGCTAGCAAAGCACGCATCAAACCAGCGCAAGACCACACCGATCCATCAGAACGACGTATCGTTGTAAGGCACACCACACCGAACATCAACGATCTTGCGGGAGGAGGATCCTTCTGGGAGTCTAATCATGGATACCGATTGATCGTGGCCAACAACACTGCCATCGATGTCGAATACATAGAAGTGGAGGACGCTTGGTACGAGATCTACAAACACGACAGCCACTGGTATACGCACAACACAAACCTCATCGAAAACCCCGCGCTTTGAGGACTCAACGTAAAAGGAACAGTTGAACCGGACCTGCACGTTTGGAGGAATAACCCATCCACAGCTGTCGAAGATAGCTCGTCAGACACCTCGATGTCGGGACGAAAGAAAGGGAAGAAACCAGTAAAACTTACTATAGCTCTCCCTCCAACGACACTCCCATATCTCCCCGCACCCCCAGCAGTACCACCCAGAATGGCAGCCACTCCAGACACTGGGAACTTGAAGGGTCTCGCACCCAAAGAATTCGCCAGAGACAGACAAAAAAGCATGCAATTCCTGCGAGAATTTCATCAATACCAATGTTTAAACCGAGAACATAAGTTCATGATCTCACTGTTTTCCCAAGTCAGTCTCGCCTTATCCTACATATGAGGACCGGCAGTGGACGACTGGGCGGATCGAGTCAGCAAAGAACTCGATGAAAGTGTTACGACACACGTACCAAAAATCCTCGAAACCAACGAGGCCTTGTGGACAAATTTTGAGGCAGCATTCAGACGTACATGGACAGACACGCTAAGCGAACAAAACGCACACCAGCAACTCACCTCTCTCGTGATGAAAGGGGACGACGTCGATACTTACATCTCGACGTTTGATCGCCTCGCCACTGCTGCAGGATGGGATGCCGATGCGAATGGGACGATCGAATTCTTCAAATGAGGACTGAAAAAGGGCCTGCTCGTCAGTTGTCTGAAACGCGGAAAAATGCCAAAGAAAATGGAAGAATGGAGAGAGGCTGCGAGGGAAGAATCACAACGCTTCCGTACTATCGCCAATGCCATCACTAACATCAATACCGGCAAATTGGTCCAGCAAACTGTTGAGCCGTAATACTTACTATAAGGCTCATTACGTAGGAATGACAGTACGATTAGTTATGCTATACACGTAATTCGGAGTATTTAGTCATATGATATACGTACAGAATCCCCTTAAGGGATTATTCCGAGTCCACCGGTGATTAGACATTAGGCGACACTGAAAACGCGATATTGTGGACGCCTCTACTCATCACTTTTCCCCAAACGGACATGGGTGGACCATAGAGTATATAAATCCTACTATAGGAGCGAGTACCTATACACATCTCTCTCCACCCCACTCTGAGCTTCCTCTGCTTCACTCTAAGCCTCGTCTAAGCTCTCTATTCAGGTAAGGGTCTACCTGTACACTGCGTGCATTGCTGCGCAACAGGTTATGGGCCCTGCCATAAGTCGCTTTGCGCCTTCATTGGCTGCAACGACGGCGGGTTACCTTTAGTACCTGCAGTGGGGTTGTCGCCTTCATTGGCTGACACTAGTCTCCTCCACTATGGGGAGACTATGATAGTATGTCGCCTTTAATGGCAGACATTAGTCTCCTTATAAGGGGAGACTATGCCGGTTTATTTTTCTGTTATTAGTCGCATATGGTGCTGACTACTCTCTATTCAGAAACCTTTTACAAATGTCGACTCTCACTACTCTTGTCCCCATCCTTGACGGAAACAACTACTCGATTTGGGCTAGGCAAATGGAGGCTTTCCTTAAGTCTTCTGCACTTTGGGATATGATTAATGGAAGACGGGCTATTCCTTCTGTTAAGGATAAGGACGCCCCGACCCCTGCGGAGGTTGAAGCCTACAATGCATGGTCTACTGATGATGATCGTGCCCTAGGCTCCATTGTTTTGCGCCTTTCACCGGCTATTCAACGCCAGGTTGAAAAATTTGCGACTGCTGGTGATGTTTGGGGACATCTCAAGTCCCAGTATGGGGGCGTTAGTGCCGCTAACGTCTACCAGGACTTCAAGCGTGCCATGACGTTCCGTCTGGACTACGCCAAGCATCCTGGCCCCCAGATAGATGAGCTTGCCACTATTTACGACCACCTTTCTGCCAATTCTGCCAAAGTACCCGACGGCCTTCAGGCCATGATGCTTCTTTCGAAGCTACCTGCCAAATGGGAGTCATCCCTTGTCCCTATTCTAATGTCGGGCACCACGGCGAAACACCTTACGTTAACCGACATCCGTACTGCGGCGGTTAACCAGTGGGAAATTGAGCGTACGAAGAACCACTCTTCTAACAAGGAGTCGGCCAACAAGTTGTCGGCGGTCAAGCGCAAGCGTAACGACCCCGACTTCCAGCAGCAGCAGCAAGGCTCTTCGGGCCAGCAGAACAAGCAGCGCGGCCAGCAGCAGCAGGGAGGGAACCATCGCCAGCGTAGTAAACGCGCCGGCAAGAAGTTCAAGAAGCAACATACGCAAGGGCATACGCACATTGCCGATGTTGCGGCGCTCCCAGCGCCAACCTCTACGACTATTGCGCATATCTCGCCTTCTGGGCTCGAGCAGCGCATTTCCTCCGCTCCTCCTGCGAAGAAGCGTGTCCCAGGACACTATAAGACCTTCAATAAGGCTCTGGACGTCACCCAGGCCTTAGAAACTCCTGGTACAGTACAGACAGTAAAGACGCTTGAGCAACGTCTTGGGCAGATGGTCGCGGATTCTCCGTGGACCAAGAACCCGAACACCTTCGCAGAGGACTGGGAAATGTCAGATGAGGATGAGGACCTCCCTACAGGCTGCAGTGCGCCCATTAATTCGCCTCCAGATACTCCTAAACTGACCTTGACCCCTTTAGTCTCGCCTGCTGAACAAGAGGCGCGTAAAGACAAGGGCAAGGAGCCCATTCGCACGGTTGAGCCTATCGAAGAATGCCCAGATAGCCCTACTGCGGTTGAAATAACCAAAATGTGGGAACGCTTTCATAAGAAGGCGGCAGTACGTGCCCCCTCCCCAGATATTTCTCTGGATTGGGGAAGCGAAGCGGACGATGATGACAACGTCTACAACGACTTCGCTGATACAGTCGGACAAGATGACTTTACTCCCTATGAGGATGGGTTAGTAACTTTCCCTCCCCAAATAAGCGAATCTGACCACCCTACAGTGCTACTGGAGACGGCGCCGACTGGCGCTTCTAGAAATAGTAGTTACAGTGCACTTGTAAATAAATTCGTAAATAGCGCTAATCTATGCGCTCATGGTCTTGATTTCGCTTTATGCTCGAAATGTAAGGGAAAGAAAAGTCAAACAGAGCGAGAACCTACTTGGTTACTTGACTCTGGTGCGTCGGCACACTTTACAAACAATAAACTGGACTTTATAAGTTATACCCCCCTTTCACAAAAGCCTATGGTAAAGACGGCAGCCCATCCTCTTTATATACAAGGCAAAGGCTCAGTCTTACTAAAGCATTCTGTGGAACACAATGGCATTAAAACAGAGCGTATTACACGCATATATCCTGTCTTTCATATACCACAGATGACAACTAAGCTATTGTCCATGGGGGAGTTTCTTCAACAGGGATTGCGCGTTCATGGGGATTCGCAGCATATATCTCTATTCTATAAGGGCAGTACGACGCCCATATTACAAACAAAACCCCTAGCAGATGGTCAGACACTTTACTGGCTTGATGCCGAAGTCATGCAAGTAAAAAATGTACATGAAGCCCATAGTACAATCTATACTGCTGACTACGACATTTGGCATAGACGTCTAGGACACCCTTCGAAGGAAGTACTACGTCGTGCCAAGGATCACACTAAGGGATTCCCTAAGGACCTTAAATATCCTTCTGAGACACCCATATGTCCTGGTTGCGCTCAAGGGAAAATGCCTGCTTCAACGCATAAACCCTCTGAGACGCGTGCTAAGAAGCCTTTTGAAAAGATTCATTCCGATCTTAAGAGCTTCCCAGTTGACTCGTACCACAAATATAAATACTTCATTAGTTTCTTTGACGACTTTTCCTCCTATGCGTGGGTCGTGCTATTACGCACCAAAGCACAGGCCATCAATGCGTTAAGGCAGTTTATTGCCATGGTCAAAAATCAGCATAACGCTACTATTAAACAGTGGATGTCTGACGCTGGAGGAGAATACAAGTCTGACGAGTTTACTAAGGTACTGAAAGATATGGGCATTACTATCCTACAAAGTGCACCGCATACTCCCCAACAAAATGGTCGTGCTGAACGCTTTATGCGTACTTGTATGGATAAGGCTCAGGCTATGCGCCTTGAAGCCTGTCTCCCTCAATCCTGGTGGGAATTTGCGGTCCTACATGCAGTACATTGCTATAATAGGACTCCAATAAGTCGCCTTAATTGGCAGACACCCTATATGAGTTTGCATGGTGAAGCACCTAGTCTTTCACACTTACGAGTGTTTGGATGTGGCGCATATGTGCACATACCAGAAGATCGCAGATCGAATAAACTTGACCCCAAAAGCGAACAAATGATCTATATTGGTCACACTGAGGGCATAAAAGCATATAGATTCATGCGGATCAAAAACAACACAGTGTTCACCAGCACTACTGCATTATTTGATGAGACCGTATACCCTAAGTGTGAAACACAAAGGGTGCGGGGTACAACCCGCATAAATGAGCCAGTAGAGAATCAACCTCCTATGGAGGATGAACCATCACCTACACAGCCCATTCCAAGTGGTTTTGACGATGATATGCCTACTCATCGTCCCCCTAAACAGAGGCAAAATAGGGAGGATGCGCCAGACCGCGACGGCGGATCTGTGGAACCAGAGGAACCAGAAGTGCAACAGCCTCCGCCTCCTGCGCCAGAACCAGCACTACCACGACGGTCTGCGCGCTTGAGGAAAGTACCTACTCGTCCTGGCAACGTCTATGGGGAAGACAGGCACCCCACAAACATAACTAAAGACGTTGAACGGAGTAGCAAGTGGAAAGAAATGGTTGGAAGACAGCCTGGTCGCTCCAGAGCTGATAGTACACCAGGGCAAAGGCAGATTCCAGGAGGATTTCCTGAGACAAACCCTGACCCTCCACCTGCTGAGAGTGAAGCTCCGCCAGAACCCTCAGAGGATGAAGTAGATGATTTATTGTCACGCCTTGCTCAGGAAGGGGGAGTAAAATTCCTAGATCATCTGCTTGCCAAGGCAGTTCCATCTAATGATCTGGAACCACTGGACACTTCTAATATACGGGAGTGGACCTATAAAGATATAATACGCATGCCTGCAGCACAACAAAAGGAATGGAAGACTGCTTGTCGCGAGGAACTAGAGGCACTTCGCAGACGTAATGTCTTTGAGCTTGTGGAACCCCCTAAAGGGAGGAAAATAATAAAAAACAGATGGGTCTTTGATCAAAAGACTGATGGTCGCAAAAAAGCCCGGCTTGTTGCCAAAGGCTTTTCTCAGGTTGAAGGCGTTGACTATGATGAAATATTCTCACCAGTAGTGCGCTTTGAGACTGTCCGGATGATGCTCGCGCTTGCAGCGCTAGAGGATTGGCACATCACTGGACTGGACGTTAAAACTGCCTTCCTATATGGAGAGCTCGATGAAGAGCTATACATGGAACAACCTGAGGGCTTCAAAGCCAAAGGGCACGAAAATAAAGTATTGCGACTAAAACGCGCCATTTATGGACTTAAACAAGCTGCTCTAGCATGGTGGAAAGCGCTGGATAAGTCCATGGCTGCGATGGGCTGTAAAAGGCTATTATCTGACTCAGGACTCTTTACCCATAGAGGAAAGAGTGGCGCCCTTGTAGTGATCATTGTCTATGTTGATGATGTGATCTTTATGGGATCGGACAAAGCCCTTCTAAATGAGCTTAAGAATAGGTTCATGGAGGCTTGGGAATGTCGCGACTTGGGTGATGCAAAGGAATTCTTGCGTATGCGCATTCAGCGGAAACATGGAAAGATCTTTTTAGATCAAACCGCTTACTTAGAAAAGGTGCTGCAACGCTTTGGACTCACAGATGCGAAAGCAACTGCAACTCCACTTCCTGAAGGGTACCAACCTGTACCTAATAATTCACCAGTCAACCCAAGCGTCAGGAGCAAATACCAGCAAGTTATAGGTTCACTCCTATACATAATGCTTGGGACTCGCCCTGACATCGCCTATGCAGTCGTTAAACTATCACAATTCGCTGCAAACCCCTCAGAGGACCATTTAAACAGAGCACTCTATATCTGTCGCTATTTGCTCGGGACTTCTTCATACTCTTTGGTGTATGATGGAAGATCAAATGGAGGCTTAATTGCCTATGCAGACTCTGACTGGGCTTCAAACCCAGATAATAGGCGATCTACCACTGGTTATATGGTTAAACTGGCTAATGGGATATTCAGTTGGAATTCTAGAGTGCAAAAGACAGTCGCATTATCTTCCACTGAAGCTGAATATATGTCGCTGTCGGATACTAGCAGACAATTAGTTTGGATAAAGTCACTCTTTACTGAGCTTGGCATCAAACTAAGCCCAATACCACTCTGCGGTGATAATCAGGGGTCCATCTTTATGGCCTCAAACCCTGTCCAAGAGAAGCGTATTAAACATATTGATATACGCTATCACTACATAAGAGAAGTAGTGAGGGACAAGAAAATAGAACTATTCTTTATAGATGGTTCAGAGAATCCCGCAGATATGTTTACCAAGAACCTAGGGCGTATTAAGTTCGAAAAATTCAGAAGTCAGTTAGGACTTGAGTTTTACTCGTCCAACTAAGTCACAAGGCAACAAACTTGGTCTTGAGACAAGCCTGAAAATTCCATTAATACTATGGAAGGTATATCGAGCGACGCTTGAAGACATTGTCTTCCGCATACATAGATTCTTCTCAACCAGAGAATCACAACATTTCTGCTCATTATACCAAAAAATCAGCCCAATGAACTGTAATAGTTCAAAAGCTGAAATGGGATGGTGAAGAGAACTCGGTCTCGAAACCGCTCTCATGGTTCCGAGATAGACTCCCTTCTAATCATGGCTAGAATATTAATTCGCCTTACACACTTGCTTAGAGCGCTTAGTAGCTGCACTTAGCAAGGGGGAGTGTTGAGCCGTAATACTTACTATAAGGCTCATTACGTAGGAATGACAGTACGATTAGTTATGCTATACACGTAATTCGGAGTATTTAGTCATATGATATACGTACAGAATCCCCTTAAGGGATTATTCCGAGTCCACCGGTGATTAGACATTAGGCGACACTGAAAACGCGATATTGTGGACGCCTCTACTCATCACTTTTCCCCAAACGGACATGGGTGGACCATAGAGTATATAAATCCTACTATAGGAGCGAGTACCTATACACATCTCTCTCCACCCCACTCTGAGCTTCCTCTGCTTCACTCTAAGCCTCGTCTAAGCTCTCTATTCAGGTAAGGGTCTACCTGTACACTGCGTGCATTGCTGCGCAACACAAACGATCAGACAAACGCTACCCACAAAGATCCAAAAGAGTAATCGAAACGATCAAGTAGTCCCCATGGACGTGGATAAACCAGCCTGGCAGACAAAACGAACCCCTGAAGAAAAGGCGCGGTGTCAGAAAGAAGGCCGTTGCTTCCATTGCATGGTACAGGGACACTTATCGATGAATTGTCCAAAGAAACGGACCTCTTCAAATGTCCAGAAAGTCAATAACATCTCGACCTCTACGGATCAAAAGGAACCAGCAACATGGGAAGTTCCCAAGCCTGACATCGACTTATGGAGCGCCATCCTCGACCTTGATTCTACAGTGCGTCAAGAATTGATTTCGGCACTTTTGCTTGATACTGCAGGAGACGATGCCAATTTCTCGATTAGTGCTTTCCCGGCCCAGCTTGGCTCGAGGATTTGGGTCACGGCCCGGCTTTTGGTGGCCCAAGGCCTCACATCGTGAAGCCAGAGCCAAATCCTGTGGCCCATGAGGGCTTAGGCCTGAGGCGGCCAGTGGACCAACGGCTTAGGCCTGAGGTGGCCAGCAAGCCACGGCTTCACAATAACCAGCGTATATTATATTCGAATGAGTTGGTGTGAACAGCGAGACACCGAGAATAAGTTATAGACAATGTAACTACTCTAGAGACCCAGTTACATCTATTTCCGAGTCATTCCCACTAACCTCAATAACATCGTCATCGCCGTTAGATGCCCCCTCCCAAGACAAGTTGTTTCCATCACTGGCATCTACGACCTCTATTGCAGTGATGTCCTGGTTTGTGAGCTGCTTGTCTGCGCGCTCGAGCTCAGCTTCTTCCTCAGCAATGCTGGGTACATCCCTCAGCATGAGGTCTTGGTGGATGAGTGACTTGAGGCACTGTAAGGCCTCAACGATATCGGCGTCGAGGCAGTTGCGCAGCTTGGATATTGTGATTCCGGCTGATGAGAACGCCCTTTCGCTAGAGACAGATGAGGCCATGACTGCTAGGTAGTCGCGAGCGAGCAACTGCCATGTTGGATAGCAGCCTCCATACAACTAGAGTATTCATATTTGAGTCACAGTCAGGAAATAAACATAATATACACACCCCCCACCAGCAAGCTACCCCGCCATCATCTGGCACAATCTCACGCGTGTTGAGATAGAGGCTCCACTCGTCGAGCCAACCGTTGGCCGTACTGACTTGCTGGTCGCCATCATCATCAGACGATGAGTCAGTATCGTAGATGTTCTGCCGGCGGCGGCCACGTTTGGTAGATGACACTGTCTTGCGAACACGTGTGGCCTGAGGTTTCTTGTTCTGCTTGTCAAAGCGCTTGATGAACTTAGGTTCATGTCATAATGTGTAGGAACAAAAAGAGCAATGAATGACTTACGCGTTCACGGACAATGTCTTCAACCTCTGTGACGAGGTCCGCTGGCCAGTGCTTTGCAAAATGTCCCATCTTCATCTTAGGATTGAGGACTGTGTTGTAGTACTCTGGTCAGTATGTGAGCGGGACGGTAATATATTGACACCTACCCATAGCCATGATATGAGCATCAGAGGCCGCAGAACGCTGGTAATATTCATCGAGTTTGTCCATTCCTGCGTGAAGAGCTGGCTTGAGGGATAAATAGCGGGGCTTGCTGGCAGCTTTCTCCCATGCCGCGTGCAGCTTCTCCAATGCCAGGAGCGAGTTTTGAAGCGTTGGTGTTGAAGAGGAAGAGAAAGCTTGCTGGGCATCATCTGCATGCTGAAGTAAAGCCAGGCATCAGCAGTATTCGAACGCATAGTAGTGGACAAACTTACCTGGAGAAGATTACAGAATAGACCTACCCGTGTCCATTCTTCTTGATCCAGGGTGAATGCAGATATCTTCTGCCGCTTGTCCACGTTCTTTTCGTTGCGCTTGAGTTCCGTAATAAAGTCGGCGATCACCTGTGCAACAGTGGACTAGCAGTAAGAAAGCGAAAACTACAAAAACAAATAGAACATATACTTACCTCTTGTTGTGACTCGGCGCGACTGAGCATGATGAAAGTTGAGCTCCACCGTACCTTCATGTCGAGGAGGAGTTGAAGGGGTGGTAAGCCAAGTTTGCGCTGGACAGCCTTGAAGGTTTCTTTACGTTGAGCTGATGAGCGTGCCTTCACACAGATGGCACGAATAAGGCCAATCTCGTCACGATCGATCGCTTCGAGGTCTTCGGGAACGTGATCATTGTCCATGTCACCATTGTAGAACTTCGACTTGCTGCGAGTTGAGATCAGCGCTTGTGTGGCCAAGTTGATTATATGCGCAAGACACCTGCAGGAACAGGTGTGAGGGTTACAATATGGCGCCTAGATACAAGTTGGACATACCTGATGTGTCAATGTTTGGCGTCGAAAGAGGATCCCGTCTTGAGCTCGCAACAGCGCACAAATTCTTGCATCATAGTGTCATTGTTCTTTGCATTGTCGCAGGTGATGTGCCCGACCTAGGAATCGAATAGCGTGTCAGTAGAGGCGCTGCGGCATTTGGATATCTTACCTTGGGTACAATCCGAAGGCGGTCGCATACCCGATATAATGCTTGGCCAAGACGCACACCATTGTGAGCCGAGTTCATTTGAACAAAACCAATTAACGCTTGCTCAACAGCCCACTCCCCGGTTGCCCGTTCTTCGATCCAGTGGCCAGTGATGGCAAAATACGCATCAGTATTGCTAGCCTGCCATGCATCACATGTCAGGCTGACTTCGCCAGTCACAGTGGGGCCCTACAAGTGAACATGATAGAATGTCAGTGAACTTGAACGCGAAAAGAAAAGAAAAGAAAAGAAAAAAAAAAAAAAAAAGTCACATTGAGGCGATCCCGCAGCGAGCACAGCTGCTGCTTGAACATCTTGATAACTTGCGCCCTTGACTGCTTGGGTGATGGGAGTTGAATGCTCCGGTTTGCTCGAGACGCAATATCGAGCATTTTCGTGAAGGTGGGGTGCTTAAATACTTGAATCGGCTGTAAAGTTACAATATCAGCACACGCGAGGGAAAATGACTGAGTACATACCTGATCAGTTGCGATCATCCACTCGAGGGCAGCAGTCCGGAGGGCCTTTTCGCTGAATGGAATTGGCTTCGTAGTCGGGTCTTCAGGGCCAAAGTGATCAATGACCAAGGATTGGCGATCCTTTTCGATGCGTTTGCGCTTCTTGGAGTCTTCAGGAAGCATCGAGTCGAAATGATTTGAGTCACACCACTTCCTATAGCGATGCTAAGGCACAAATGTGAAAGGGTTGAGCTTTGAAAACAATAAGAAAAACATGAGACACACCGGATGTACTGCCGCAGCGTGGCGGTGAAGAGTGGAGTGCTCATTTGTCAGGAGTTTCTCCTGCTTGGGACATCCAAGGCCTTGCCTATGGAACGTGTCTGAGTCAGCGCCATGAAAATCCAACCGAATAAAAATATGCTCACGCGCATAACTTGCACAACATGCGCCCCTTCTCTTGACCAGGAACAGGAGGCGTCGCAGAAAAGAACTGTTTGATGTCAGCCGTTGGGTCGGTTTTGTTCAGCCATTCGTGTTCGAGATCATCAACATCATCGATTGAGATGATGGAGATGTCTGCTTGCAGCCCGATCGCTTGGCCGGTGGTAGTCTTCAACTTCTTCGCTGCTGGAGCATCGTCGGGGACATCGGTCGTATTGCCGTTGTCGCCTTGGTCATCGCCAACAGCAGGCGGAACGGTGCGAGGGTGCTTAGTCGTCCGAGCTGAAATGGGATCAGGTGACGGGCCTGATGTGCCCACATCCGAACCCGTGGGCGTTGACTCAGAGACGGGCAATAAGGGAGCCTGAGTGGGTGTGGCAGCCGAGCTTGCAGATGCAACAGCCCTGCGATGTGATGTCAGTTCCAAACTACCTGCGTTTTCCGCGGACAACTTTGCCGTGGGCTGAATTTTGCGGGTGGGTCGGGGTGACAAATGATGCGACATGGTCTATCTGGGGAAAAAAAAAAAACTTTGATTCTTGTACTCAAATACAGCCATCATAGCCATCACTGGCACTAGGGACCCTCAGCTGAGTTGAGATGTACAGTATGAGCGGATCACTGTCTGAATACGCGCGAATCAATCCGAGATGTGGCGTTCAAGTTCGGGTTTGGTGGATGTGAGAAGCGAGTGGCTGAGCGGCGACGGCCCAAAAAGGAAGCCTGGGCCACGGGCCGTGCAAGCAGGCTTCCAAATTTGAAGCCTGAGCCATGGGCCGCTCTGGGCCTCTCTTTGGCCCAGCCCGGTCCGGCTCCTGAAGTACCGGCTTAGGCTGGCTTCCGGCCTATGAGCCGGGCCGGGAAAGCACTATTCTCGATCAACACAATAAAAAGTATCAGTGAGCAATCGATTACGATCCTCGCCGATGTAAAGGGGACAAATCAGAAGTTAAGGCTCCTCCTAGACACCGGGGCAAGCGAAAACTTTATCGATCGTGGTGCTGCGCAACTACTCAGGTTTACTCTCGAAAATATCGCAGGAATCGAAGTCCGCAACGCGGATGGAACCATCAACGCAGCTGGGGCGCTAAAACAAAAATGCAGACTCACGGTCACCGAAGGAACCTCAAAACTCGTACTCGATTTCTTCGTCACCGACCTCAGATCCTGCCACACGATTCTGGGCTTTCCATGGTTTAAACTGAGGAAACCTGTAATAGACTGGGAGACAAAAAGCTACGCTGGAGATGGGATGACAGTCGAACAAGGAGGGGAAACTATCAATGAAACCATAGCACAAAAAATGGCCATGGCATCGGGAAGTAAACAAACGACGGAGTTACCCGAGGCCTATAGGCAGTTTGCCACCGTCTTCTCGGAGGAAGCTGCTCAACGATTTCCCCTGTCCCGGATCGACGATCATGAAATAAAACTAAAGGAAGGGGCTCCGGACACGTTAGGAACGAAAGTGTACCCTATGAATGTAGAAGAACACAGACACCTTCTCACTTTTTTGTCTGAAGAACTTCGCAAAGGCTATATCCGAGAATGCAAATCTCCCTACGCCGCACCCCTATTCTTCATTTGAAAGAAAGATGGGACACCCCGGCCTGTACAAGATTACAAAGCATTAAACGCTTGGACAGTCCGAGATGAATTCCCGCTCCCACTTATCAACGACATTCTGACCTCGCTAGGAAATAAAAGTCTCTTTACTAAATTTGACATATGCTGGGGATATAATAACATCCGCGTCAAGCCTGGAGATGAATGGAAAGCAGTGTTCAAAACACCTGATGGGATGTTCAAACCCTTGGTAATGTATTTCGGACTAATGAACTCTCCGGCAATGTTCTCGCGCGCAATGTATAGGATGCTGAGACACCTCCTGGAAAAATACCCAGGGGAACTCTATGTCTATATGGACAACATTCTCATCGCCACCACAGAAGATCTTGATCGCCACAGAGAAATAGTCTGCGCTGTCCTGGAGGTACTCAAGCGCGAAAGCTACTTTCTGAAACTCTCGAAATGCATGTTTGAGACACACGAGGTTGACTACCTCAGGATGACTATCAACAGAGGTATCATCTGTATGGGGGACGACAAGGTCAGTGGTCTTAGAGACTGGCCCCGAGTCTTGTCCACCATCTGGCAAGTAAGGAGCACCTTGGGGGTCTTAAATTATCAACGCCCATTCATTCCCAATTTCGCGGCCATCGCACGCCCTCTCAATGCGCTCCTCAAAAAGGACACCCCATTCCTCTGGACCGAGGACTGTACAACGGCCCTCACACGACTCCTCGACATTGCTACTAGTCGACCAGCTCTCCGTCAACCTGACCCCAATACACCATATGAGCTTCAAACAGATGCCTCAGCAGTAGCATCCAGCGCGATCCTGACCCAACAAGATGCCCGAAACAAACCACAAGCTGTGGGCTACTTCTCTAAAACCTTCAACGAAGCGGAACGCAATTACGACGTTTATGATCATGAATTCCTCGGCCTTGTCCGTGGCCTCGAACACTGGAGGCATCTCCTCGTGGGATCCCCTCACCCCGTCACGGTCTTCACCGACCACGCAAATTTACTCCACTATAGGCATCCGCAACGCATTAGCCGCCGCGTCGCCCGTCTCGTCAATGTCCTGGCAGACTACAACTTGCATCTCGTCCATCGTCTGGGCCCTCTACTCCAGGCCAACGCCTTGTCCCACCACTCTTCCATATCCAGCACCGATGCCCCGGACAATTCCGACATAGTGGTCCTCCCACCCTCTTTGTTTATCACCGTTGCCAAGGTCGTCACCCTCGACAATCGTCTCCGTTCCACCCAAGCTTCCCACTTCGCATGGCTCGACTGCCTTCGCTCTGACTGTCTCGTTCTGCGCACGGGTGATTTGTTCTTTTGCGGCTCCTGCCTCGTGATCGTGGACAATCTCACCCTAAGGAGGGGGGTAATCGCCTCTTTCCACGACCCACCCACAGCGGGCCACCCAGGTATAGCAAAAACACTCAATGCAGTACAACAACACTACTGGTGGCCAAAGATGAAGACAGACGTCACGGACTTCGTAAATGGATGCGCAAAATGTCAAGCAAATAAAAACCTACCAGGTAGACCAAAGGTCCCAACTGACCCCATTATACATGAAGACGTGCAACTTCCATTCCAAACCATAGCACTCAACTTCATCACAAAGTTGCCCCTATCGCAGGGATACGATATGATCTTGACGATCACAGACCAAGGGTGCACAAAAGCAAGTTTATTCATCCCGTGTAAAGAAGCGATGGACGCCCTCAGCACGGTGGAACTCTACATCAGATACGTACTACCGCATTACAGCCTGCCAAGGAAGGTGATATCGGATAGGGATCCTCGCTTCACCGCAAAGGTCTTCCTGGAGCTCATGAGGAAACTGCAAGTTCAGCAAAATATCAGTACCACTTATCATCCACAGACGGATGGGCAGTCAGAAAGAACGAACCAATGTCTCAAACAGTACTTACGAATCTCCAGTAATCACGTGGATGATTGGGCCAGATGGCTCCCAATTGCGCAGTACACGCTCAACGCTTGGAAGTCAGAAACCACTAAGCAAACTCCATTTGAATTGCTCTTCAGATTCAATCCTCGGGTACATCAACCAGATCGAGACGAAACAAATGCTGCAGCAGCGACAACAAGATTGAAAGACCTGAGAGAAGCTCGAGCGCACGCTGTGGCAGCAATGAGAGCGACACAGGAATCCTGGATCCAAAACATGAAATACAATGGGTTCTGTGCTGGGCAGAAAGTGTGGCTCGAAGCCACCAACCTGAAAACGACACACCCTACGGCGAAATTAGCTCCACGAAGATACGGACCATTTATGATCGCTCGCGAAGTATTGAAGACGGCGTACCAACTAGTGCTCCCAAATAAATGGAAGATCCACAACGTCTTCCACGCGGGCCTGTTAACTCCATTCAGAGAGACCCCAATCCACAGACCAAATTACAAAGAACCGCCTCCAGATATCATCAATGGAGAAGAAGAATGGGAAGTGGAAGAAGTGCGGGGAGAATGACAAATGGGACGCCACAAAACATTACAATACCTCATACGGTGGAAGGGGTACTCAGCTGCGCACAATAGCTGGGAAAATGCTGCAGACGTACATTCTCCAGACCTCGTCCAAGAGTATAAAAACAAGCAGGCCAACCTGAGGTTGAATATCAACACACTTACCATGGACCCCCTAGTACAACCTCATCCTCGTCATCCCCCTCAGTACTATTTCGTACCTGATGAAGAACTCCCCACCAACCTTCGCAGGGACATCGACAAACATGTCAACGACTGGGCTTGGGTCCCTGCCAGACATGACCCTCGGGCAGACTCGCCTACGACACAAGACAACAGCGCAGGTCTATTCACCTACCTCGAGACTGACGGTAGGAGACGCAGGCACTCTAGAGCTCGTGCTCATCAACGTGAGAGACTCAGGAGAGAGGCCCGCGAAAGATTGGCACAAGACGACATAACTCACCTAGGAGTTTACCCCGCTGATATCCTGCCACCTATCGCTCCCAGGAACTCTCCGCACCCAGAAATAGTATCACTCTCATCGGAAGAGGCTCAAGAAGAAGAGGACGTCGCCAAGGTCGAAGAAGAAAAGGAGAACGAAGATGTCTGGGAAGGGGTGTTTAGATCTCTGCCGGAATTTAGGCTGGCAGAACCTGTGGCCCCAGAGCACCCCGGGCCAGGCTGGAAGGTCACGCACCCTACGGAAGTATACAAGTTCGACATCCCTTTGGGCGACGACGGATCCGGCAGGGGCCCAGCCCCCTACATCAGGTTTGCCGTCAATCAGAAAGACCAGCCAGTTGCCCTGGGCACGGAAGGCAAGGGGTTCCCACAATACTACAAACCTCTTTACACTGTCCCCATGCCACCTCGCACCACTATCGGGCTCCAACCAGGGCATTCACTGGGCCTCTTCTCAGCTGAACACTCGGCACGCCACGAGGTAGACCGTGCCCTAGCTCTAGTCGCCAACCCTGGGGCTGCTGCCGATGTCTATCACTTCCGGAATTCACTGCGTCGGAAAGCCGAGCTATTCGTACGCATGAGAGAACTAGACAACATCTGGAGTGACTGGCTTACGGAGGCAGAGGGCATCAATAAGAGACTCCGAGAAGCCAACATCACTTCTCGGATCCACCCATTCCTCCCCCAGCCACTACCTCGGGGCCTTGACGTCTATCACATAGATGAACCGAACAGCAATGATCGGAGGTATAGGGCTCACTTAGATCACCTCAATAACGTCGCCCCTTGCCCCATTCCTCAGCGTAGGCAAACCCCTGCCCTAATGGTGCCTCCCTGTATTCCGGACACTGTCATGGACGCGTATATTATTTTCCCTATTTTTCTGTATTTTCACGGAATTATCTGAGGAAGATATAAAGGGCCGAAGTACGAGATATTGTTAGTCACATGCTGCCATCATGTGCACCTTTGAGCACGTGACCCTGGGATAGTTGCACCCTTAACGGGACAACCCAATCCGGTCACATTCACGTACGGACTCACACGATTGGTAGATAAGGAAGGAACCTTCTAGATAGTTCTAGACTTCGCTTAGTAGTTTACGCTTACTCGCTGTATTAGGTTTTACTCAGCAAGATAAGGCATCGCGTCAGCGCCATGACTAGTGCATCAGTCAGCACAATAGATAGTGCTATTAATAGACACGACGCGTCAGCACCTGAGTCATGGAGTCTTACTGTACACTTAGTAATAGTGTTTAGACTCAGTTCAAGCTCAGCCACAGTAGCGTATATAAACCCTCCTGTAGCGTCCTGAGTGGAACCAACTTGTCCTCTTGGTTCTCCACTCAGGTGCGCATCTCCTTGTATTCCTTACTCCTTACCAATCTAACTTGTCCTCTTGGTTCTCCACTCAGCGTGCCACAGCGTGATCATCGACGTCTTGAGTTCTTGCATAAAGACTCTGAGATATTCGTCCACTCCGCTGTGACTGTACGTTAGCGCGTGATTTATCTCCGCGCCGAGCTTGAGTGTGCTCACCAGACAGTTCACTATAGTTCGCACTTGAGCTTGACGTAGCGAGGTTGTCATACCGCTACATTAGGACAAGTTCCTTATCACTCTCTTGAGCTCCACGCTCACCAGTTTTATCATCTTTCCCTCTAGGTGGTTGACGACCATCAGTCCCTTGTGTTATCTACCTCACTCTTTGCCTGGGGAAGTCCGTAAGCAGAATCTGTGCATTTGTGGTACAACTGTAGTGTCCGTAAAACCGGCATACATTGTGCTTGCCTTTATTGGGTCTATCTGGTCATCAGTAGACGCCTCTGGGTACTGGCTGCAGAACTGGTCACCACGCCAGATAAGCTGCAGTTAGACGTTGAGCCAGCCAGGCCTAGCCTGCGACAGCTGTACGCGTAGTAACCAGAAAAGTTTGAGAGCGCTTAGGCGTGAGAGGCAGCCAACAGGTCGAGAAGACTGAGGCAGACAGCCTTGTGGCTCTATACATATCCTTACATCATTCCTGAGTTTTCTGTTATCGCCGCAGCCTCGCGCAGTGTGAAATACCACTGTGTATCGGTCTCGCTTGATCAGAACTCTCCTACCATCCTCGAGTTAGCGTTGCGCGCTCGTTGTATCCTGTCGTCTAAATCCACCAACACACCTTTCCAAACTGCCTCGCATATTCGCGAACGTTCGAACCCGACTCCGTCGTCTCTTTAGGAGGAGACAGGCATCCATCACACCACCCCAGACTACAGCCTCTGCTTCGGCATCGCTGCACGTGCACCCGGACACCCAGTCTGAACAAGACCGGATCCCCTCCCCGGTGTACGCTTCACCATCACCTACAGCCTCAGTAAATTCCTTCCACTCCGCCCACTCCTCCTCCCAAGCCACCCTCGCCCAGTCAGGCGAAAGCTTCATTGACGAAGACGGTGTCAACATCCGTTACCAGGGGTTCCAACTAGAACTACCCCCTCGTAACATCGCCGAGCAATATGTGCAGGCAATCTACCATGACCCCGAGTACCGCTACGGTCTACTAGAGCTCTACGGCCTAGAAATCCCGGTCCTCGGCACAGAATTCACAGTCCCGCAGTTGATAGCCATCGCTGCGAACCTCATCCCTCGTCTCGAAACCCCTCCTCACCCACTCCTCTCCCATATAAGGGAAGACGAAGAACGTGGCTCCCAAGAAAGGGAAACAGACAGCTCGTCTAGCACAAGCTCAGTATCCCAGCGGAGCTCGCTCGAAATTCGCCCTCCCTCCTCCAACTAAGAAGGAAAAAGAGTTCATATCTCGTATCCAAGACTGGGACGAGATCTCACCAGACGAACAACTCCTTCTCTTAGAAGAATTCCGTCGGGCACAGGAGGAAGCAGAACGAAAAGAGAGACAAAAGAAATTAGACGAGATGTCACAACCAAGCGGAAGCACCCTTCCTCATGCCGCACCACCCACACCACTCCCCCCTCCCACAGTCCAGGACTGCTTGGACCTCATTAATCACCTCGGCATCGCCGTCGGCAACCTCGCGCAACAAGTTACAGCCCTGACAGCGCAGGTAGCCTCGGCAACCGCCACCCGCCCCGGAAACGGGAAGAACAAGGAAATAGTGGCCCGCCCCAAAGCCTGGGATGGGAAAGGCTCCTCATCGGATGCCCGTCATTTCCTGGCCGCTTTCCATAACTGGGCAGGATCACTAGGGGACGCCATGAACACGTGGCATACGGTGGACAACAAGTGGTACGCGGATGAGCACAGATGGATAGCCGCCGCCCTCAACCTGATGGAAGGGGACGCAAAAACCTGGGCACTCCCATATCTGGAGTCCGCCAACAAAGGGACCATCCCCTTTGGAGGCAACTGGTCGGACTTCGTCAAGGAGTTCAACCGCAGGTTTAGCCCCCTGGACGTCCAAGACATAGCTCGAGAAGAGCTAAAGAAAACAAAACAAGGAAAGAAGACGGTTGCCGAATATGCATCCATATTCGAGCAGTACTCCGGACAGACTGGGTGGTCTATCGTCGATCTCCGCACCCGCTTCTATGACGGTCTCACAGATGAGATCAAAGACCTCCTCGCCATCACCGACAAGCCCCACAACACATACGACGAGCTCG
Organism: Lactarius akahatsu; assembly: GCA_021524915.1. Classification (NCBI taxonomy): domain Eukaryota; kingdom Fungi; phylum Basidiomycota; class Agaricomycetes; order Russulales; family Russulaceae; genus Lactarius; species Lactarius akahatsu. Next base: position 56,592 of record JAKELL010000032.1, read on the forward strand.
AGCAGAGTGCACAAGTCATTGACCAACGACTGCGCCAACGCCAGAGCGAGAAGAAAGGAAAACCTTCATCGTCATCACCACACACAACCTCCAACCCAGATGCCATGCAAGTCGACGCCACGCGTCAGCAAGGCGGCAAGCCGAAGGAGGAAATCTTCAAAACCAGGGGCGAGTTCCAAGTATGGATGAGAGGGAGATGCTACGGGTGTGGCTCGAAAGAGCACACAAAGAAGGATGGAAATCATGAGCGCGACGTCTGCAACTGGTGCCAAAGAGCAGGACACCGAGCAAACGTCTGCCAGAACAAAAGAATGGGGAAGCCGGCTAAAGCGAAAGCTGCAGCAACAACGGAGCCCCCTAGTCCACCATCAACGTCCAATACTGCGGCAGCAGCCGCCACAAGCACTTCCCCCGCCCAGACGTCCCAGGCAGACGTAGCGAAGTTGTTGGGAATGTTGGAAAAGCAGCAGGAACAGCTGGATGCGTTCAAGGCGGCTTTTTAGATCAGGGGTCGCGTATAGCTGCGACCGGCCCCTCTACAGTAGATGACTCGGCTTCATGTAGTTGTAATATATGCTTACGCTCTCGCCTCGTTTCGGACTCACCTTCTGTAATTCATACGACTCATGCCTGTAAGTTAGATAGTAGTGTTAGTTCAGCTTTTTGTTTTCCTGATTCTATTACATCTACATCTGCCTCGGAGATGAACAATAGTAGTGTTTCTTTTGCTCCACTTTCTTCAGAAGCAATGCCGCACGTGATGATTTCTGATGCAGCACTGTCTTCTACTATTATTCCCGAAACAAAAGATAAAAAATCACATTTTCATATTTCTGTGTATTTAAAAGGACGTCATCGTACTGTAAAAGTAGCAGCAATGGTAGACTCTGGGGCAACTTCGTTGTTCCTGGACAAAAAGTACGCTGACCGCCACAAGATGTTGCAGGTTCCCCTTGCGAATCCCATCACTCTATACAATATAGATGGGACTCTCAACGAAGCCGGTAGTATCACCCATAAAGTCAGACTCTCTCTGAAAGTCGGCCCTAGTGAAGAAAGTCATGACTTCTTAGTCACTTCACTCGGCCCAGAGGACGTCATCTTGGGACTACCATGGCTTAGGCAAAGGAACCCGCAAATAGACTGGCAGGAAGGCACCATGCGCCTCAACTCAACCGCTGAAATAGCGCAACCAGAGTTGGAGGTAGAGGTGACGCGCATTATGGCGAACCGGATGGAACGCCGCCGTCTCCTTGCGGAGAAAGTGCTAGACACGGTCCAAGACGAAGTTTTCTGTTTGGCAGGCTTCACCTACTCTCAGCAGATCGCCGAGAAAGCCACCGCCTCCAAACCAAAGAAAACCTTCGAAGAAATGGTACCAAAGCACTACAGAGACTTCGCGAAAGTATTCTCTGAGGAGGAATCCCAGAGGCTCCCGGAGCATCAACCGTGGGATCACGCTATAGACCTCGAACCAGATGCCGTTAAACACTGGAGGGTCAAAACGTACCCCATGTCCCCAAGCGAGCAAGTGGAACTCAACAAATTCCTGCAAGAGCACATTTCGAAAGGATACCTGGTCCCATCCAAGTCACCGATGGCCTCACCAGTATTCTTCATTAAGAAAAAGGACGGTAAACTCTGTCTAGTGCAGGATTACCGTCGTCTTAATAAAATCACCATTAAGAATCGGTACCCACTACCGCTCGCCGTCGACATCATAAATCGGTTGAAAGGAGCAAAGGTATTCACCAAGTTCGATGTAAGATGGGGGTATCACAATATCCGGATCAAACCCGGAGATGAATGGAAGGGTGCAATAATCACCAATCGCGGACTGTACGAGCCAAAGGTCATGTACTTCGGAATGACCAACAGTCCAGCCACCTTCCAAGCCCTCATGAACGCCGTCTTCGCCGATCTAATCGCAGCAGGAGAGGTTGCAGTATACATGGATGACATCCTCATCTACAGTAACTCCTTAGAGCACCATCGCAAGATTGTACGCGAAGTGCTCAGGAGACTGCAAGAACACGACCTCTATCTCAAACCTGAGAAATGCGACTTTGAAAGGCAAGAAATGGAATACCTAGGGATGATCATTCGTCCCGGAGAAGTGCAGATGGACCCTGGCAAGGTCGCTGCAGTAAGGGAGTGGCCTACACCCACAACGCTCAAAGAGGTTAGAGCGTTTATCGGGTTCGCCAAATTCTATCGTCGATTCATCAAGGACTTCGCGGCTATTGCCCGACCCTTGCATGACCTCACGAAGAAGGACACTCCATGGCATTGGCATTCTGAACAGCAGAAGGCTTTCGACCACTTGAAGGAAAGCTTCGTACGAGAACCCATTCTCAAAGTGTACGACCCACAGCTTCCAACAAGAGTCGAAACCGACGCTTCAGGATTCGCTACTGGCGGCATACTTACTCAGAAGTATCCTGATGGTCTCTGGCACCCCGTTGCGTATCGCTCGCAGTCTATGAGCAAGGAAGAACGCAACTACGAAATCTACGACAGAGAAATGCTCGGCTTAATCCGCGCCTTAGAGGACTGGAGACATTTCCTCGAAGGCATCTCCTTTGAAGTGATCACCGATCATAAGAATATGGAATGGTGGGCAAGCATGAAAGACTTAAACCGTCGACAGGCCCGATGGGCCCTGTATTTAAGTCGCTTCGCCTTCAAAATCACTTACAAGAAAGGAGACTCTATGCAAGCCGATGCATTAAGTAGATTCTCAAAAGACCACATCAGAGACAACGAGGATAACCGCCAGGTTCAGGTTTTACAACCTAAGCACTTCCTCAATGCCGCCCAAGCACACTTCCGCCCAGAAGTGGACTCCCTAGGGAATCGCATAAGACTCGCCTCCATTCGAGAAGCAGAAGTTATAGAGGGTCTCAAAAGTTTACAAAAGACCGCTCCAAAAGCTCTCATGGACGGAGTCGCGATGTGGGAGGAAGATGACGGCCTAGTTTACCATCGGGGGAAATTATACGTTCCCAACGACCGGACACTGAGACGAGATGTGGTTAAGTCATGCCACGACTCTGTCACTACCGGTCACCCTGGTAAAAATGGTACCATCGAGCTAGTTAGTCGCTACTATTGGTGGCCACGCATGGCAGGCTTCATAAGCTCATACGTAGAAGGATGCGATCGATGCCAACGCTATCGCAAAGATCTGCACCCCAAGGCCATAATTCAGCCGCAGGAAGTACCTGAGGGACCATGGCAGATAGTCGGAGTCGATCTAATCGGCCCACTACCCATATCACGTGGAAAGGACATGATCCTTAACATAGTGGATCATTATACAAAACAGATCCATCTATTTCCAGTGACGTCCCAAATCACGGCTGATGGGGTAGCATCCATCTACTTCGAGCAAGTCTTCCCCTTGCACGGGATCCCCAAGAAAATCATCAGTGATAGGGGACCCCAGTTTGCTGCAAGGAGCATGCGGGCACTATATAAGCGACTAGGGATAGACGCAGGCCTTACTACCGCCTATCACCCTCAAGCTAATGGACAGGTAGAGCGCAAAAATCAAGAAGTAGAAGTCTACTTGCGCTTGTTCATTAGTAAGAGACAGGATGATTGGGCAGACCTGCTCCCTACAGCGGAATTCGTAGTCAATAGTAGACTCAACTCAGCCACGGGGCACACCCCCTTTGAGCTACTATACGGTTATACACCAGACTTCACCATTCCCGCTGGTAGGCCCACTGGTATCCCAACGCTCGACAAGCGTCTACAACACCTAGTTTCCACAAGAAAGGATGCAGAGGCAGCTCTACGCCTAAGTAAAAGGCGAATGCAAACAGACGTTGAACAAAGACACAAGCCATACGTCTTCAACGTTGGGGACAAAGTCTGGTTGCAAGCAAAGCAAATAAAGATACACCAGCAGTCGTCCAAACTGGGCCCAAAGCAACTAGGCCCGTTTAAAGTCACTGAAGTCAAAAGTGACGTCGACTACAAGCTTGCACTCCCCCCCGCATTACGGATCCATGATGTATTTCATGTAGACCGCCTCTCCCCTTACAAGGGAAACGAAGTTAACGGGCTTATGCCACCTCCACCTGAACCCATCACAGTCGAAGGGGAAGAAGAGTACGAAGTTGACCACATTAGAGACTCGAAACTCTTCGGTCGTACTCTTAAGTACCTAGTTCGCTGGAAAGGCTACGGTGAAGGCGAGGACACTTGGGAGCCAGCTAAGAACCTAGCGCATGCCCCGGACAAAGTCAAGGAGTTCCACTCCTTAAATCCGGGTGCACCTAGAAAAATAGCAGCACTCATCTACGCGTCCTTGCCTTGGCAAGCATCTCATATGTACACAGAGGCCAACGCGGACGTCGACCCTTAAGAAGGGGGGTGATGTCATGGACGCGTATATTATTTTCCCTATTTTTCTGTATTTTCACGGAATTATCTGAGGAAGATATAAAGGGCCGAAGTACGAGATATTGTTAGTCACATGCTGCCATCATGTGCACCTTTGAGCACGTGACCCTGGGATAGTTGCACCCTTAACGGGACAACCCAATCCGGTCACATTCACGTACGGACTCACACGATTGGTAGATAAGGAAGGAACCTTCTAGATAGTTCTAGACTTCGCTTAGTAGTTTACGCTTACTCGCTGTATTAGGTTTTACTCAGCAAGATAAGGCATCGCGTCAGCGCCATGACTAGTGCATCAGTCAGCACAATAGATAGTGCTATTAATAGACACGACGCGTCAGCACCTGAGTCATGGAGTCTTACTGTACACTTAGTAATAGTGTTTAGACTCAGTTCAAGCTCAGCCACAGTAGCGTATATAAACCCTCCTGTAGCGTCCTGAGTGGAACCAACTTGTCCTCTTGGTTCTCCACTCAGGTGCGCATCTCCTTGTATTCCTTACTCCTTACCAATCTAACTTGTCCTCTTGGTTCTCCACTCAGCGTGCCACAGCATGATCATCGACGTCTTGAGTTCTTGCATAAAGACTCTGAGATATTCGTCCACTCCGCTGTGACTGTACGTTAGCGCGTGATTTATCTCCGCGCCGAGCTTGAGTGTGCTCACCAGACAGTTCACTATAGTTCGCACTTGAGCTTGACGTAGCGAGGTTGTCATACCGCTACAGACACTCGATTCCCACTCCACCACAACGAAGCCCCGGTGACGTCACCTGCCACTACTGTGTGCAGAAACACAAGTCGGTGGAATGCCTGCAGCCCCACTCCTTGTGCGAACCATTTTCACCCTGTCCTGTGCCCTCGAGGCACCCTCGATATCATACCCAGTGCCCACGACTCCATACCCCTCTGTCCGCACACTCACGTTTCATACCTTATGACAGGACCGCAGTAGACAGACGCAAGAAGTTCCCACCCAGCGCAGGATCGAGTCGAGATGACTCTGGCTAGTAGGGGGGCTGTGTCACGATCACGTGTCACATGACGGTGTTGGAGAGAAATTGGGATGACAGCACATAAGTGCCAGCAAAGAGATTGCGTGCTCATTGACTCATACCAGAAAATAGTCACGAAAACCAATAGTCTGTACGAGTATAAATACAGTGTAGAGGACTCTGTAAAGTCCTTGTCTTAGTTTCTTTGAATCCCAGCCAACTTTGCTCTCTCTTGGAGTGAAGGCGCTTTCCCTCTCATCTCGTACATCCTCCTAAGCAAAGGTCTCCCCTTTGCCCTGTCGTTCCATTGTCGAGTCCAAACCCTTGCCCTACGGCACGAACGATCCGGCTGGATCGTGAAATACTCAGCCTGCTGTAGACGGGCGGCCTGCTTCCAGTCTTCCCATGTAATGGGGTGTTGGAAGTGGATAGCGTTAACCACTAACTGGTTCAGGAGTCTGTCTTGGAACAGTTCCAATGTGGTAGCTTCATCTGGGTTGTATCCGGCCTTCGTGACTAGGTTGCCGAATTGTGCAATGTAAGAGTCGATATCTTCCCCCTTCATCATGAAGTTTTGTAAGGCTTTGCGGGCCTTGGTCTGTTCAGCAGTGTCAGTGTAGGCCTGTGTAAATCTGGTTTTGACCTCATTCCAGAGATTCACTTCAGTTTGAAGAACTCCTCCTGCTAGCTGAGCTTCTATCCACTTCATTTGTTCGTCGACCCAGTCGTCGACGAGTGGTCCTCTAATGTAGGATAGAAATGTCATGGCTCGTTGGGCTGGTACGGCTAGCAGGTCGACAGTGGGGTTCATCCCCCAGTACAGTTTGAAGGCTCATAAGAATGCCTTGCTTTGTTCTCGGTTTCCATCGAATTCTGGGGGTGGGTTTCCTCCCAGGTGGCCGTTGCCTCCCAGGACTGGTATGGGTGGTGTGGCTCCTCTGGCTGGGGCTGGTGCGCCACTGCCACTGCCACCGCCACCGCCACCGCTGGCGGGGGTTCCTCCGGTGGGAGCTCCACTTCCACTGGGTGCTCCTCCTCCACTGGTGAGGGTGGTACTTGGTGATGCAGATGTTTGTCCCTGCTGAGCCATTGCGTAGGATGGGAATGCTGAGGTTAGGAGGTTCGTTGTTGGTACAGATACACTCAGGGATGTGGTGTCTTGGGGGTCAATATCGATTCCTGAGGGGTTTGACGATCCCAAAGGGCCGGTTTGCAAAGTGAGGGGTACTGGTCCAGTAGTGTACCACTGTAATGCCACCACAGGGGCATTAAGTACGACGTGTACTTCAGCAAGTCAACGGGATTGGATAGGCGTGAGTCGGTTAGGACTCAGTTCGATGATGAACAAGTATCACTTGGTCTCCCAGGGACACAAGGATAATAGCGGAGGGTCAAGGCTCAGGTGAAGAGGTGAGCAAAGTCAGGGACTCAAGCGCAATGGCGAGTCAAAGTCGGTTCATGAGGCAAAGACAATGTGGTATTACACAAGAAGTCAAGTCTACTGTACAAGCTAGGTAGGGCATGACTTATATACTAGTACAGGGTGTTTGGCTATGCCAAACACATGACGCGAGACTGACACCTTGCACTAAATGGAGTACAAAGGGATGTACTATCTCGAGGGTTGTGAGGACACGCGGGTCCGCACGTGCGTCAGATCAACTCGAAAAGGTATAGTGGTTTTCGATGGTGCAAACTGCTGGTCGAAAGGAGTCGGGTGCAAGTGGAACGAGACAAAACGGATGGGTGCGTGACAAATGAGAAGCCCGCGGAAACCACATATTGTACAGTAGATAACGGAACAAGTCAAGACGCATACTCACAAAGCAGAAATCGTAACAAGTCTTACATAATCGACCGAACCTCTGTACGCAACCCGGTATCGAGCCCGGGCCCTGCACAATCTCATTTGCGACTAACTCAGTGCCAGCCTGAGCTCTAGATTGTGGAATCAAAAGCCAATTTGAATACGTCCCATATAAAGAGTTCAATGGCAGAGGTGAGCGCGTGTGGTCAAATCTTATGTCAGGGCAATGGGCATCCATGCAAGCAGTACGTGCCTTTCTCCTGACTCCTGTTTTTTGTCGGTCTCTCACTTTGTTCCCAGGATGAGCTCTCAAAAGAGGAATGCAATGATGGGGCAATATTCATCCCTATTGTTGCTGGAAGTGATAAGACAACAGTTTCAGTCACATCTGGCCACCAAGAATACCATCCCATCTATGTCTCTGTTGGGAATCTCACAAATACGGCATGACGCGCACATGGTAACAGCGTCCTTCCAGTTGCTTTCTTACCCATACCAAAGAGTGAGTCTCTTTCAGTGTTGTGCATATGGATCTCACGCCGCACAACTAGCATCAAAATCATACCAAAAGCATGTGGAGTTCCAGCGCTTCTGTCGCCAGCTGTATCATAGATGTCTTGAGCTCGTTTTTGACCCTTTGAAAAATACATGATGACGCTGATGGTCGTAAAATGCCCTGATGGACACTTTCGCCATGCAGTATTCAGTTTGGGGCCTTACATTGCAGATTACCCGGAACAAGTATATCTTGCGGGTATTGTGTCGAATTGGTGTGCAAAGTGAGTGTTGAAGCGCAGAACTAACGAGCAAAGCGTTAATAGCAAAAGCTAAAGACAAGTAACTTCAGAGGGTGAAGGAACTCTGTAGCAATACTACTACACACCTAAAGACAAGTACTAAGACGTCTGTGAGTAAAAGGTAGTGTAGAGTAAAAGAGAGGGAACTTACACTTCAGAGGGTGAAGGAACTCTGAAGTGTAGAGGCGAAAACAGCAGTCCTTATATACAGGACGCTTAGCTAAGAATGGTCTGTGCGCACAGGTGATCCAAACACAATACAGGTGGTCTGTGTGCCAGAGGGAGAAATGCCATTGGAGGGCAGAGAACAATAGCTGCCTAAAGCAGACAATACCGGTATCTTAACAATAGAGAACAATAAGAGCCATATATGACTCTGTCAATAAAGATAAACAAAAGCGGTCCGTAAGAGTCTGGCCAAGTCCAAATCAGTCCATAAGGGACAGATACCGTATTTAGTATATGGGATGACTCAATCATATCCCACGAGACATGTGACTTGATTCAGTTGCGTCTCAACATCCCTCCATGATAGAGGCAGTCCATGTTAGATATAGGTGTTTGTATAGAGCCCAGAGTCATACAGAAGTTTGGGATTGAGGTTGAAATCTTTGTGCAGATAATGTTCAATCCGAAACGGTTCCTACACCCACTTCATGATAGTCCTGTGATAGAGGACTACTTTTTGAAGGGTGGGATTCTGTACTGAGTTGGACCTTGTCCAACTCCTTCAGGGTTCTAAGAAGGGTTTTTCATAGTTCTCATGGATCAGAGAACATGATGTGTTTTTTACAGAACAATGTGACGTCCTTGTTGATAAACCAAGGATCGACAACCATTGACTGTGTACAAGGTTTTCCTTGTGACCCTTCTTACACCATTCCTAGATCAGTGACCATTTTGTCAAAGGGTTCTTTGGGCAGTGACTTGGTAAGTCCATCTGCAACCATTTCCCCTGTAGGAGTACGGATCAGGTCTATGACCTTATTTTCTACGTACTTCCTGACTACATGGTGTTTGATCAGGATATGTTTGGACCGCCTTCCAGTGACAGGGTTTAATGCTAGGTCTACAGCACCCTTGTTGTCACAATGTAGGGGGATAGGGGAGGTAACCTCATACCCTAATTCCCCTAGGAAGGTAGTGTACCACTGAGCTTGGTTAGAGGCCTCAGCGAGGCTCATGTACTCTGCTTCTGTGGTAGACTGGGCTATGGTCTTCTGCTTTCTGGTACACCACAAGATGGCTCCATTGGCAAGCAAGAAGACGTAGCCTGAGGTGGAGTGCTTTTCTTCCTGATCTCCCCAGGAAGAGTCGCAGTAGCCATGAAGGCCAGCTCCATCAGTGTCAGTCCCTCCAGCATAGCGTATCCTGTAGTCCTTTGTTGTGTTTAGGTAGGCTAGGACGTACTTGGATAGGCGTAAATGCTGAGGTGAGGGATTGGAAGCGAATTGGCTAAGGCGCGCAACAGCGAAGGATATATCGGGTCTGCTTCCTATCTGCGCATACAGCAGAGACCCAATTATCTGTTGATACTTCTTGATTTCAGAAGTAGAGGCCTGATCTTCAAATTTGATCAAGTGTGCCTCAGCGCCAGAGGGAAGAGGGGTATATACTGGGTTGGAGTCTATCATTCCAAAGCGTTCCACCACATCGTGGATGTAATCTGATTGGTTAATTTCCATGGTGCGGTTTGCACGATCTCTGGTGATGTTAACACCAAGATATGATTGGATTTCACCAAGGTCGGTCATCTCATATCGATCAGATAGAGAGACTTTCAGATCATTGATCTTTGATAGGGAGCTCCCGAGTAAAGTGATGTCATCTACATATAAGATCACAAATAGTGTGTCACCCCCCTCTTGAAGATGATACACGTATAATCCTGCATCAGAGTACGTCCATGTGAAGCCTAGGTCACAAAGGACCCCATGGAATTGCACGTTCCATGTGCGGGAAGCTTGTTTCAGGCCATAAAGGGCCTTTTGTAACCGGCACACAAGGTGCTCTGAGCCAGCTGTGACGAAACCGACAGGTTGCTCCATATATATTTCTTCCTCCAGTTCCCCATGAAGGAATGCCGATTTGACATCCATCTGGTGAATATGCCAGTCTTCAAGCGTAGCCAACGCAAGAAGGAGTCATAAAGACTCGAAGCAGGCAACTGGGGAGAAAGTTTCGTCAAAGTCCACCCCCTCTAGTTGGGTGAACCCTTTTGCCACTAGCCTAGCACGAAAGCGTCCATCTGCTTTCTTTTTAAACACCCATTTGCATTTAACCACCTTCCTTCCAGCAGGAAGGGGTTCTAATCTCCAGACATCAAGCTTGTCGAGAGCATCCAGTTCATACTGGCATGCTTCAAGCCAATCGACAGCTTGATCAGACTCCATGGCCTGCTTAAAGGTCTGAGGGTCCCTATAGCCAGGTGCCTCCGCTACATTAAGTAGGTCCATTATTCCCAGTCTGCTGCTCCCTTGCACAAATTCATCATCATCCTGCTGGATGTAGCGAGGATTCGTGAATTGTACCCTAGTGCTCTGCCTTGGTCAAGTAGGCGAAACCGGTTGTCCACTTCTTGGAGATCTGGGAGTAGATCTGGGAGGGGACACTTCCCTATTGAAATTGGGGGCCGGTATAGGAGCGGTCACAGCAGCACGCCTGGTATTGCGAGTGCGAGGGCGAGTGGGAGCTGTGTTGGTAAGGGGGGGAGCTTGGGAAGGGGGAGTGTGATAGATTGTCTGGTCTGCCAGAGCAGGTGTGGAGTTGGGGGGTGTGCTAGGCTGTTGTTGGGGTTCTGCAGGCACCTGTACTGGTGGTAGTATGAAGATTGGTGTAGGTGCCGCAGAGGCAACAGCTGGTGTAGGCAGGCTAGGCACTACAAAGAAGATCTCACCGCCAGCAGCGCCTCTTTCGAGTTCACCAGACACGGGAGGGGAAGGAGTTTGAGAGTGACGAGCCAGGTCACCCAGGGATGGGAAGGTGCTTTCGTCAAATGTAACATCTCGTGAAGAGACGAAGCACCGGCTATGTCTATCCCAGAGTTTGTAACCCTTCAATAAGGGTTCATAGCCCACAAACACGGCTTCCTTTGCTTTAGGATCTAGTTTGCCCCGGTTGTGTTCGGGTACATGATAGTAGGCTTTGCAGCCAAATACTCTAAAGTAAGAGACATCTGGGACTGTACCATCCCAGAGCTCCAGCGGAGTTCTCCATTTGTTAGAACGAGTGGGAGTGCGATTATAGATTTGCACAGCAGTTTGTACTGCTTGTTCCCAGAACCCAAGGCTAAGGCCTGCATGATGAAGCATGCTAGTGCCTTTTTCCATAACCATACGGTTAAAACGCTCGGCTCTTCTGTTCTGTTGTGGAGAATGAGGCATCGTGAGAGTATGCTCAATTCCCGCTTCCAAAAGTATGTGCTTTAAGTCATTATTGACGTATTCGCCACCACGATCCGAGTGTAAGGTTTTAATGGGCTTATTTAATTGTTTTTCAGCCCATGCCTTATAGTGTATGAAGGCATCCTTAAACTGGTCTTTAGATTTCATGAAGACGACGACTGCTGCTTTGGAGTAGTCATCTATGAACGTGGCGAAGTACTTGTTTCCTTGTATTGAGTGGCTCTGCATGGGGCCAACAAGGTCACTGTGAATGACTTCAAGGGGTTTTTGTGCACGTTTTGTGGAAGGAGGGAATGGGAGACGTGTAGATTTGCCTGTTTCACAACCATGGCAAAGTGTACCGTCTTCTGGTGAATTATTTATGTTGAGTCCTTTTACTGACTCTCGAGCATATCTCTTGAGCGCGTCTTTGGACATATGTCCCATGCGCTGATGCCAGACATCAAGGCTGGCAGATGCAGGTGCCTGGACTGTATTTATGTGATGTCCATCAAGCCAATATAGGCCTGTAGCCTTGTGTCCTTCTGCAATGGTCTCCTCATTGAATCTTATAGTAAAAGATGTTGCGTCGAAGCTGATGATTGCACCTTTTTCTGTTAGGGCATGTGCGGATAGTATACGCGAATGTGTGTTAGGGAGGTGAAGCACATTAGATATTTTGAGGTCGTAACCTCTGTTGGTTCGGATTGTGACCGTACCAGTGCCAACACTCTTGAGTAGAGAGTTGTCACCTAGAAGCACTCCTACTCCTTCGTGAGGTGTGTAGGAGTCGTAGTCTTCAAGGTGTGGTGTAAAATGTGCTGATGCTCCACTGTCCATCATCCATCTTGGCGCTTTCTGAGTGTGATTGGCACTCATCATATAAAGGGAGACCTGAGGTACCTCATGTACCTCTTCTATTTTGCCAGAGCCATTAACTATGGTAAATAGTCGACTCTTTGGTACAGGTATGCTATTGGCTGCAGCAAACCTATTTCCCGGAAGTGAGTCCGGGGCCTCAGTCATTGTGTTTTGTGCAGCTTTCCCTCGCTGCCCAGCCCTCCCTTTCGTAGCGTTCTCCTGGTCCCGTTTGAGTTTGTAACAGTCTGGCTTTTTGTGGCCAGACTTCTTGCAGTAGTGGCAGATTATGTCTGGAGACACAGAGCTGCCCAATGCCTGCGACGCATGAGCCTGCGGAGGCGAATTTTTCTTGACGGGGGCTATCTTGTTATAAGATGCCGGGGGACCAGCGACACATGATTCCTCATTGATGAACCTGTTGATGAGGTCCTGAGGTAGTAGGTTGGCAGGGGGGCCAGAGGCGAGGATGGTGCCTGCTATGGTGCTGTAGGAGGGGGGTAGCGCGTCTAAAAGTATGAAAGACATTTGCATGTCTGAGACGGGCATCCCCTGCTCTACGAGGGTGTTCCTCGCGTCCAGCATTTTCTGGAGTTGAGGTTGGAAGGGGCTACCTTCCTGAAGCTTGGTGTTGGCCAAGCCCACCCATAGATTGAAGGTGGCCATGGAGCCGACCTGTCCATAGAGGTGATCTAGATGCACGAACTTATCGTGGACGCTTGGAAACAGCGCCTCTGAAACGATGCCGGAGAGGACCTCCGAGGTGACTGAGAGGTACAAGAGGCCTGTGATGACCTCCTCCTGTTTTTCCCATAAGGCCAAAATGGCCAATCCTTCATCTGTGGGCCCCACGGGGGCACCAACAACACCTGCAGCTGGAGCGGGATGGTGGGGGACATGGGGTGGAGTGGAGTGAGTGAGGTGCCTCCTCACTCCGTTCATCAGCATGAGCGACGTGAATGTTGCTCCCCATATCTGCCAGTTGGTTCCGTCCAGCTTTGAAAGGACAAGGGTTGGTGGGAAAGAGAGGTGGAAAGAGGGCGAAGCCATTTGAGATGTTAAAAAATCTGGTTCCGAGGAGCAGTCAGAACCAGCCCAGATCTTGTTACAGGAAGGTGGAGGTCCAGCCATAAGAGTGCTATAACTCCATAACACAATAAAGTGTCATGCCTTAAGTTTGTGCGACTTGGAGTATACTATAGTAGTGGATTCATTTTTTATGATGGCTGCCTCATACTGAGATCTCCTAGGCCTAGAAGGCTAGCAGTCATGTCATATGGCTTTGTCAGGGTCTAGCAAGAAGGGCACATAGAAGCATTGTCCGGCGAAGGACGCTTTGAGGCCATCTCTAACCTTTACAGCTATGTAGACTGGGGCTACTAAAGATGAACAGTAGAGGGTAGTACCCTAGAGAGGAGCCAACAGCGAATTCCAGAGACAATGATAGGGATCAACTCCCATAACAATTGTGACTGTCGTCTGTGGAGTCTCTAGAACAGACCATTAAGGGTCTTGGTACTAGGCAACTAGACTAGTGATACATGCCATGCAGCGAATCCTGCACAGAGGGAGCGAATGCTTCTCCTGGCAGAGGTCTAGTCATAGCTACTATGTAAATATCATTATAGTATAGTAGAGTCTTCTAGTTGTGTCAGAGGGAAGGACTTCTGGGTTTGACTATTAACCAGGCCTTCACACCCCTTAAAGTGACCCAGGTATTAACCGAGTATGTAATGCCACCACTGGCGTTAGTCCGACTTGGACACGAAAGGGCGTTCACGACTTAGCAGGATATCTTCTGAGGTCACGTGACCTAATCACGGGATACACGGCGACTAAGGGCACGTGATCTGAATGTACCCTAGGGCAAGTCGTGCCACTAGGTAGTCCGAAGATCGATGAAGACGACTTGCTCTGAAAGAGACAAGCGAATCGCGCGTAGAGGTATGAATGGAAGTGGTGGATTGAAGAAGACCAAGATGGCGTATCTTGGTCCTACCAGGCCACTATTTATACAGATACAAGGACGCTTTGAAGCTCCTCTCCAATCCAAGATGACGAGTAGCGTAAGTAGCTCGATCCCTACTACAGCTATCCTAGGAATGAGTCATAGTGCTGTTTACACGTGATACTACAACTACTGACTAATGGTGAGGTCCATGACACATTACTACTTACTAACGTGGTCATATCCGTATAGTAAGCGTTCGTTCTCGCGTTCGTAACATCACCCCCTTTTCAGCCGCGACGACCATGGCGCCTAGTGGGGCCTATCCCTCCGACCCACGCCTCCTGCCTCTCCGTAATCCTATCTAGAGTGTTCGCCATCTCCAGCCGGAACTTGCAGCGGGCTAACTCCGCTTGTACCCCTCCGAGTGCTTGGGCGAGGGCATGGAGTCGCTGTTCCATCCGCTCAGCTTCGTGTCGGTAGGCGCGGAATCGAGTCAACTCAGCTTTCAGCCCGACATCCTTCAACTCGTTAACAGCGCGGTCCACCCGGTGTTGGTTGCTGTGTCCGCCGACTAGAGGGTATAGGTCCTCCGGGGCGTAGTGTGGCTTGCCGGCCTCGCGTACTTGTGGCTCAGCATAGAGCAGGCAGCTATATACCTTGTCGCTGTCTTCGACGAGGCCCAGGACAAGGGGGTCCGGTCCTGAGACGATTTGAATGAAGGTGGCTTGGCACGTCACCCCCTGTGCGTCGGTGATGGGGTAGTGGACGAAATCGTCCCCCCGATTGTGTTTGTATCCATGGGGTGCGGCGCGTGACGAGCTGCCAAGGTAGCGTAGATGGACGGCGGGTAGTGGGGCGGCCTCAGTGTCAACGACGACTCCAGCGCGATATAGCGGACGCCCCGTAGTATCGCAGGCGTAGGGGGTTTCGCATGGGTTGTCAGTGTTGGTGGCGGTGATGAGGTAGGGTTGCTCAGCTGGATACCACTCCCGCAGGGTCCCTTCTACCGCCTCGTACACTGCTCTTTCAGTGTCGCGGTATGCTGCCGGCGTCGAATGAGGATGCACGCTCGTCGTGCCGCTGCCGTTGCCAGTTGCTGCTGCTTCCAATGATCCGCGGGAGGCCTCCACGGCCGGTTCTTCATCCACTCCTGCCACCGCAGCGTGGCCTGAGTCTTCTTCTTCTGCACGCCTGACTTGGATGGGGAGAGGTCGAGATGGGGGACTCGCAAAGAGTCCGACAGCTGTACGAAGCCGAGTAATTTCGGCTTCGGTGTACGGAGCGGTGTTGAGGTGGTCGCCGTTGGGGTTGAGGAGCCAGTACATGGCGGGCTGGTCTGGGTCCTCGACGTCGATGATAGATTGCACGTTGTTGAGGGCCGCTCTGAGTTCTTCGTGGGTGAGGCTGTCGACGAGGCGGGCAGCGAGAGAGGAGGGAGAGGGGGAAGTGGGAAGAGACATTTCTGAGTGGGTGAGGAATCCAGTGCGAAGAGATGGGGATGACTTAGCGTCACGCGTCCGGTTTATATGTATCCTGGCTACCATTGAATTCCGTTTGTACTCCGCTATGGCTTCATCAGCGAATACGTCATCCTTGTTGACCCACTGATTCTCCGAGTCTGGGTATCCCTTCCATTTCACGAGGTATTGCAGTTTCTTGTTCCAGCTGAATCGCCTGGAGTCTAGAATGCGCTCCACTTCATACTCCTCTTCCCCGTCCACTAGATCCGGTGGCGGGCGTTGGAAGTTTTCCCCATGTAGGGGCATCTCGCGATAAGGCGTGAGTAAATCGATGTGGAATACGGGGTGAATACTCCACTGCGTGGGAAGTTCCAGTTGATAATTGACCGGTGATAGGACGCGCGTGATCTTGAATGGGCCATGCCGTCGTGCCGCCAGCTTGGCAGTTGGTTGATTGGTTCGCAGATGTCGCCCTTCTAGCCATACTTGATCCCCAACTTGGTACTTGGGTGTGTTCCGATGTTTGACCCATAGCGATTGTGCCTTTTTGATAAGGTTCTGAGCTTCTTTCCGTGCTTCTCGGAATTGCTGAAGTCGCGTGAGCACCTGTGGGATAGGGGATGGCTTGTCGATCCAATCAGCGCGCGGGTCGTATCCCATCATGAGTGAGAAAGGGGACTTCCTTGTCGCTTCGTGTGGCCAATTGTTATGCGCGAACTCCGCCATTGGCAGGAATCACGCCCAATTATCTTGACGTTCGTTGGTCCAGAACCTTAGATATTGTTCCAGCCATTGATTGGTTCTTTCCGATTGTCCGTCGGTCCGGGGGTGATACGCCGTGGAGATATTTTGGTAGATGCCGAGGATTTGGCACAATTCGTGTGTGAACTTTGATGCGAATCTCGGGTCTCGGTCGCTGATGATTTTCGCCGGTAATCCGAATCTCCGAAATACGTGAGTGACGTACAGGGCTGCGGTTTCTTCCGCCAATATCTCCTCATTGCAGGGGATGAACACCGATGCCTTCGTGCAGTCGTGGTCGGTCACCGTGAGGATGGAGTCGTATCCCTGTGATTCCGGCAACTTAGTGATGAAGTCAAGAGCTATGACTTCAAATGGCTTGGCGTCGGCTTGTGGGGTGATGGGTACTAGTGGAGCTCTTGTAGGGCGGTTGTTGACCTTGTGTCGTTGGCATTCCGCACAACCCTGGACATATTCTGTGACGTGTTTCAGCAGGTTTGGCCACCAGTGGTCGCGTTCGATGATCCTTGCGGTTTGCTTGATCCCGGGGTGACCATAGACGGGGGGGTCGTGGTGGTTAGCGATGATGACGCGGATTTCTTCTGGTCCTCCTGTGACTACTCGTGCACTTTGGCAGTACCAGATTCCGTTGACTTTCTTGAGTTTGTACGGGTCCACCCAAGGGCATAGGGTGTCTTCGTTTTGCTCGTGGACTTCTGGTGATTGCGTGGTGACGTTTCGTACAAATACTTTCTCTGGTAGGACGACGACTCCCTCGTTGTCTCGCTCTCCTCTATCGTAGTCGGGTCGTCGTGATAGAGCATCTGCGCGTCCGTTGTTAGTCCCTTTGATGTGGTGGATCTCGAAATTGTATTCCATGAGTTCTAGGACTTCTCGGGCTACTCGGCGACTTATCTTCTGCGGTGTCTTCCAGTGTGTAAGGTTGAGGTGGTCGGAGAAGATTTTGATTTTGTGCGGTGAGCCTGCCAGGAACGGTCTCCAGTGTCGCAGTGCCTTGACGATCGCCAGAAGTTCCAAGTCATAGATGTCGTAGTTGCGTTCCGCTTCATTTAGGGTGGCCGAGAAGTAACCGAGGGGGTGTCTTTTCCCGTCTTGCTTCTTCTGTAGGAGCACTGCACCTACTGCGTATCCCGATGCGTCTACTTCGAGTTCGAATTGGTCTGTCAGCGTGGGATGTGCGAGTACCGGTTCGTTTGTGACCAAACGTTTGAGGGTTTGGAAGGCCGTTTCTTCGTCTTTACCCCACGTCCACTCTGCATCTTTGCATGTGAGTTTGTTGAGGGCTCGTGCGTATGTGGCAAAACCGCGAATGAAGAGGCAGTAAAAATTGCAGAAGCCCAAAAAGGAGCGTACGTCTCGTACCTTCGTGGGTGTGGGCCAGTCGCGTATACCAGCAATTTTTACGGGGCCCATGCGAGTCACCCCCTTTTCAAGAATTACCCCCAGGTAATCCATTCGTGGTTGGTGGAAGGTACACTTGGACGGTTTGAAGTACAGGTCATGGTCCAGTGCTACTTGAAGTACTGCGCAGACGGCGTCGATGTGCACTTGAAGGCCCATGTGTTCGAGTGTTGCGATTCCGATGTCGTCCATGTAGACACGGATAATCGTCCCCATTGCCGCAAAGACTCGGATTGTGTCGCCTAAGATGTCGTTCATCATATTCTGGAACGTTGCTGGTGAGTTTGTGAGTCCGAAGTACATGACGAGTGGCTCGAAAAGTCCGTATTTCGTTTTGAAGGCGGCTTTGTACCCGTCCCCTTCCTTGATGCGTACATTGTTGTACCCCCATCGGACGTCGAGCTTGGTGAATATGTGCCCGTCTCCCAGGTCGTTGATGAGTTCCGACATGAGGGGTAGTGGGTATTGGTTGCGCACCGTGCATGCGTTAATCCTTCGATAATCCTGTACCGGTCGTAGTTTGCCGTCCTTCTTCTTGATGAAGAAGAATGACGAGGCGTATGGCGATTTCGATGGGCGAATGTACCCTAGTTTGAGCTGCTCGTCTAGCCATTCGCGCAGTTGTCCATCTTCATCCTGTAACATTGGGTAGATCTTGCAGTCGATGCTTGGAGGTGTGCCTGGTTTGAAGTTGATTGCGTGGTCCCATGGTCGCGATGGTGGGAATCGGTGTGATGCTTCTTCACTGAAGATTTTTGCAAAGCGCTGGTATGGTTCGGGGAGGGTTGCCACGACGGTGTTTTGGTTAGCGGCTATAGCGAGCTCGGTAGCCGTGGTACGTATCTGGCATTCTTCCTCAAGCTCTTGGACTGCGTCTTCGGCTTCGTCTTGGGTCATTGCCTTAGCGATGGTGGTTTGCGTTTCCGTGGGGTTGATCGATCGGAGTACTACCGGAAGGGCTTCTTCGTGGATGGTGGCGTGCGCCCAGCTGATGGTTGGTTCGTAGGTGGCTAGCCATGGGTATCCGAGGACTAGGTCTTCGTTTCCTATGTCGGTGACTAGAAACCTCATGATTTTTGAAATACCGTTGGTCTGGACATCTAGGTCTATGAAATGTGTGATAGACCCAGCTTTGTTTTCCGTATTGTCGATGTTCCATATTTTCTTTGGTTTCTCAAGGGTTTGTAGCCCGAGACCCATGTGTTTGGCGAACGTGGGTCGTATGAAGTTGTCGGTGGCTCCTGAATCGACGAGCCCTTTGATGTCGGCCATGGAGTAACTGGTGCGAATCGAGACTGGAATTCGTAGCGAACGGTAGCGAGTCATGATTACAGAGTTACAATTGACTGCCCTCACCCAGGCCGTTGGGTTCAGGCGTCCTGAAAACCCTCTTGGGTCCAGAGATCCTTGAATACGAGGTCCTTGACCTCGTCACTAGCTCCCCTCAGTGTTTCCATCCACCCCTTGGCTTGTTCTTCGGCCGTGGTTTCTGTGCGGCGTGCGGTTGCGGGTTCTTGGTAGTAGTCGGTTTCTATGCTGCGACTTGTACTTGTGCGTGGTTGGAATTGTTGCCTTGGTTTTCTAGGGCGTGTGCAGTCGCGTGAGAAGTGGCCTGGGTTGTTACAGTTGTAACATATCACTTCCCTCATGTCGCGGCGTGGTCCGCTCCCCCGATTCTGTCCCGGCCCTCCCCTTGGTGGGAAGGGTGGTCGCTGGTTCCCGCGGTTTGGGTCGCCTACCTCCGCGAGGCGTGCGCGTGTTCTGTCCGCTGATGTGTCCATGGCGTTTGGATCATAGCACGGAGGTGGGAACCTGGGTGGCGCCCATTGTGGGGCGTATCCACGGTTTTGCTGGGGTCGTGGTGTTGGGGTATTGCGAGGCGTGGTGGTGAGCCCTAGGCGAGCTTGTAGGTGGATGTATTGCTTTTGCCTGCGCAGTGCTGCTTCTTTCCACTCATTGAAGGTTTGCGGGTCATCCAGCTTGTAGATTTTGGTGAATAGGGCTCTCGGGAGACCTGCCGTGAATCGGTCCAACGTTTGGCGGTCGTTGAGGCGATAGTCAGCCTTCCGTGCCAACTGTTCGAAATTGGTGACGTACGAGTCAATATCGTCGCCAACCATCTTAAATCCCTTGGCTAGTGTGGCCTGCGCTTGCTCTTGTTCGAGTACGTTCGAGAAGCGGTCGGAGAATCCCGCCGTCAAGGTATCCCATAGGAATGGGTCGTATCGGCTACGTCCTTGATGTAGCTCGTTGTTGAGCCACTGGAGAAATCCGAGCGTCCAGTTAGATACTCGCGGGCCTTTGATGAAACCTAAGAACAGCAGGCATCGCCGGTAGACATTGGTCATGATCGGTGCCTCTGAATTCTGTCCCCAGTATATGTGCCACTGCGTGAGGAAGGATTCGTACTCATCTCTGTTCCCATCAAATATAGTCGGGGTTTCTCCTACTAGCTTGTCCGACCCGTGTGGTGCTCCTGGCGCTGGTCCTGCTGCCGGCGGTGGCGGGGGTGGTGGTCCTCCTCTGAAGGGATTTCCTCCGCCTCCTCCTCCGAATTGGGGTTGTCTTCCTCCGTGTGGCGGTCTTCCACCTCCTGGTGGTCCTTGACCGAAGGGGCCCCCTGGTCTTCTGGGTGCTGGGGGTCCTCCTGCGCCCGGCGGTGGGTCAGGAACGTCTGGGCCTACTGCTCTGAAAATAGCTGCGTCGTCTGCGGTCATGCGGTGTCCCGTTGTTGGGTTGATGGGGTGTAGGTAGGACTCGGCCTCTTCGGTGATTCTTCTGGCTTCTTCTAGAGCCAGGTCTTCTTGAGTAATTGTTGCGGTTGCCATGTCTGCGGGTGGGTGGACTTCGATGTTTTCGGGTTCGTTGATACGTAGGGACTCAGCTGTCTGTATTATTTCTCCTACTTCGGATTCTTCGTCGTTGTCGGTTTCTTCGTCGTCTCCGCTGGTCTCGGATGGTGCGGGGGTTCTTGGTTCGGATGTGCTAGGTTCTTGTTCTGGTTGCCCGTCGATGCGTCCCCACTCTTCGCGTGTGGGTAGGTTTCTGGAGTCGATGTCGCAGTTATAGTTTCTTCCTGCGGGTCGTACTGCATCGTAGCGATTGTCTATAGGGTTCCACGTAATCTCAACCCAGCACAAATGGTCAAAGTTGAACTCAACGGGGCAATATCGGGTTGGCCCCGATGCGAAGTCTACGAAGTATCCGGTCTCTCCTCGGTATTCTCTCCACCTGGCGGCTCCTAGGAATTGTGTTGGTACGTTGCGGTCTCCTTGTCGTTCGAGGGAATAAGTCTGAAAATCTCTCCACTGGTCTCGAGTTGTGAACGCCACATTGAAAGGATCTTGGTCTTAATGTAACGCCACCACTGGCGTTAGTCCGACTTGGACACGAAAGGGCGTTCACGACTTAGCAGGATATCTTCTGAGGTCACGTGACCTGATCACGGGATACACGGCGACTAAGGGCACGTGATCTGAATGTACCCTAGGGCAAGTCGTGCCACTAGGTAGTCTGAAGATCGATGAAGATGACTTGCTCTGAAAGAGACAAGCGAATCGCGCGTAGAGGTATGAATGGAAGTGGTGGATTGAAGAAGACCAAGATGGCGTATCTTGGTCCTACCAGGCCACTATTTATACAGATACAAGGACGCTTTGAAGCTCCTCTCCAATCCAAGATGACGAGTAGTGTAAGTAGCTCGATCCCTACTACAGCTATCCTAGGAATGAGTCATAGTGCTGTTTACACGTGATACTACAACTACTGACTAATGGTGAGGTCCATGACACATTACTACTTACTAACGTGGTCATATCCGTATAGTAAGCGTTCGTTCTCGCGTTCGTAACAGAGTATCACCCAACCATTAAAGAGGCCTATAGCCGCAAGGGTCTTCCCCTTTTGGCCTATGAAAGCACTTCCGGACGAAAACTGGGTATAGAAAATATGCAAGGATAGTGCGCACAGAGGAATTTAAGGTCATAGAGACCTTTCATGAGAACCTCCTTAGGAGGCTAGCCAGAATGGCACATGACAGAGTCATGGTGGACGAGAAAGGATGTGTCGAGATAGAAGGGGATAGAGGATGCTCACTGATGGTAAAGAGGACGACAAAGAATGTAGTTGGCTGAGTGAGCAAGGTGACACAAGAGTAGATCTATTGGTATAACGCAAGTTAGTTATTAGGCGTCAGGGCCCATAACCTGTTGAAGCGCAGAACTAACGAGCAAAGCGTTAATAGCAAAAGCTAAAGACAAGTAACTTCAGAGGGTGAAGGAACTCTGTAGCAATACTACTACACACCTAAAGACAAGTACTAAGACGTCTGTGAGTAAAAGGTAGTGTAGAGTAAAAGAGAGGGAACTTACACTTCAGAGGGTGAAGGAACTCTGAAGTGTAGAGGCGAAAACAGCAGTCCTTATATACAGGACGCTTAGCTAAGAATGGTCTGTGCGCACAGGTGATCCAAACACAATACAGGTGGTCTGTGTGCCAGAGGGAGAAATGCCATTGGAGGGCAGAGAACAATAGCTGCCTAAAGCAGACAATACCGGTATCTTAACAATAGAGAACAATAAGAGCCATATATGACTCTGTCAATAAAGATAAACAAAAGCGGTCCGTAAGAGTCCGGCCAAGTCCAAATCAGTCCATAAGGGACAGATACCGTATTTAGTATATGGGATGACTCAATCATATCCCACGAGACATGTGACTTGATTCAGTCGCGTCTCAACAGTGAGTTCTCTAATTACTTTAACTGTTTGTTTCCTGTCCCAAGCATTGACCATCTCAAAGGTGTGATGCAACACCTGAAAAACTGGACAGTGGGACAGGACACTGCCAAACCCATGAGAAGACTGACTACCTCATTGATAACTTTAGTCCTGGGGTCCTATGGGATGCGTTTGGCATCTACAAGGACGTTGTTGTAAGTTATGAGACGTGGACATGTCTTGTCGCTGATATCCTGTTTCAGCCATTTACTCATAGTTTTCCCCGCGCCGACATCCATGAGCTGCTTGCACCAGACCTTCTTCACCAAGTCATCAAGGGTGTATTTAAGGACCATCTCATTGCCTGGGTAGGTGATTATCTCCATCATGTCTATTGCGAAAGCCATGCTCTACAGATCATCGGTGACATTGACCGACAGTAAGTAGTTCCATGTCAGCATGAATGGCTTATAAGCTGATACCACTTAGGATCTCTACAGTTCCTCCATTTCCTGGTCTCCGGCGATTTCCCGAAGGACGTGACTTTACCCAATGGACAAGCGACGACTCCAAAGCACTTATGAAGGTGAGAAACACAGTTCTCTTCATCTCATGAACTAAATATTAACCCTGGGTCTAGGTGTATCTAGGAGCCATTGCGGGTTATCTCCCATCTGCAATGGTTCATTGTATCTCAAGATTTATGGACGCATGCTACCTTGCCTGCCAGAATGCCATTTCTGGATCAGGGCTGGATCAGTTTCGAGAATCTGTTGCGCAGTTCCATGAACTGCGCAACATATTTATTACCAGTGGTGTTCATACATCCATTTCTTTGCCTCGTCAACATGCGCTGGTACACTATCATTTCTCTATTCAACTTTTTGGCTCTCCAAATGGGCTTTGTTCCTCTATCACTGAATTGAAACACATCAAGGCTGTCAAGGAGCCTTGGCATTGGTCAAGCCAGTACAAGGCTCTCTCCCAAATGTTACAAGTTCTCCTCCGGTTAGAGAAGATATCAGCACTCGTTGTCTTTTTGTATTGCTCGGAATGCTCAAGGGAACGACAGCATCAAATATGGCAGGCACCACAGTTGAGGACTCTCGGGAAAATTTAACACCACTTGCCGCAGATGAGGATGGAGTTCCAATTGAGGGAGCCCCAGAGACACTGTCAATTGTAATGTTGTTGGAAAAAACAGGTGAGCACATTAATGTATATGTCACGACATCTTGCTCATGTTCTAAATGTATTAACCAACAGAGATTGCATATCCACAGAACCTTGTTGTCCTTGCACAATTTATCGAACAGCCAGACCTTCCCTTCGCACTTCAAAAGTTCATCTTCTCCATTGACAACCCTGGTTCAGCAGCTTCTGCCAGCATTGCTGGCCCCAGTTTGGGCCTGCCACTATTTCAAGCCCGAGTACAAGTGCACCATTCAGCGCTTGCAACGTTCTTTGCACCAAGTGATCTCTGTGGCACAGGAGGAATGCGTCAAGAGCGTATTTGCTCAACATCTTCCTGGTATGGCCATCCCTGCCATGATACTGTGTTTGTTGTTCTGGATGAGGACCTTCCTGGCATGGAAGGAATGGTCATTGCACAGGTTCAACTTTTCTTTTCTTTTAAATACAAGCGAGTTGACTATGCTTGTGCATATGTCAACTGGCTAGTTCGTGATGATGATAAACCTGACCCAGACACAGGTATGTGGGCCGTGTCTCTGGAGACGCGTTGTGGGAAGCTAGCTTCCCAAGTTATTGATGTGAGGACAATTGCCCGTGCTGCTCACCTCCTTCCAGTCTATGGTCACGACTCTGTTCTGCCTGATACTCAATACTATAACTCTTTAGATAGATACGATTCATTTTATGTTAACCCTTTTGTTGATCACCATGCACACAAATTTTTAACTGACTGCCAGTTCTAGTGGCACTTTTACCCATATTTTTTACAAATTTTGGTCCAAATTAAATTATTTAGATCAGTTTCCGGGTTTCCTAAAACTGGAAAACCCTGAAAAACCCGTAAAACCCCGAAATTAAATCAACAACTTACTGATGAAGTCTATTCTGTCATTTCTGTCGCTCATACATATTACCTCATTCCATGATGGGTTCAAGCACCTGTTTTCAGATGCTCACAACATGGGTGTTCACAACTTGCAAGAGGTTCCTGGAGATCAAACAGAGGGAGAGATCCAAACTTGGATCTGAATGGAGGGGAACAGTTGTTGCTTGGTGTGCAGTAACTTCCATAATTTTCTTCCAGAATCTGATTGATCTTTTCACAATCTAGAGCTCAGGCTGGCACTGAGTTAGTCATGTCAGGGATTTGTGCAGTGCTTGGGCTCTATACTGAGTTGCAGTTGGGGTCAATTTATGTAAGATGACTTGCTAATGGTTGAATGCAAGCGAATGGTAGTAGACTAGATTCAGAAGTGAAGAACAAGACTAGAATGAGGGGATACAAACTACCCTACAGGTTCTTTTATACTACATATAATTCCTATTTTCTATGATTTTCTTGGGGATGCATAAGCTCTATCCTAAGCATACCATTCTGTTGTAAGTAAGACAAGAGTTGAAAGTAAGACATGAAACACTTGGGAAGTGCAGTTGAGACATTTGAGAAATGGAACTGAAGTCTTTCTAGAACTCAACTGATTGGAGGTGATTGATGTCATGATCAGATCATGACAGATCTGATCATTGAAATGAGGACAGCCTTCTGAAATTGCATCACAGTGGGGTTTTTTCCTCCAATGTTTTCCAAAAGGTACACTGGCATCCTGCTGAGGAAACGATCAATGTGTCATCTCTCCCATTCCAAACATACACTATTTCCTGTGTGAAGCTCTGCTGCTACTGATAACTAGCATATCTGCTTCCAATGCTCTGAGGCATTAAAGGCTCTCCTTTGATTTGTTTAGTGCAGTGGGTTATGTCCCTCATCTCTTCAGGTCTGTTACGTCTACCACAGATGTCTGCCTGACTTAGGCTTCTGACTTGGTGGCGATCCTCTGAAGGAAGTAGTTTTGGTTTGCAGTTGCATCGGCGTAGAAGGTGGGATGTGGGAGGAGTTGTTTGTCTCTCCCAAAGTAGGCGTGGATGTCTTCAAGCTGGATGATCCCTGGGGGTACCTCTTGGATATAGCAAGCGTTGGCCCAGGTGGCATGATCAAGTATATAGAAGGAAGTGTACAGAGTGCTGACATGTTTGTTGTGATAGAGTTTGACTTGATATGTAGCTGTACCAGCGGGGTAGTCCACTGATCCACAAAGGGAAGTCAGGGATAAGTCACAGGGATCCCTGGTCTAAGGGGATATGCTGGACAACTCACTTAAGAGGGGAGTGGTCCTCTTAGCTGGAGATGAGTAGAAGATAGTGGTATTGGAAGAAGACCAAGATGCCGTTCTTGGTCTTTACACTACTCTACTTATACAGATACACGCGGGCTTTGAAGCACTGCTTGAATGTCACTAGCCAATAGTGTAAGTAGAGTGAACCCTAGTACAACTATCCTAGTATGAGTCACTGTCACGATCACCGGATCGTGCCATCTGTCTAGAAGTTTCAATAGTTTCTGCACATTCCTGCTTCTCATGTTTCAAGATTCTTCCATATTTCTAAGTTCTCACGTTTCAGAAACTTCTGTTTCTGTTCTGGAAAACCTTACTTACAATCATGTGACTCGATGGTGCCATTATGGCGACCAAAAGGCTGCGCATTTGGAAAAACAGTAGAAAACAACAAAGAAAAATAGGAGACTCCAACTGTATAAAAACCTGTAGGATAGCACTGTAGTTCTACGTTCCAGTCTTGTTTTCCGTCCTCTGAAATCTAGTCTGTTCTATTTGCTTGCGTGTCACAAGTCGTCTTACATCATCCTTGCCTTTGCCACCTGGTATCAAGCCCAGGTGCAATCTGTCTTTTGAACACGATCACCTCAGTAGACAACCGAGCTTGGATTGTGAAAGTCACTATGAGTCATCCGAGATCCAATCTGTCATTGTACAATTACATGTGCCAGAGCTTACCTGGCTGACTGATTCAAACAAGTCCATGATGATATACTGCTGATGAGGGCATCATAACCCTTAGTCAGTGTCCACTTCCTGGCCTGAGACATCTGTGAGTCTGAAATGTAACAAGGTCCACTTACAATTCTTGATTAAGAGCCTTGGCCTGTGGATAGCTTTGCAAAGATATGAGCTTCAACAATATCAATGCTTTGAGGGACCCATGGTTGTGCCCTTACCAGTATTCTGCAGTATCCAACTCAGCTCTCAACTCAATGACACATCATGACTCATGAAAGCTCTCCCTCTCAGCCTTGGCTCAAACCATTGTAGTCCTTGGGGCTTCCAGGACCTCTGGCTATCTAAATAGCACAAACTCATATCATCTCAATGACTTCCAGTGGTAATGGGCTTCTACTGGCTCTTTGTACTCTTCTTCATTGCTGAGTCTCTTTGGCCTTTGCCCCCAGTGACATCAGGACAATATGCAGCTATCTGTCAAAGCATGCAGAATGGCTGTGGACAATTTGGGCAGATGTGACTCCTCCCTGAGCTTGGTAGCATTGGATAGGAGAGCACTCAAAGGGCATGACATTTTCCTAGTTGTGAAGAATAGCTCAAACTGCAAGCCTGAGTGTTATGATTTGGACTAATGGATGGCTCAGGCTGGGAAGTGAACACTGACTAAGAGGTATGACACTCTCATTATGTTACGCCACTACCGGCGTCAAGTCTGACTTAGACTTTGAAAGGGCGTTCACGACTTCATGTGGCCTTGTGACCATCGTCGTTGCACCAGGACACTCCTAAGTTCACTGGGCAGTAAGGTGATCGACTTGCTCGAGGGAGACAAGTGAAAGAGCAAGAGTACGAGTCAAGATGGTAGTGATTTGAAGAAGACCAAGATGGCTTGTCTTGGTCTTCTGGATCCCCTACTTATACATGTATGAGGACGCTTTAAAGCTCCTCCCTAATCTAAGATGACTAGTAGCGTAAATAGCTCGAACCCTATTACTGCTACTACTTGGAACAAGTCATAGTATCTAACATGTGATACTACAATGGCTGACTGATACTCCTGTCCATGACTAATTACTACTTACTAGGGTGTCATATCCGTATAGTAAGCGTCCACGTCCGTTGATTGTAACACATTAGCAGTATATCGTCATGGACTTGTTGCATCAGTCAGCTGGGTAAGCTCTGGCACATGTGATTGTACGATAATGGATTGGATCTCGGAATGACTCGTAGTGACTCATACTAGGATAGCGGTACTAGGGTTCACAGTACTTACGCTATTGGCTAGTAGTGTTTGAGCGGCGCTTCAAAGCCCATGCATACCTGTATAAGTAGAGTAGAGCGAGGACCAAGAACAGCATCTTGGTCTTCTTCCAATACCACCACATTCTACTTGTCTTTGCTAAGAGGTCCCCCCCCTCTTAAGTGAGTCATCCAGCATATCCCTTTAGACCAGGGATCCCCATGATCTGTCCCTGACTTCCCTTCGCGGATCAGTAGAATATCCAGCAGGCACTGCAGCTAATCAAGTCCAGCCTTACCACAACAAACGCATCAGCGCCCCTTACCACTCCTTCTACATCCTCGACCACCACACTTGGGCCAACGCTCAGTACACTACAGAGGTACCCCCGGGAATCATCCAACTCAAAGACTTACATGCCTACTTTGGACTGGATGAATGCCTTCTGCCACATCCAGCCTTCTACGCTGACACCGTCATCAACCACAACTATTAGCTCAAGAGGATCACCACCAAGCAAGAAGCCTAAGTCAGGCAGACATCCGTGGTAGACATTACATGTTATGATCGGAGAAACGGACTCTTACTATACGGTTATGACCCCTTAGTAAGTAGTAATGTGTCATGGACTAAACGCATCAGTCAGCAGCCATAGTATCACATGTTAGATACTATGACTTGTTCCTAGTAGTAGCTGTAGTAGGGTTTGAGCTACTTACGCTACTAGTCGCTTTGGATTGGAGGGGAGCTTTAAAGCTGCCCTGCAAACTGTATAAGTAGGGTACGTGGAAGACCAAGAACGCCATCTTGGTCTTCTTCAAATCACTACCACCTCAATTCTCGCTCGCGCTCTTCGCTTGTCTCTCCTGAGCAAGTCGGACAACTTACTGCCCAGTGACCCTGAAGACGTCCTGGTGCAACAGCCACAATCACGGGATCGTGCGACACGAACAACCTGAGGAAGCTCTGTTGATAAGTGACCTGTGCGCACTTAGCGGCTCAATGGACACGCAGATAACGGACTGCTTTAGATAAGATATATTGGACTTATGTAGATTAGATTATTATGATCTTTACAATCTCGGACTTTCTTATCTATGACATTACTGTACAATGACATCATGGACTGCTATTGTATTTCGTCCTTGTACTCACTTCCTTTGTTTTATCTTTATTGTGATGTCACTATGATATCATAGTCTAGCCTCTTCTTGTTCTTTGCGCTCTTGTTCTCCTTCTGCACACTCCTTTGTGTCCCTCTATAGAACAACGCTCCTTGTATTGTGTGACTCTGTGTTACTTCTCTTGTACTAGTGTCACCCCTCTGTATAGTATAAGTAGAGTACCCTGTACGCTCTGGCACCACACCAGTTCCTCATCTGTTGTGTGCCAGGTATGTTTCCTATTCCTGTATAAACACCAGTTCCTCATCTGTTGTGTGCCAGACTCCACATCTGCTTCACTTGCTTGATATTACTCTGTTGCTGCTTCCAGCCACCCTCTGTATCTCACCACAGTCTACTTTGTCACTGTGAGTATAGTCCCTTCATGTGCGCTGTTCATCAAGCTCCAGACGAGCAGCCTATAATCCACTAAGTCGTGAACGCCCTTTCGAAGTCTAAGTCAGACTCAACGCCAGTAGTGGCGTAACATTAAGACCAAGATCCACCAACCGTGGCATTTACAACTCAAGATCGTTGGACCAACTTTAGATTATACTCCCTTGAACGACAAAGAGACCGCAACGTACCCACACAATTCCTACAAGCAGCCTGGTGGAGAGAATACCGAGGGGACACTGGATACTTCGTAGACTTCGTGTCGGGACCTGCCCAATACCGACCAGTTGAGTTCAACTTTGACAACTTGTGCTGGGTGATGAACAGCATACATAGAGATCATACTCACAGTGGCAAAGGTGACTGTGGTGAGATATGAGGGTAAGCTGGAATGCAGCAACAGAGTAGATCTTGTAGGTGAAGCAGATGGGTGTCTGGCACACAGCAGATGAGAACTGATGTTACATTGGAGAGGTGGAGACATACCTGGCACACAGCAGATGAGAACTGATGTGGACCAGGAGCATACAAGCTACACTACTTATACAAAGCTAGAGGGTGACGCAGGTAACAGCTGGTCACAGTAAATACAAGGCGCATTGTTCTACAAGTGAACAAAGGGGTGTACTGTTCTGGAGAACAAGGCATATAGAACAAGAAGAGTCTAGACTATGATATCATAGTGACATCACAATAAAGATAAGACAAAGGACAGAGTACAAGGACAAAATACAAGGGGAGTCCAGAGGAGTCCATGATGTCATTGTACAGTGATGTCATAGATAAGAAAAGTCCGAGATTGTAAAGATCATATACAGTATAATCTAATCTACATAAGTCCAATATATCTTATCTAGAGCAGTCCGTTATCTGCATGTCCATTGAGCTGCTAGATGCGCTCAGGCCACTTATCAACACTGGGTAGAGGTTATGTGGAATCCAATCGACAACAGGTGGGACGCCGTAAGACCTGCAGGACGAAACTACAATTGCGACATTGATTCATGAGGACTACCTACAAGAGAACAGTGGGGACACATAGATGGACAACTGGAACTCAGCACATCAGAACCAAGAACCCCAGCACCATCGGAAACAAGCGAAGGTGAAACCACGGATGACAAAGACGAGTCAGAAGAAGCCGAACCAGAAGAAGAAGAACTTGTCCAAACAGCTGAGTCCCTCCATATAAACGAACCAGAAACCATCCACATCTACTCCCCAGCCATCGCAATGGCCACCACAACTGAGACAGCAGAGGAAGTCATAGCCACTGAAGAAGCGCGAAGGATAGCTGAAGAAGCGGAATCCTATCTCCGACCTATAAACCCAACAACAGGCCACAGAATGACAGCAGACGACGCTGCCATATTCCAAGCGGTAGGCCCCGACCAGCCAGACCCGCCTCCCAGAAGAGGAGGACCGCCACCACGAAGACCATTTGGAGGAGCACCAGGAGATTTTGGAGGAGGACCACCGAGAGGGGGACCACTGGGAGGAAACCCTTTTGGACCACCACCCCCAGGAGGAGGACCCACAGGAGCAGGAGCTGGAGTACCGGGACCTGACAAACTAAGTGGCAAACCTCCCACCATATTCAAGGGAGATCGTGCTGACTACAAATCTTTCCTCATGCAATGGCACCTATACTGGGGGCTTAACAGCGATGCTTTAGTAATGCGCAACATCTATAGGCGATGCCTCCTGTTTCTAGGATACGTCAAAGGGCCACTAGTCAGCGGATGGACATTAGGATTCCTCCAGTGGCTAAACAACGAGCTGCACCAAGGGATAGACCGCTACGATGAATACCTGTGGGATACTCTAACAGCAGGATTCGCAGATTGATTTTCCAACGTACTGGAACAAGAACAAGCGCAAGCAGCTCTCGCGGGCTCAAAATGGTCGGAGACGACATTGACACGTACGTCACCACATTCGAACAGCTAGCAAGAAAAGCTGACTACTGCCTCAATGACCGACAAACGATTGACTGCTTCACCGCGGGTCTCCCAGGCAAGCTGTTCTCAAAGGTGTATGAACTCAACAATCCCATGACCTTTGATGAATGGAAGGAAGCCACCATGAAACGGCAGAAACAGTACATTCACCTGCGAGCCAGACTGAACCTATCATCATCAAACAAGGCCGCACCCCAAAACCCCCAACAACGAGGATTCAGCCTCGGAGCACTGTGGAACCCCCCACGCAATCCACCACCCTGCTACGACCCAAATGCCATGGATATGTCAGCAGATCGATCTCGGGCACGACTTGCCAGAGCAGAAGATGTTCTTCAGAGACAGAAGCCCCCCTTCCCACCAAGGTATGGACAAGGCAGATGAGAAGGACCCAGACGCGACATGAGGGAAGTAATCTGCTACAACTGTAACCTCCCAGGCCACTTCTCACGAGATTGCACAAGGCCCAGAAGACAATCACAACAAAGGGGGAATCCCGCAACCAACGTCCAATGAACGGACACGCATCAAGAACCGGAATCATCGCTGAGAGCAGCATCAACACCCCAACAGACGGCACAGGACTGGTTGGAAGGGGTTAGAGGGGCCAGCGACGAAGTAAAAGACCTCATATTCCAAGACTTGTGGAATCAGGAGGGTTTTCAGGACACCTAAACCCATCGGCCTGGGTGAGGGCAACAAACTGTAACTCTGTAATCATGACTTGTTTCCGTTCTCTTAGAATTCCAGTCTTGATTCGCACACGTTACTCAATGGCCAACATAAAAGGGCTTGTAGACTCAGGAGCCACTGACAACTTCATACATCCAGCATTCGCCAAACGCATGGGGCTGGGACTGCAAACCCTAGACCGCCCGAAAAAGATCTACAACATAGATAACACCGAGAATAAAGCTGGATCGATCATGCACTTCATAGACCTAGATGTACAAACCAAAGGCATCCACAGGAACATCCGCTTCCTAGTCACCGACATCGGTGCTGAAGACCTAGTACTAGGATACCCATGGCTTGCAGCATACGAACCAACAATCAGCTGGAGACACACCACCATACATGAAAGCGCACTACCAATCATACTTCGATCAATAGACCCCAATGTCGACCGAACCATCATCGCAACAGCTCTTACAAGCGAAGAAGCGGAAGAGATAGTGCAAGAGCTGGAAGAAGTCTGCCAAATACGAACCATGGCTACGGAATTGGCTATTGCGGCCCATCAACCACAACAAGAAGTGGAAATACCTGCACCATACCAGCGATTCGCTAAACTTTTCAGCAAAGAAGCATCACATCGATTTCCACCCTCATGACCCTACGACCACACAATCAAACTTAAACCTGGAGCACCTGCAACCATAGACTGTAAGATCTACCCCATGAGCCAAGAAGAAGATGGCCAACTCAAGACGTGGCTAGACAAACAGCTGAAGTTAGGCTACATTTGACCATCCAAATTGCCATACGCCTCGTCATTCTTCTTCATTAAAAAGAAAGATGGGAAACTACGACCGGTACAAGACTACCGAAAGATCAACGCCTACACAGTACATAATCAATACCCCCTACCACTCATGGCCGAGCTCATCAACAACCTTGGTAATGGACACATCTTCACCAAACTTGATGTCTGCTGGGGGTATAACAACATACGTGTCAAAGAAGGTGACAAATACAAAGCAGCATTCAAGACGAAATATGGGCTCTTTGAACCCCTCGTCATGTACTTTGGACTCACAAACTCACCAGCCACCTTCCAACACATGATGAATGACATCTTAGGCAATACCATTCGAATCTTTGCCACAATGGGCACAATCATTCACGTCTACATGTGTCACGATCCACCAATCATGCCATCGATAAGAAAGGCCTCAGAACATTCTCTCAATTCTTGTCTGGCGTTTCAGATTTAGCTTCTCGTTCCGTTCGAAGATTCTCGACTGCGCATGAATCACGCAATCATCGCGACAGACTGATGTGCTCAGTTTATATTTAGTTTCCTGCTTACGTGTCCCCGGAAAATAGTCAGAAAAGCCTAGGAAAATGAGATTTCTGTACGATACTTAAGGAGCCAGTAGTGTAACCTGTATTCTTCATTCTAGTCTTGTTCCCTGTTCCCTACTGTGAATTCTAGTTCCATTCTCTTGCCCTTTGCTGAAGGACAAGCAGTCTTACATTTAGTGCTCTGCCTGGCTATATAGGCAGTACTCCTCTTGGTAGCTCAAGAGTGTCCTAGGCTCTGCCAAGCTATATTGGCAGCACTTCTCTTGGTGGCTCAAGAAGGCTTTGTCTAGCTATAATAGACAACACTCCGCTTGGTGGCTCAAGTGTGTCCCCGAGGGTATCGAGCCCCTCCCCGTTGTACGCAACCCGGTATCAAGCCCAGGCCCTGCACGATCCCCCGGTAGTCCCCCTTTATGACAAAGTGGTAGCGTCGTGGACGCGAGCCCACCTCTTGGATCGTGAAAACATGGACGATATTGGCATTGCGACACTCGAACACGTGGGCCTCCAAGCACACATTGATGCCATCTGCGCAGTTCTCCAAGTAGCGATGGACCACGACCTCTACTTCAAACTGTCCAAATGCATCTTCCACCAACCTCGTATGGATTACCTGGGGGTCATCCTTGAAAAGGGGGTGACACTCATGGACCCAGTAAAAATTTCGGGCATCTGCGACTGGCCACGGCCCACCAAAGTACGTGACGTCCACTCATTCTTGGGTGTTACAGTTTCGCCCGTAACTGGTTCCCTGAACACCCCTGCAAGACCTCAGAACACTGCCGTGAAGCGATCACGTGCTGAATATGCCGAAGAAGAGATTGAAGTTATGAGACTTGTGGCTGAACACACCCAGAAACCAGCTAAGTCACGTGACCTTCCCGCCTACCTTGGAAACGCTCAAGAATATTGGGAGTAGGATCACGTGATCTTACATCAAGCGCCCATCACGTGACCCTGGCATGTGACCTGGCTAGACTTGCACCAGAAGGGTCCAGATGAGCTTGTGCCTGGACCAGTCTCGAATGCCTCGTGTTTGTGATGACTCGTACGTGCCTGATCAATTGTGCCTTGATTCTGATAGATTGTACCACGTTTGTGCTCTGATTGGATGGAAGCAGCGCTCATACAGCTGCGGATGCTTATCTCTGACTCATACCTTTGCGCCTTACTGCCATTGGTGGATTGTTATCTCTGACTCAACTATGACTCATTCCTAGGATCTGTGTATTAGGGTTTCGGCGTTCCAAGCTGGGGTTCAAACCTCCTTGGACATGTATATAGGCTCTGGCTTATGGTCGCTGAAGACCCAAGCTTGACTTCTTGGATTATACCACCCAAACGCCTTTGCCTCTTCTGCGCTGTCTTGCCAGTTGAGTGCTGAATAGACTTTGGTTGTCAACTCCTAGTCCTTAGCTGAGGGATCACCGTGAGGCCCCTATCCTTTCCTTTCCTCTCTACTCTGGCCATTCAAGGAACGTGCTGCATCACCTCCTGAGTCGCGCTGTCTGTAGCGGTATGACACCTCGCTACGCTAAGCTCAAGTTGAAAGATAGTTGAGGTGAACTGTCAGGCCTTCAGGACTCAAGCCTAGTGCAGAGATAAATCACGCGCCGAACTTACAGTCACTGTGGAGCGTGCAAAGTCAGAGGTAGTCCTTACGCAGAACTACAATCTCGCGATGTCACACAGTGGTAAGCTGAGTAGAAACCAAGAGGACAAGTTAGGATTGGAGTAAGGAATACAGTGGGATACGCACCTGAGTAGAAACCAAGAGGACAAGTTGGTTCTACTCAGGACGCTACAGGGGAGTTTATATACGCTACTGGAGCTGAGCTTGAACTGAGTCTAAACACTATTACTAAGTGTACAGTAAGACTCCATAACTCAGGAGCTGACACGTCGTGTCTAATAATAGCGCTATCTATTGTGCTGACTGATGCACTGTCATAGCGCTGACGTGATGCCTTATCTTGCTGAGTAAAACTTAGTACAGCGAGTAAGCGTAAACTACTAAGCGAGTTCTAGAGCTATCTAGAATGTTCCTTCCTTATCTACCAATCGTGTGAGTCCGTATGTAAGTGGGGTGTGACCCGGCTGGGTTGTCCCATTAAGGGTACAACTATCCCAGGGTCACGTGCTTGAAGGTGCACATGATGGCAGCATGTGACTAACAGTATCTTGTACTTTGGCCCTTCATATCTCCTCTAAATAATTCCATAAAATACAGAAAAATAGGGAAATAATATACGCGTCCATGACATCACCCCCCTCCTTAAGGGTCGACGTCCGCGTTGGCCTCTGTGTACATATGAGATGCTTGCCAAGGCAAGGACGCGTAGATGAGAGCCGCTATTTTTCTAGGTGCGCCCAGGTTGGAGGAGTGGAACTCCTTGACTTTGTCCAGGGCGTGTGCTAGGTTCTTAGCTGGTTCCCAGGTGTCCTCGCCTTCACCGTAGCCCTTCCAGCAAACAAGGTATTTAAGAGTACGACCGAAGAGTTTGGAGTCTCTTATGTGGTCAACTTCGTACTCTTCCTCTCCTTCGACTGTGATGGGTTCAGGTGGAGGTGGCATAAGCCCGTTAACTTCGTTCCCCTTATAAGGAGAGAGGCGGTCTACATGAAATACATCATGGATCCGTAATGCAGGGGGGAGTGCAAGCTTGTAGTCGACGTCACTTTTGACTTCAGTGACTTCAAATGGGCCTAGTTGTTTAGGGCCCAGTTTGGACGACTGTTGGTGTATCTTTATCTGTTTAGCTTGCAACCAGACTTTATCCCCGACGTTGAAGACATATGGCTTGTGTCTTTGTTCAACGTCCGTCTGCATTTGCCTTTTACTTAGGTGTAGAGCTGCCTCTGCATCCTTTCTTGTGGAAACTAAGTGCTGGAGACGCTTGTCAAGCGTTGGGATACCAGTGGGCCTTCCAGCAGGAATGGTGAAGTCCGGCGTGTAGCCGTATAGTAGCTCAAAGGGGGTATGCCCCGTAGCTGAGTTGAGCCTACTGTTGATCACGAATTCTGCTGTAGGGAGCAGGTCTGCCCAATCATCCTGCCTCTTACTAATGAACAAGCGCAAGTAGACTTCTACTTCTTGATTTTTGTGCTCTACCTGTCCATTAGCTTGAGGGTGATAGGCAGTAGTAAGACCTGCGTCTATCCCTAGTTGCTTATATAGTGCTCGCATGCTCCTTGCAGCAAACTGAGGTCCCCTATCACTGATGATTTTCTTGGGGATCCCATGCAAGGGGAAGACTTGCTCAAAGTAGATGGATGCTACCCCATCAGCCGTGATTTGAGAGGTCACTGGAAATAGATGGATCTGTTTTGTGTAATGATCCACTATGTTAAGGATCATATCCTTTCCACGTGACATGGGTAGGGGGCCAATTAGATCGACTCCGACTATCTGCCATGGTCCTTCCAGTACTTCTTGCGGCTGAATAATAGCTTTGGGGTGCAGATCTTTGTGGTAGCGTTGGCATTGATCGCATCCTTCTACGTATGAGCTGATGAAGCCTGCCATGCGTGGCCACCAGTAGTAGCGACTGACTAGCTCGATGGTGCCATTCTTACCAGGGTGACCGGTGGTGACAGAGTCGTGGCATGATTTGACCACGTCTCGTCGTAGTGTCCGGTCGTTGGGAACGTACAGTTTCCCCCGATGGTAAACTAGGCCGTCATCTTCCTCCCACATCGCGACTCCGTCCATGAGAGCTTTTGGAGCGGTCTTTTGTAATCCTTTAAGACCTTCTATAACTTCTGCTTCTCGAATGGAGGCGAGTCTTATGCGATTCCCTAGGGAGTCCACTTCTGGGCGGAAGTGTGCTTGGGCGGCATTGAGGAAGTGCTTAGGTTGTAACACCTGAACCTGGCGGTTATCCTCGTTGTCTCTGATGTGGTCTTTTGAGAATCTACTTAATGCATCGGCTTGCATGGAGTCTCCTTTCTTGTAAGTGATTTTGAAGGCGAAGCGACTTAAGTATAGGGCCCAGCAGGCCTGTCGTCTGTTTAAGTCTTTCATGCTTGCCCACCATTCCATGTTTTTATGGTCGGTGATCACTTCAAAGGAGATGCCTTCGAGGAAATGTCTCCAGTCCTCTAGGGCGCGAATTAAGCCGAGCATTTCTCTGTCGTAGATTTCATAGTTGCGTTCTTCTTTGCTCATAGACTGCGAGCGGTATGCAACGGGATGCCAGAGACCATCAGGATACTTTTGGGTGAGTATGCCGCCGGTAGCAAATCCTGAAGCGTCGGTTTCGACTCTTGTTGGAAGCTGTGGGTCATACACTTTGAGAATGGGTTCTCGTACGAAACTTTCCTTCAAGTGGTCGAAAGCCTTCTGCTGTTCAGAATGCCAGTGCCATGGAGTGTCCTTCTTCGTGAGGTCATGCAAGGGTCGGGCGATAGCCACGAAGTCCTTGATGAATCGACGATAGAAGTTGGCGAACCCGATAAACGCTCTAA
This sequence comes from Lactarius akahatsu, assembly GCA_021524915.1. Taxonomy (NCBI): domain Eukaryota; kingdom Fungi; phylum Basidiomycota; class Agaricomycetes; order Russulales; family Russulaceae; genus Lactarius; species Lactarius akahatsu. The sequence continues at coordinate 94,443 of JAKELL010000032.1, forward strand.
CTTCTTTGAGCATTGTGGGTGTAGGCCACTCCCTTACTGCAGCGACCTTGCCAGGGTCCATCTGCACTTCTCTGGGATGGATTATCATCCCAAGGTACTCCATTTCCTGCCTTTCAAAGTCGCATTTCTCAGGTTTGAGATAGAGGTCATGCTCTTGCAGTCTCCTGAGCACTTCGCGTACAATCTTGCGATGGTGCTCCAAGGAGTTACTATAGATGAGGATATCATCCATGTATACTGCAACCTCTCCTGCTGCGATTAGATCGGCAAAGACGGCGTTTATGAGGGCTTGGAAGGTGGCTGGACTGTGGGTCATGCCAAAGTACATGACCTTTGGTTCGTACAGTCCGCGATTGGTGATTATTGCACCCTTCCATTCGTCTCCGGGTTTGATCCGGATATTGTGATACCCCCATCTTACGCCGAACTTGGTGAATACCTTTGCTCCTTTCAACCGGTTTATGATGTCGGCGGCGAGCGGTAGTGGATATCGGTTCTTAATAGTGATTTTATTAAGACGATGGTAATCCTGCACTAGACGGAGCTTGCCATCTTTCTTTTTAATGAAGAATACTGGTGAGGCCATCGGTGACTTAGATGGGACCAGATATCCTTTTGAGATGTGCTCTTGCAGGAATTTGTCGAGTTCCACTTGCTCGCTAGGTGACATAGGATACGTTTTGACCCTCCAGTGTTTAACTGCATCTGGTTCGAGGTCTATTGCGTGATCCCACAGTTGATGCTCAGGGAGCCTCTGGGATTCCTCCTCAGAGAAAACTTTTGCGAAGTCTCTGTAGTGCTCTGGTACCATTTCTTCGAAGGTTTTCTTAGGTTTGGAGGCGGTGGCTTTCTCGGCAATCTGCTGAGAGTATGTGAAGCCTGCCAAACAGAAAACTTCGTCTTGGACCGTGTCGAGCACTTTCTCCGCAAGGAGACGGCGGCGTTCCATCCGGTTTGCCATAATGCGCGTCACCTCTACCTCAAGCTCTGGTGGCACTGTTTCAGCGGTCGAGTTGAGGCGCATAGTGCCTTCCTGCCAATCTATTTGCGGGTTCCTCTGCCTTAACCATGGTAGACCCAAAATGACGTTCTCTGGGCCTAGTGAAGTGACTAAGAAGTCGTGACTTTCTTCACTAGGGCCGACTTTCAGAGTAAGTCTGACTTTGTGGGTGATACTACCGGCTTCATTGAGAGTCCCATCTATGTTGTATAGGGTGATGGGGCTTGCAAGAGGAACCTGCAACATCTTGTGGCGGTCAGCGTACCTTTTGTCCAGGAACAACGAAGTTGCCCCAGAGTCTACCATTGCTGCTACTTTTACAGTACAATGACGTCCTTTTAAATACACAGAAATATGAAAATGTGATTTTTTGTCTTTTGTTTCGGGAATAATAGTAGAAGACAGTGCTGCATCAGAAATCATCACGTGCGGCATTGCTTCTGAAGAAAGTGGAGCAAAAGGAACACTACTATTGTTCATCTCCGAGGCAGATGTAGATGTAATAGAATCAGGAAAACAAGAAGCCAAACTAACACTACTATCTAACTTACAGGCATGAGTCATATGAAATACAGAAGGTGAGTCCGAAACGAGGTGAGAGCGTAAACATATATTACAACTACATGGAGCCGAGTCATCTACTGTAGAGGGGCCGGTCGCAGCTATACGCGACCCCTGATCTAAAAAGCCGCCTTGAACACATCCAGCTGTTCCTGCTGCTTTTCCAACATTCCCAACAACTTCGCCACGTCTGCCTGGGACGTCTGGGTGGGGGAAGTACTTGTGGCGGCTGCTGCCGCAGTATTGGACATTGATGGTGGACTAGGGGATTCTGTTGTTGCTGCAGCTTTTGCTTTAGCCGGTTTCCCCATTCTTTTGTTTTGACAGACGTTTGCTCGGTGTCCTGCTCTTTGGCACCAATTGCAGACGTCGCGTTCGTGATTTCCATCCTTCTTTGTGTGTTCCTTCGACCCACACCCGTAACATTTCCCTCTCATCCATGCTTGAAACTCGCCCCGAGTTTTGAAGATCTCCTCCTTAGCTCTGTTGCCTTGTTGACGCGTGGCGTCGACTTGCATGGCGTCAGGGTTGGAGGTAGTGTGTGGTGATGACGATGAAGATTTCCCTTTCTTCTCGTTCTGGCGTTGGTGCAGTCATTGATCGATGACTTGCGCGCTTTGCTTGCGCTCGTCATATGTGTTGTGGGGCTTGTCGGTGATGGCAAGGAGGTCCTTGATCTCGTCTGTGAGACCATCGTAGAAGCGGGTGCGGAGGTCGATGATGGACCACCCGGTCTGTCCAGAGTACTGCTCGAATATGGATGCATATTTGGCGACTGTCTTTTTACCCTGTCTTGTTTTCTTTAGCTCTTCTCGAGCTATATCTTGGACGTCTAGGGGGCTAAATCTGCGGTTGAACTCCTTGACGAAGTCCGACCAGTTTCCTCCAAAGGGAATAGTCCCTTGGTTGGCAGACTCCAGGTATGGGAGTGCCCAGGTTTTAGCGTCCCCTTCCATCAGATTGAGGGCGGCAGCGATCCATCTATGCTCATCTGTGTACCACTTGCTATCCACTGTATGCCATGTGTTCATGGCATCCCCTAATGATCCTGCCCAGTTGTGGAAGGCGGCAAGGAAATGACGGGCATCCGAAGAGGAGCCTTTCCCATCCCAGGCTTTGGGGCGGGCCACTATTTCCTTGTTCTTCCCATTTCCGGGGCGGGTGGCGGTTGCCAAAGCCACCTGCGCTGTCAGGGCTGTGACTTGTTGCGCAAGGTTACCGACGGCTATGCCGAGGTGATTGATGAGGTCCAGGCAGTCCTGGACTGTGGGTGGGGGGAGTGGTGTAGGTGGTGCGGCGTGAGGGAGAGTGCTTCCGCTTGGTTGTGACATCTCGTCTAGTTTCCTCTGTCTCTCTTTTCGTTCTGCTTCCTCTTGTGCCCGATGGAATTCTTCTAAGAGAAGGAGTTGTTCGTCTGGTGAGATCTCGTCCCAGTCTTGGATGCGAGATATGAACTCCTTTTCTTTCTTAGTTGGAGGAGGGAGGGCGAATTTCGAGCGAGCTCCACTGGGATATTGAGCTTGTGCTAGACAAGCTGTTTGTTTCCCTTTCTTGGGAGCCACGTTCTTCGTCTTCCCTTATGTGGGAGAGGAGTGGGTGAGGAGGGGTTTCGAGACAAGGGATGAGGTTTGCAGCGCAGCGATGGCTATCAACTGCGGGACTGTGAATTCTGTGCTGAGGACTGGGATTTCTAGGCCGTAGAGCTCTAGTAAACCGTAACGGTACTCGGGGTCGTGATAGATTGCCTGTACGTATTGCTCAGCGAGGTTATGAGGGGGTAGTTCTAACTGGAACCCCTGGTAACGGATGTTGACACCATCTTCGTCAATGAAACTTTCGCCTGACTGGGCGAGTGTGGCTTGGGGGGAGGAGTGGGCGGAGTGGAATGATTCTATTGAAACAGTGGGCGATGGTGATGCGTACACTGGGGAGGGGATCCGGTCTTGTTCAGACTGGGTGTCCGGGTGTACGTGCAGCGATGCCGAAGCAGGGGCTGTAGTTTGTGGTGGTGTGATAGAAGCCTGTCTCCTCCTGAAGAGACGACGGAGTCGGGTTCGAATGTTCGCAAATATGCGAGGCAGTTTGGAAATGTGTGAAGGTGGATTTGGACGACAGGATACAACGAGCGCGCAATGCTAACTCAAGGATGATAGGAGAGATCTGATCAAGCAAGACCGATACACAGTGGTGTTTCACACTGCGCGAGGCTGCGGCGATAACAGAAAACTCAGGAGTGATGTAGGGATATGTATAGAGCCACAAGGCTGTCTGCCTCAGTCTTCTCGACCTGTTGGCTGCCTCTCACGCCAAAGCGCTCTCAAACTTTTCTGGTTACTACGCGTACAGCTGTCGCAGGCTAGGCCTGGCTGGCTCAATGTCTAACTGCAGCTTATCTGGCGTGGTGACCAGTTCTGCAGCCAGTACCCAGAGGCGTCTACTGATGACCAGATAGACCCAATAAAGGCAAGCACAATCTATGCCAATTTTACGGACACTAGAGTTGTACCACGAATGCACAGATTCTGCGTGCGGAGGTCCCCAGGCAAAGAGTGAGGTGGGTAATACAAGGGACTGATGGTTGTCAACCACCTAGAGGATAGTGAAGATGCTGGTGAGCGAAGAGGGCTCAGGAGTATGAAAGGAACTTGTCCTAATGTAGCGGTATGACACCTCGCTACGCTAAGCTCAAGTTGAAAGATAGTTGAGGTGAACTGTCAGGCCTTCAGGACTCAAGCCTAGCGCGGAGATAAATCATGCGCCGAACTTACAGTCACTGTGGAGCGTGCAAAGTCAGAGGTAGTCCTTACGCAGAACTACAATCTCGCGATGTCACACAGTGGTAAGCTGAGTAGAAACCAAGAGGACAAGTTAGGATTGGAGTAAGGAATACAGTGGGATACGCACCTGAGTAGAAACCAAGAGGACAAGTTGGTTCTACTCAGGACGCTACAGGGGAGTTTATATATGCTACTGGAGCTGAGCTTGAACTGAGTCTAAACACTATTACTAAGTGTACAGTAAGACTCCATGACTCAGGAGCTGACGCGTCGTGTCTAATAATAGTGCTATCTATTGTGCTGACTGATGCACTGTCATAGCGCTGATGTGATGCCTTATCTTGCTGAGTAAAACTTAGTACAGCGAGTAAGCGTAAACTACTAAGCGAGTTCTAGAGCTATCTAGAATGTTCCTTCCTTATCTACCAATCGTGTGAGTCCGTACGTAAGTGGGGTGTGACCCGGCTGGGTTGTCCCATTAAGGGTACAACTATCCCAGGGTCACGTGCTTGAAGGTGCACATGATGGCAGCATGTGACTAACAGTATCTCGTACTTTGGCCCTTCATATCTCCTCTAAATAATTCCATAAAAATACAGAAAAATAGGGAAATAATATACGCGTCCATGACACTGTCTTGCCGACTATCTTTGCCACATCCACTTCAGCTCACTCTCTTCACAACCCTTTGTATCCTTTGGGGAACATTACTACAACTCATTTGCAAACTAGTAGAAGATCGAGTACGTGACTTCGACATATCTGGTGATCGCTAGGTCGTCTTGGTAGCCTTGTCCGCAGTACAAGAAGAACGTCCAGTGGAACGTTACATTGGGCTTCTGCAATTTTTACCGCCTCTTCATCCAGGGATTCATGACACATGCACGAGCCCTCAACAAACTCACGCGCAAAGACACGAAATGGCTGTGGGGACAAGACGAAGAGACGGCCTTTCAAAAACTCAAAGACCTAGTCACGTCAGAACCAGTACTAGCACACCCCATACTGATGGACCAATTCGAACCGGAAGTAGACACGTCAGGCTACATGGTGGGAGCCGTCCTACTCCAAAAGAAAACTGATGGGAAGCGACACCTGCTAGGATACTATTCAGCCACGCTCAGTGAAGCAGAGCGCAACTACAACATTTACAACCTCAAACTCCTAGCCATAGTAAAAGCCTTAAGACACTGGTGACCATTCCTCGCGGGATCACCGCACAAAATCAAAATATTCTCCGACCACCTCAACCTCACCCACTGGAAAACACCCCAAAAGATAAGTCGCCGAGTAGCTTGAGAAGTACTCGAACTCATGGAATACGACTTCGAGATCCACCACATCAAGGGGAAGAACAACGGCAGAGCAGATGCCCTCTCCTGACAACCAGACTACAACCAAGGAGAATGGGATAATGAGGGAATTATGGTCCTACCCAAAACCGTCTTCGTACACACAATAACGATACAACCACCAGAAGATCGCCGACAAGACGAAAACCAAATACGTCCCTGGGTGGACCCACACAAACTAAAGAAAATCGATGGAATATGGTACTGACAGGGAGCCAAAGTCATCACTGGGGACCAAGACACGATCCACACCACCATCCAAAACCACCATGACCCACCTATATACGGACACCCCAGCATCAAACGGACGTGCCAAATTATCGAGTGACACTACTGGTGGCCTAACATGATTGCCCATGTAACTGAATATGTCAAAGGATGTGCCAAATGCCAATGACACAAAGTTAACAACTGACCTACGAAGGCACCACTGGTACCCATTACCCCGAAACCAGACGCAAATCCCTTCAAGGTCATAGCATTGGACTTCATCACAAAGCTCCCCATATCCCAAGGGTACAATTCCATCCTCACAGTCACTGATCACGACTGTACCAAAGCGTCAATCTTCATTCTATGTAATGAGGAAATCACGGCAGAAGGGACAGCAGCATTGTACGTCGCACACGTGTTCTGGAGATTTGGGTTACTGGCCAAAATCATCAGTGACCGAGACCCCCGATTTGCATCCAAATTCACATGAGAAATATGCCGTATTTTGGGAATCTATCAGAATATCTCTACGGCCTACCACCCACGAACAGACGGATAATCAGAACGAACCAATCAGTGGCTGGAACAATACCTAAGGTTCTGGACAAATGAGCGCCAAGATAACTGGGCGCACTTCCTTCCCATGGCAGAATTCGCGCATAACAGCTGGCCCCATGAGGCAACAAGGAAGTCCCCTTTTACCCTCATGATGGGATATGACCCGCGTGCTGATTGGACCGATAAGCCATCGCTGATACCACAGGTACTCACGCACCTACACCAATTCCAAGAAGCGCAGAAGGACGCCCAGAACCTGATCAAAAAAGCTCAGGTGCTGTGGGTAAAACACCGACACACCCTGCGATATCAAGTGGGAGACCAAGTATGGCTGGAGGGATGCCATCTACGAACCAATCGGCCCACCACCAAACTCGCGAAGACACAGACCATTCCAAATCACCAAAGTACTCTCCCCTGTCAACTACCAACTGAAACTTCCCACGCAGTGGAGCATCCACCCAGTGTTCCACATGGATCTACTAACCCCTTACCGAGAGACACTCATGCACGGAAAAAACTTCCAACGCCCACCACCAGATCTAGTAGACGGCGAAGAGGAATATGAAGTGGAGCGAATTCTAGACTCTTGACGGTTCGGCCGGAGCAAGAAATTGCAATACCTCGTGAAATGGAAGGGGTACCCAGACTCGGAGAACCAGTGGGTCAACAAAGATGATGTATTTGCTGACGAAGCAGTAGCGGAGTATGAACGGAGCACAAATGCCAGAAAAATGCATATAAGCTGAAGAGAAATGGAAACTCACTCCCCATCTCCTCGCACTGGATTCCTCACTTTGCCCACAATGTCTCTTCCCAATGCCTCCTCTTCCACTGCTCTCACTCCCCGCCTTATCAACAACCTCACCAGACAAGAGCTCTGCGAAGCCCTCAACAATGCCCAGTCCATCATCGACCTTAAGGACCCCGACCAACCCACCACGTACTGGCTCAACGACAGCTGTGGGCAACGCCTCTGCACCGCGCCGTACACCGAGGCCGAAATTACTCGGCTTTGTGAGGCTGTTGGAGGGGATGAAAGTCCCTCACCTCGACTTATCGCCCGTCAAGTCGAAGAAGAAGAAGAACAAGGCCACATTATGATGGGAGGAGTGGATGAAGACCCGGTTGTGGAGGGAGCCTGCAGAGGATTGGTGCCAGCGGCAGCTGGCGACCGCCACGTGAGGAGGGCCTGCATCCTCATCCGACGCTGACAGCACACCGAGATACTGAAAGGGCGGTATATGAGGCCATCAAAGGAACACTGAGGGAGTGGTACCCAGCTGAGCAGCTGTACCTTATTACCGCCACCGACACTGACGACCCCTGTGAAACCCCTTACGCTTGCGACACGATGGGGCGCCCTCTGTACCGCGCCGGAGTCATCGTCGACACAGAGGCCACGCCCATGCCCGCAGTCCATCTCTGGTACCTCGGGGGCACTGCACGCACCCCACCCCATGGATACAAACATAATCGGGGGGACGATTTCATCCACTACCCCATCACCAACCCGCAGGGGGTCACGCGCCAGGCGACCTTCGTCCAAGTCGTCGGAGGCCCAGACCCCCTCGTACTCAGACTCGTGGACGATAGCGACAAGGTCTACAGTCACCCCCTCTATGCTGAGCTGCAAGTCCACGAGGCCGGCAAGCCCCACTATTCCCTGGAAGACATGTACGCTTTCGTCAGTGGACACAGCAACCAGCACTGCATGGATAGGGCGGTAAATGAGTTGAAGGATGTGGGGCTTAAAGCTGAGTTGACTCACTACCGCACCTACAAACACGAGGCTGAGAGGATGGAGCAGTGGCTGCACGCCCTTGCTCAAGCTCTCGGTGGAGTGCAGGGTGAACTCACGAGGTGCAAGTTCCAACTGGAGATGGCGAACATGCTGGACCAAGTCACGGAGAGGCAGGAGGCGTGGGTAGGGGGGATTGGCCCCACTCGGCGCCGTGGACGTCACAGCTGAAAAGCGGGTGATGTTACGATCGGAGAAACGGACTCTTACTATACGGTTATGACCCCTTAGTAAGTAGTAATGTGTCATGGACTAAACGCATCAGTCAGCAGCCGTAGTATCACATGTTAGATACTATGACTTGTTCCTAGTAGTAGCTGTAGTAGGGTTTGAGCTACTTACGCTACTAGTCGCTTTGGATTGGAGGGGAGCTTTAAAGCTGCCCCACAAACTGTATAAGTAGGGTACACGGAAGACCAAGAATGTCACGATCATCGGATCGTGCCATTGATTATCTCTGATAATCAGCTTCTGGAAATACCTCGGATTCAGTTCTCAAAGTCTCGGAAGATTCTCAGTTTCCCTATTTTTGTCTCGTGTTTCAGGTTTTGTTTCTCGTTCCATTCGAAGGTTATCGACTGCACATGAATCGCGCCATTGTCACGACAGACTGACGTGCGCAGTCTACCTAGCTTACGCGTCCCCAGAAAATAGCAGGAAATCACAGAAAATAGGATTCTTGTAGGATATTTAAGGAGCCAGTAGTCTATCTTGTATTCTTTGTTCTAGTCTTGTTCCCTGTCGTGAATTCTAGTTCCATTCTCTTGCCCTTTGCTGAAGGACAAGCAGTCTTACATTTAGTGCTCTGCCTGGCTATATAGGCAGTACTCCTCTTGGTAGCCCAAGAGTGTCCTAGGCTCTGCCAAGCTATATTGGCAGCACTTCTCTTGGTGGCTCAAGAAGGCTTTGTCTAGCTAGTAATAGACGACACTCCACTTGGTGGCTCAAGCGTGTCTCCGAGGGTATAGAGCCCCTCCCCGTTGTACACAACCTGGTATCAAGCCTGGGCCCTGCACGATCCCCAGTAGTCCCCTTTACGACAAAGTGGTAGCATCGCGGACGTGAGCCCACCTCTTGGATCATGAAAAAGAACACCATCTTGGTCTTCTTCAAATCACTACCACCTCAATTCTCGCTTGCGCTCTTCGCTTGTCTCTCCTGAGCAAGTCAGACAACTTACTGCCCAGTGACCCTGAAGACGTCCTGGTGCAATGGCCACAATCACAGGATCGTGCGACACGAACAACCTGAGGAAGCTCCAGACGAGCAGCCTATAATCCGCTAAGTCGTGAATGCCCTTTCGAAGTCTAAGTCAGACTCAACGCCAGTAGTGGCGTAACATTACATTAAGACCAAGATCCCACCGTGGCCAACCCTACAAAGACAACCAAAGACTATTGGGTCCCGTTTAGACCCTACTTCATCAACAGAAGAGGAGACCATGACTGTAGTGGTATGACACCTCGCTACGTTGAGTTCAAGTGTGAGGGAATAGGTGAACCGTCAGGTGAGCACACTCAACCCGAACACGGAGATAAATCATGCGCCAAGCGTGCAGTCAATGCGGAGGGGACTAAAGCTCAGATCCTTTATACAAGGATGCGAATAGTCAGTGATCACACAGTGGCATGCTGAGTGGAGAACCAAGAGGACAAGTTGGTTCCACTCAGGACGCTACAGGGGAGTTTATATACGCTACTGGAGCTGAGCTTAAACTGAGTCTAAACACTATTACTAAGTGTACAGTAAGACTCCATGACTCAGGAGCTGACGCGTCGTGTCTAATAATAGTGCTTCCTATTGTGCTGACTGATGCTGTTACGGTTTCGCCCGTAACTGCTCCCCCGAACACCCCTGCACGACCTCGGAACACTGCTGTGAAGCGATCACGTGCTGAAGAAGCCGAAGAAGAGGTTGTAGTTATGGGATATGGGGCTTGGACTACCCAACAACCAGCTAAGTCACGTGACTTCCCCAACTACCACGGATTCGCTCAAGAATACTGGGAGTAGATCACGTGATCTTACGTCAAATGCCCGTCACGTGACCCTGGCACGTGACCTGGCTAGACTCGCACCAGAAGGGTCCAGATGAGCTTGTGCCTGGACCGGTCTCGACTGCCTCGTGTTTGTGATGACTCGTATGTGCCTGATCGATTGTGCCTTGATTCTGATGGATTGTACACGTTTGCGTTCTGATTGGATGGAAGCAGCGCTCATACAGCTGCGAATGCTTATCTCTGACTCATACCTTTGCGCCTTACTGCCATTGGTGGATTGTTATCTCTGACTCGTTTGTGACTCATTCCTAGGATCCGGATATTAGGGTTTCGGAGTTCCAAGCTGGGGTTCAAACCTCCTTGGACATGTATATAGACTGGGGCTTATGGTCGCTGAAGACCTAAGCTTGACTTCTTGGATTATACCACCCATTGTAGTGCCTCCTCTGCGCTGTCCTGCCAGTCGAGTGCTGTTAGCTACCTTTGGTGCATATACATCTATTGAACTGTCCTTAGCTGGGAGATCACCGCAAGGCCTCTATCCATTCCTTTCCGCTCTACTCTTGCCGTTCAAGGAACGTGTTGCACCATTCTCCTTTGGTTGTGCTGTCTTGCCGACCATTCATTCATATCAACTTCGACTTGCTCTCTTCATCGCCCTTTGCATCCTTTGGGCTACACTACTACGCCTCGTCATCGAGCTAGTGCAAGATCGAGCACGTGACTTCGACATATCACGGTGATCGTTGGGTCGTCCTGAAAGCCTTGTCCGCAGTACAAGAAGGAACGTCCGGTGGAACGTTACAGATGCACTTGTCATAGCACTGACACGATGCTTTATCTTGCTGAGTAAAACCTAATACAGCGAGTAAGCGTAAACTACTAAGCGAGTTCTAGAACTATCTAGAATGTTCCTTCCTTATCTACCAATCACAAGAGTTCGTACGTAAATGGAATGTGACCGGATTAGGTTGTCCTGTTAAGGGTGCAACTATCCCAGGGTCACGTGCTTGTAGGTGCACATGGTGGCAGCATGTGACTAACGATATCTTGTACTTTGGCCCTTTATATCTTCCTTAAGTCATCCCGTAAAAATACAGAAAAATAAGGAAAATAATATACGCGTCCATGACAATGACGTACCCAAATGATACCTCGAAACCGCATTTTGGAAGGACGATGCAGAATCCCCAGGCTACATCACATACTATGTTGACCAGTGAAATAACACACACCTCATACCAGTAGAATTCAACTTTGACAACAACTGTTGGGTTGAAATCAGGTGGAACGATCTCCACAACAAGTACCAAGCAACCAGACCAGCAGGATCAAGTCTCAACCTCAACATCCTACAGACAAATGTAGTCACCAGAGACCAGTGGGGAACAATCAATGGACAAGAAGAAGAACCAGCCAGATCCCCCACACCCAAGACACCAGCACCATCCCTGTCCATCTCCAGTAACCCCGAAGAAATCTGTATCCTTCGAAACCAAGAAGAGGAGGAACAACTAGAACTAATTGCTAAGTCCATTCCCACAAATATGTCCCAGACAATCACACACGAAGCCGCAGCATGAACCACTCTATTCGCCAAACCCCCCTCCAGCAACAGAGGAGGAGGAGGAGGAGGAGGAGGAGCACCTGGAGGAGATCCTGATGATGACCCACACCATGATGAGGGAACCACAGCTCAAACCCCACCATTCACAATGCCAGACACAGACAAATTCCTGGGAAAAGAACCCAAGATATTCACCAGCAACTGTGAACAAGCACAAGCCTTCCTCTCCCAATGGAACAGGTTCGCAGGAGTCAATGCTGTGAACAGAAGCATGAAGGTCCCATACATCAAAGCCATGATGTTCCTCACCTACATACAAGGCCTGCTCGTTGACAAATGGGCAGCAGAAACCACCAAATGGCTCGACGCACAGCATAACAAAAATGATGACTGGCTGTGGAATGGAGTAGAACTTGCCTTCAAAGGATAGTTCCGTGATAACCTAGAAAAGGATTGTGCAAGAGTCAAACTTGACAGAGGGTTCAAAATGATAAATGAGGACATAGATGGCTACGTCACTAAATTTGAAAAACTAGTCCGACAGGCTGACTACTGACTAGATGAACCACTCGTCCTTGACAAGTTCACGCAAAGCGTCCCCCTTAAACTATACCAGAATGCCTATCAATTCCACAACCCACACAATTATTCCCAGTGGAAGAGCGCTCTCATTGAGCAGCAGAAACAGTACCTGCACATGAAGGCCAGATTGGATGGCTTTGAAAGGCAACCGCAAACCCAGCAGCGCCCTTGCCAGAACCAACCCCTGCAATTCCAACCACTGCAATGACAAGGACAGCCGCCTGGGTGGCAGCAATACTGCAACCACCCAGATGCCATGAATACCACTCCTGGAAGGATTCAAGCCAGAGTAGCTGAAATCAGCAATGTCAACCAAAACCACCTGGAAGACCCAAGGGACTGGAACCCCAGAAGACCCCCGTTCCCACCAAGGGCCGGATTTATGCAGCAAAGAGGAGGAGGACGAGGGATAATGAACTTAAGGGACGTAACCTGCTACAATTGCAACCAGAAAGGCCACTTCTCATGAGACTGTAACCAGCCAAGAAGGGCACAAGGCAGGGGTGCGTACATCAAAGAAATCCCCACTGCTCCGCAGAGCGTAGCAGAAGAACCCCTCATCGACCTGGATGAGCCAGTACAAGCCAACCGCGCAACCATGAGACCCCAAGTCCAAGACATCCTGAACCTCATTGCAGCCCTACCACAGGAGGAGGCGGAAGAGTTGGTTAAGAATATGGCAGGGAGGCAGGATTTTCAAAACACCTAAACCCAACAGCCTGGGTGAGGGCTTCAAATTGTAACTTGTTGTTTATCACACACTATCAATCTATGCATGTCCCAGTTTCGATCCGCACGAGTTACTTCATGGCCAACAAGAAAGCGTTAGTGGACTCCAGAGCCACACACAACTTTATACATCCTGACTTTGTCAAAAGAATGAAGTTAGGGACCAAGGAATTACCCAACCCCCACAATATATGGAATATTGACAGAACACACAACTAGGGGGGAAGATCACTCACTACATCAATCTAAACATCCAAACTGACAGGAAACTGAAGACTATCCAGTTCCTCATCACCAATGTAGGAGGAGAGGACCTCATTCTGGGATATCCATGGCTCGCCATGTTCCAAACAAGAATACAATGGGCCACCGCCACAATGGACACCAAACAATATCCCATCATCATCCACACCACCAACCCAAACAAACCACCCAATCCCATGGAAACCAAGGCAGAAATCCATTGAATAGTCACGGAGATACAAGATGAACAACAATAGCAAGCCTTCCAGGAGTTGGAGGAAGAAATGCACCTGGTATGTTATGATTTCTGCTTCTCGTTGTATGCATCCTGACTTGTTCCGCTGTCTACTGTACGATATGTGGTTTCCATGGGCTTCTCATTTGTCATGCGCCCATCTGTTTTGCCTCGTTCCTGACTCCTTTCGACTGGCGGTTTGCACCATCGAAAACCACTATACCTTTCCAAGTTGATCTGACGCACGTGCGGACCCACGTGTCCTCATGACCCTCGATATAGTACGTCCCTTTGTACTCCATTTAGCGCAAGGTGTCAGTCTCACGTCATGTGTTTGGCATAGCCAAACACCCTGTATTAGTATATAAGTCACACCCTACCTAGCTTGTACAGTAGACTTGACTTCTTGTGTAATACCACATAGTCTTTGCCTCACGAACCTGTTTGACTCGCCATCGTGCTTGAGTCCTCTCTTCGCTCACCTTTCCGCTTGAGCCCTGACCCTCCACTATTATCCTTGTGTCCCTGGGAGACCAAGTGATACTTGTTCACCACCTGACTGAACCTTAGCCGGTTTGTGCTTTGCTGATCCCATTGACTTGCCGAAGTACATGTCATACTTAACGCCCCTGTGGTGGCGTTACATTAAGTCAAGTCTCTCACAGTGGTGACATCCAGTCGCAGTCAAACCAAGTTTAGGCCCAAGTACATTGACCGCCTCAGTTCCGACGAACTATCAGACAGAGTTAAAGGAACTGCGGTCTGGGCAGAACACAACGGAGTCGAAGGATATTTTGTCTTTGACCCCTCAACACAGTCATACCGACAGATCCATTACCTCGACAACAGACATCTCTGGGCCTTTATTGAATATTCCCCGTCTGAAGGAGCATGGTACACTACAGGACCAGTACCCCTCACCCTGAACACTGGACCCCTAGGATCCTCCAATTCTTTGGGCATTAATATCGATCCCTCTGACACCCCATCCCCAAGTGTATCCGTACCAACAACCAACCTCCCCACTGCAGCATTCCCATCTTACACGATGGCCCAACAAGGACAAGTGTCCGCAAGTACCACCCTCACAAGCGGAGGAGCAGTACCCAGTGGAAGTGGAGCACCTGCCAGAGGAGCCCCTGCCAGTGGTAGCAGTGGCAGTGGTGGTGGTGGTGGAGGTGGTGGTGGTGGAGGACCCGCACCAGCCCCTGGCAGCAACGGTCGCTTAGGAGGAAACCCCCACCAGAATTTGACGGAAACTGAGAAAAAAGCAAGGCATTCCTACGTGCCTTCAAACTATATTGCGGAATGAACCTGACAGTAGACCTGCTTGCGGTACCTGGACAACAAGCCATGGCCTTCCTCTCCTATATCCGAGGACTGCTCGTTGATGATTGGGTCAATGAACAGATGAGATGGCTCGACGATCAATTAGCAGCAGGGGTCCTACAAACCCAAAATAACCTCTGGAATGAGGTAGAAACCCGGTTTCTGCAGGCGTACACCGACACTGCGGAACAGACGAAGGCCTGTAAAGCCTTGCAAACACTGGCAATGAAAGGAGAGGACATCGACTCTTACATTGCCCAGTTTGACAACCTAACGACAAAAGCCAGGTATGGCCCGGACAAAGCTACAACGTTGGAGTTATTCCAAGACGGACTCCCAAATCAGTTAGTCATTAACACCATCTGCTTCCAACACCCCGTCACATGGGAGGATTGGAAACGGGCCACCCGATTACAACAGGCTGAGTACCTGGTTTTAAAAGACCGACTCAGCAAGAACTGAACCCCACGCCAAAAGAAAGGGGGGCATAACCACGACCAGTGGGTACAAGCCCTCAACAAGAACCACGACCCAACACCATGGATGTTGGACATGCCCGAGCCTCCGTGGCTCTCACCAACACTGACTGAATCCAACTCCAAAAGGAGGGGCGTTGTTTTAGATGCCGCGCTACAGGGCACATCTCGCGTAACTGCCCACAAAAGGGCACTTGAATTGCTACTTCCTCCACGACCGCCCAACCAGCTACCATCCCCACTTCCCCGACCGTACCAGCTCCTGCCGTCACTACTGTTGCCATACAATCTAACCACGTACTTTTGATGGAAGAGCAGGCTGAAGCACAGATCGCTGCAATGAAAGCGCAACCCCAGGAAGTGCGGGACCTCATGGTAGAAAAGCTGTTTGACAAAAGAGGATTTTCTTGACACTTGAACCCGACGGCCTGGGCTAGAGCACTCAATGTAAACGTGTACCATAGCAGATATCGATCCATGCAAATTCCAGTACTCTTTAAATCTGCACACGCAACAGCCGAACGACAAGTACTCCTAGACTCAGGAGCAACGGACAATTTTATCTGCACCTCACTATTGAAGCAGCTGCAGATCGGAACACATGACGTCACACAACCAATATGCATTTGGAATGTGGATGGAACTCACAACCAAGATGGGGCCATTACCCAATACTGTCACGAACCTAGAAACTTGGATCATGACTCAGGCATCTAAGACCGGTCCACACCAGCCTGGTCTTACATAATCACCTTCCTAAAGGGGAAATCCGAAATCGGAGTTTGAATTTCGTACTCTGACAATCATGTGATGTGTCCTGTGATCTCCCACCATTTATCAAGTCACCTGACAACTGAGAGTCATACCATTCCTTGGATTTATCCGATTGGACTGCGGAGCAGCCAAATCATCATGACCAACTTGACTGCAGCGCAGTTATACCACTCCTACAATTATTCTGATTGGACTGCGGAGCAGTCGTACAATACCAACCTGGTTTTCTCATTGGACACTATATTTAGATGTTACTGGAATGTTCCATTCCGCAGTATTCTGCAGCACCTGTGGGCAGACCTTAAGCCTGCCCTAAACTATGCACAGACCACCCTTGTGGGTATATAAGCCAGTGCAATAGAAACAGACAGTCCCTCAGACTGTCCACTTGTGACATCCTCCCTTTGCCTCATCCCACCTCTCGAGCACTAGTGCCCCTTCAGCTGTCAAGCACGACTTGCCACTAAGTGCCACTTTCCCTGAGCCGTTGCACCAGTTCTGACGGTTGAGCCAAAGTGTTCCATCACAGTAGTCCCTGTGCTCCGCTCCACATTCTCCACCACCCCCGGTCTTCTGAACCCATCGTGCCTCCCTGTCGAGTGAGAGTGAGTCATCACACTTGGACAGTCTAACCCAATTAGACCTGACCCCGGGTGTTCCCAGTGTCTGATTACGACTACGATTTCTTGCAGTTCAGTCAGTGGGATGGAGATTCTGCCTCGTACTACAAGGAAAGCTACCCTGCCAACCCTTCTGTCCTCCCCCATCTTCGTCGCTCCGCCTCCCTTCGTGTCCCTACCCCTCCTGCCGTTCAGACCCTGCCTCCTTGTCATCTCCCGTCGCCCCTCACTCCCCTCGCGTCCCCTTCCGCCTTCGTTCAAGAGTTCAAACAAGGCTCGTCCACCTCAGGCATACAATACAAGTATGTCCTCACCGACATCTTTGGTGAACCTCTCTCTGGGCTCCCATCGCCCATCACTCATCCCTCCTCCGCCCGTATTGACACTCCCCGCCCCATTGCCCCTCATCCCGTGACTCCTCTTGAGTACGAGGAGTTTGATATACGGACGCAAGTATCGGTCCATTCTGCCCCCCTTCGTGCCCAGATGTTGCGCAGCAATGCACGCAGTGTACAGGTAGACCCTTACCTGAATAGAGAGCTTAGACAAGGCTTAGAGTGAAGCAGAGGAAGCTCAGAGTGGGGTGGAGAGAGATGTGTATAGCATAACTAATCGTACTGTCATTCCTACGTAATGAGCCTTATAGTAAGTATTACGGCTCAACACTCCCCCTTGCTAAGTGCAGCTACTAAGCGCTCTAAGCAAGTGTGTAAGGCGAATTAATATTCTAGCCATGATTAGAAGGGAGTCTATCTCGGAACCATGAGAGCGGTTTTGAGACCGAGTTCTCTTCACCATCCCATTTCAGCTTTTGAACTATTACAGTTCATTGGGCTGATTTTTTTGGTATAATGAGCAGAAATGTTGTGATTCTCTGGTTGAGAAGAATCTATGTATGCGGAAGACAATGTCTTCAAGCGTCGCTTGATATACCTTCCATAGTATTAATGGAATTTTCAGGCTTGTCTCAAGGCCAAGTTTGTTGCCTTGTGACTTAGTTGGACGAGTAAAATTCAAGTCCTAACTGACTTCTGAATTTTTCGAACTTAATACGCCCTAGGTTCTTGGTAAACATATCTGCAGGATTCTCTGAACCATCTATAAAGAATAGTTCTATTTTCTTGTCCCTCACTACTTCTCTTATGTAGTGATAGCGTATATCAATATGTTTAATACGCTTTTCTTGGACAGGGTTTGAGGCCATAAAGATGGACCCCTGATTATCACCGCAGAGTGGTATTGGGCTTAGTTTGATGCCAAGCTCAGTAAAGAGTGACTTTATCCAAACTAATTGTCTGCTAGTATCCGACAGCGACATATATTCAGCTTCAGTGGAAGATAATGCAACTGTCTTTTGCACTCTAGAATTCCAACTGAATATCCCATTAGCCAGTTTAACCATATAACCTGTGGTAGATCGCCTATTATCTGGGTTTGAAGCCCAGTCAGAGTCTGCATAGGCAATTAAGCCTCCATTTGATCTTCCATCATACACCAAAGAGTATGAAGAAGTCCCGAGCAAATAGTGACAGATATAGAGTGCTCTGTTCAAATGGTCCTCTGAGGGGTTTGCAGCGAATTGTGATAGTTTAACAACTGCATAGGCGATGTCAGGACGAGTCCCAAGCATTATGTATAGGAGTGAACCTATAACTTGCTGGTATTTGCTCCTGACGCTTGGGTTGACTGGTGAATTATTAGGTACAGGTTGGTACCCTTCAGGAAGTGGAGTTGCAGTTGCTTTCGCATCTGTGAGTCCAAAGCGTTGCAGCACCTTTTCTAAGTAAGCGGTTTGATCTAAAAAGATCTTTCCATGTTTCCGCTGAATGCGCATACGCAAGAATTCCTTTGCATCACCTAAGTCACGACATTCCCAAGCCTTCATGAACCTATTCTTAAGCTCATTTAAAAGGGCTTTGTCCGATCCCATAAAGATCACATCATCAACATAGACAATGATCACTACAAGGGCGCCACTCTTTCCTCTATGGGTAAAGAGTCCTGAGTCAGATAATAGCCTTTTGCAGCCCATCGCAGCCATGGACTTATCCAGCGCTTTCCACCATGCTAGAGCAGCTTGTTTAAGTCCATAAATGGCGCGTTTTGTTGCGCAGCAATGCACGCAGTGTACAGGTAGACCCTTACCTGAATAGAGAGCTTAGACGAGGCTTGGAGTGAAGCAGAGGAAGCTCAGAGTGGGGTGGAGAGAGATGTGTATAGGTACTCGCTCCTATAGTAGGATTTATATACTCTATGGTCCACCCATGTCCGTTTGGGGAAAAGTGATGAGTAGAGGCGTCCACAATATCGCGTTTTCAGTGTCGCCTAATGTCTAATCACCGGTGGACTCAGAATAATCCCTTAAGGGGATTCTGTACGTATACCGTATGACTAAATACTCCGAATTACGTGTATAGCATAACTAATCGTACTGTCATTCCTACGTAATGAGCCTTATAGCAAGTATTACGGCTCAACACGTTTTAGTTGCAATACTTTGTTTTCATGCCCTTTGGCTTTGAAGCCCTCAGGTTGTTCCATGTATAGCTCTTCATCGAGCTCTCCATATAGGAAGGCAGTTTTAACATCTAGTCCAGTGATGTGCCAATCCTCTAGCGCTGCAAGCGCGAGCATCATCCGGACAGTCTCGAAGCGCACTACTGGTGAGAATATTTCATCATAGTCAACGCCTTCAACCTGAGAAAAGCCTTTGGCAACAAGCCGGGCTTTCTTGCGACCATCAGTCTTTTGATCAAAGACCCATCTATTTTTTATTATTTTCCTCCCTTTAGGGGGTTCCACAAGCTCAAAGACATTGCATCTGCGAAGTGCCTCTAGTTCCTCGCGACAAGCAGTCTTCCATTCCTTTTGTTGTGCTGCAGGCATGCGTATTATGTCTTTATAGGTCCACTCCTGTATATTAGAAGTGTCCAGTGGTTCCAGATCATTAGATGGAACTGCCTTGGCAAGCAGATGATCTAGGAATTTTACTCCCCCTTCCTGAGCAAGGCGTGACAATAAATCATCTACTTCATCCTCTGAGGGTTCTGGCGGAGCTTCACTCTCAGCAGGTGGAGGGTCAGGGTTTGTCTCAGGAAATCCTCCTGGAATCTGCCTTTGCCCTGGCGTACTATCAGCTCTGGAGCGACCAGGCTGTCTTCCAACCATTTCTTTCCACTTGCTACTCCGTTCAACGTCTTTAGTAATGTTTGTGGGGTGCCTGTCTTCCCCATAGACGTTGCCAGGACGAGTAGGTACTTTCCTCAAGCGCGCAGACCGTCGTGGTAGTGCTGGTTCTGGCGCAGGAGGCAGAGGCTGTTGCGCTTCTGGTTCCTCTGGTTCCACAGATCCGCCGTCGCGGTCTGGCGCATCCTCCCTATTTTGCCTCTGTTTAGGGGGACGATGAGTAGGCATATCATCGTCAAAACCACTTGGAATGGGCTGTGTAGGTGATGGTTCATCCTCCATAGGAGGTTGATTCTCTACTGGCTCATTTATGCGGGTTGTACCCCGCATCCTTTGTGTCTCACACTTAGGGTATACGGTCTCATCAAATAATGCAGTAGTGCTGGTGAACACTGTGTTGTTTTCGATTCGCATGAATCTATATGCTTTTATGCCCTCAGTATGACCAATATAGATCATTTGTTCGCTTTTGGGGTCAAGTTTGTTCGATCTGCGATCTTCTGGTATGTGCACATATGCGCCACATCCAAACACTCGTAAGTGTGAAAGACTAGGTGCTTCACCATGCAAGCTCATATAGGGTGTCTGCCAATTAAGGCGACTTATAGGAGTCCTATTATAGCAATGTACTGCATGTAGGACCGCAAATTCCCACCAGGATTGAGGGAGACAGGCTTCAAGGCGCATAGCCTGAGCCTTATCCATACAAGTACGCATAAAGCGTTCAGCACGACCATTTTGTTGGGGAGTATGTGGTGCACTTTGTAGGATAGTAATACCCATATCTTTCAGTACCTTAGTAAACTCGTCAGACTTGTATTCTCCTCCAGTGTCAGACATCCACTGTTTAATGGTGGCGTTATGCTGATTTTTGACCATGGCAACAAACTGCCTTAACACATTGATGGCCTGTGCTTTGGTGCGTAATAGCACGACCCACGCATAGGAGGAAAAGTCGTCAAAGAAACTAATGAAGTATTTATATTTGTGGTACGAGTCAACTGGGAAGCTCTTAAGATTGGAATGAATCTTTTCAAAAGGCTTCTTAGCACGCGTCTCAGAGGGTTTATGCGTTGAAGCAGGCATTTTCCCTTGAGCGCAACCAGGACATATGGGTGTCTCAGAAGGATATTTAAGGTCCTTAGGGAATCCCTTAGTGTGATCCTTGGCACGACATAGTACTTCCTTCGAAGGGTGTCCTAGACGTCTATGCCAAATGTCATAGTCAGCAGTATAGATTGTACTATGGGCTTCATGTACATTTTTCACTTGCGTGACTTCACTGGATGGAAAATACACTTTTACCATTGACAAAATTTAGGCATATCCAATAACAAAAGGTATTTTTTATCCACAATTTTTCATACATGAAATGTTGATAAGGTAACTAAATATTGTCAATGCAATTTCAAAGCACAATATGTAAACAATATAATTTTCCTTTTCCATAATATTGTCAGAATGTTATAAAGGTTATACTATGTATCTTGTTGAAATATTTCACATGGTAATATCTTGATAAAATGTTTTTGTGGTTGAACCCTGAACCTTGCCTGAACCCTCTAAACTGAGCCACTGTTGCATTTTATAAAGATATTACCATGTGAAATATTTTAACAAGATATATAATATAACCTCAGTAATATTCTGACAATATTATGGAAAAGGAAAATTATATTGTCTACATATTGTGCTTTGAAATTGCATTGACAATATTTAGTTACCTTATCAACATTTTATGTATGAAAAATTGTGGATAAAAAATACCTTTTGTTATTGCCTATGCCTAAATTTTGTCAATGGTAAAAGTGTATTTTCCATCCAGTGCTTCGGCATCAAGCCAGTAAAGTGTCTGACCATCTGCTAGGGGTTTTGTTTGTAGTATGGGCGTCGTACTGCCCTTATAGAATAGAGATATATGCTGCGAATCCCCATGAACGCGCAATCCCTGTTGAAGAAACTCCCCCATGGACAATAGCTTAGTTGTCATCTGTGGTATGTGAAAGACAGGATATATGCGTGTAATACGCTCTGTTTTAACGCCATTGTGTTCCACAGAATGCTTTAGTAAGACTGAGCCTTTGCCTTGTATATAGAGAGCATGGGCTGCCGTCTTTACCATAGGCTTTTGTGAAAGGGGGGTATAACTTATAAAGTCCAGTTTATTGTTTGTAAAGTGTGCCGACGCACCAGAGTCAAGTAACCAAGTAGGTTCTCGCTCTGTTTGACTCTTCTTTCCCTTACATTTCGAGCATAAAGCGAAATCAAGACCATGAGCGCATAGATTAGCGCTATTTACAACTTTATTTACAAGTGCACTGTAACTACTATTTTTAGAAGCGCCAGTCGGCGTCATATCCAGTAGCACTGTAGAGTGGTCAGATTTGCTTATTAGAGGAGGGAAAGTTACTAACCCATCCTCGTAGGGGTTGAAGTCATCTTGTCCTACTGCATCAGCGAGGTCGTCGTAGACATCACGGTCATCGTCGTTCGCTTCGCTTCCCCAATCCAGAGAAATATCCGGGGAGGGGGCACGTACTGCCGCCTTCTTATGAAAGCCTTCCCACATTTTGGTTATTTCAACCGCAGTAGGGCTATCTGGGCATTCTTCGATAGGCTCAACCGTGCGAATGGGCTCCTTGCCCTTGTCTTTGCGTGCCTCTTGTTCAGCAGGCGAGACTAAAGGGGTCAAGGTCAGTTTAGGAGTATCTGGAGGCGAATTAATGGGCGCACTGCAGCCTGTAGGGAGGTCCTCATCCTCATCTGACATTTCCCAGTCCTCTGCGAAGGTGTTCGGGTTCTTGGTCCACGGGGAATCCGCGACCATCTGCCCAAGACGTTGCTCAAGCGTCTTTACTGTCTGTACTGTACCAGGAGTTTCTAAGGCCTGGGTGACGTCCAGAGCCTTGTTAAGGGACTTATAATGTCCTGGTACGCGCTTCTTCGCAGGAGGAGCGGAGGAAATGCGCTGCTCGAGCCCAGAAGGCGAGATATGCGCAATGGTCGTAGAGGTTGGCACTGGGAGCGCCGCAACGTCGGCAATGTGCGTATGCCCTTGCGTATGTTGCTTCTTGAACTTCTTGCCAGCGCGTTTACTACGCTGGCGATGATTCCCTCCCTGTTGCTGCTGCTGCCGCTGCTGGCCGCGCTGCTTGTTCTGGCCCGAAGAGCCTTGCTGCTGCTGCTGGAAGTCGGGGTCGTTTCGCTTGCGCTTGACCGCCGACAACTTGTTGGCCGACTCCTTGTTAGAAGAGTGGTTCTTCGTACGCTCAATTTCCCACTGGTTAACCGCCGCAGTACGGATGTCGGTTAACGTAAGGTGCTTCGCCGTGGTGCCCGACATTAGAATAGGGACAAGGGATGACTCCCATTTGGCAGGTAGCTTCGAAAGAAGCATCATGGCCTGAAGGCCATCGGGTACTTTGGCAGAATTGGCGGAAAGGTGGTCGTAAATAGTGGCAAGCTCATCTATCTGGGGGCCAGGATGCTTGGCGTAGTCCAGACAGAACGTCATGGCACGCTTGAAGTCCTGGTAGACGTTAGCAGCACTAACGCCCCCATACTGGGACTTGAGATGTCCCCAAACATCACCAGCAGTCGCAAATTTTTCAACCTGGCGTTGAATAGCCGGTGAAAGGCGCAAAACAATGGAGCCTAGGGCACGATCATCATCAGTAGACCATGCATTGTAGGCTTCAACCTCCGCAGGGGTCGGGGCGTCCTTATCCTTAACAGAAGGAATAGCCCGTCTTCCGTTAATCATATCCCAAAGCGCAGAAGACTTAAGGAAAGCCTCCATTTGCCTAGCCCAAATCGAGTAGTTGTTACCGTCAAGGACGGGGACAAGAGTAGTGAGAGTCGACATTTGTAAAAGGGTTTCTGAATAGAGAGTAGTCAGCACCGTATGCGACTAATAACAGAAAAATAAACCGGCATAGTCTCCCCTCATAAGGAGACTAATGTCTGCCATTAAAGGCGACATACTATCATAGTCTCCCCATAGTGGAGGAGACTAGTGTCAGCCAATGAAGGCGACAACCCCACTGCAGGTACTAAAGGTAACCCGCTGTCGTTGCAGCCAATGAAGGCGCAAAGCGACTTATGGCAGGGCCCATAACCTGTTGCGCAGCAATGCACACAGTGTACAGGTAGACCCTTACCTGAATAGAGAGCTTAGACGAGGCTTAGAGTGAAGCAGAGGAAGCTCAGAGTGGGGTGGAGAGAGATGTGTATAGCATAACTAATCGTACTGTCATTCCTACGTAATGAGCCTTATAGTAAGTATTACGGCTCAACACCAGACACCAGAGTTGGTGTATCCTGATCCCCCCTCCGAGCCTACCCTGTCGTCGCGCCCTGAGAGCACCCCCCCTCATGCCCCATCTCATTCCCCTCGCGTCCCAACCCCTGACTCCCCCATCGACTACGAATGTGTAGCCGAACAAGCCCCCCCCTTCGTCGAGCAGGAGAACATTGCCCCTGCTGTCCCCCTCTTCTGTCCTCCCTCGTGCATCAACAGTTCGGAGGACCACCCTCACCAATACATCGCCGTCTACACCTCTGAAGGCGAGTCTTGGCACCCCGCTCCGGAAAGTCTTCATGAGCACTTCCATTGTATCCCCCTCGTGTCCGCTCTTGTCAGAGCTCCCCACACCTTCCCGTCTGTCTCCCCATTCTGTATCCTGCCCCCACACGTCTACACCCTCCGCCCACACCTCATCGACCCCACCACTCATCCCAACTTCCCCGCCCTCTACGTCTGTTCGAAGGCGATCTTCAACCTCCCCTCCATCGACCTCCCCCTTGAAAGCGTGAGATACGACTTCCGTGAAGGACTCCGGGCGGCGTTTGAGCCCCTTTCCAATATAATCAGAGCTGGTTATATTGACTCCCTGGTAACATTGGAGATTCAGGACTTTTTGGACGGACGTATCGTTACTACTTACAGACATCTTCGCTTCACCTTTAACGGACAGGTTTTTGCCCATTACCAGGGCTACTTCTTTGAGGACATTATTCGCTCCAACCCTCTTCTTTTGTCTCATTGCCTTACTCCTTGTGTTCCAGCCGACCCCTTTTCCTTTGTCCCGGCTATTCTCGACTCTCAACCACTATAAAAGTACTAGTGGTATAGATTTGTTGCCTTGACCCCTGAATCGAGTGATTCAACTCAACGTGACGAGTAAGTTCCTTTGTTCATTTCCTTGTGATAGGACTGTAAACCGAGTGGTTTAAGTGCCTCCAACTCCCCTTCATGTTCCCACTGATGAAGAACGAGTCTGACAAGCTCATGCGAACTTCGACACCCACAGAGACCAACAAGTCCATCAGTATTATCCTTTGACTTCCTATTACAAACTTTCCGAGTCGTCCTGCATCGACTGCTGGATGGACCCCCCCTTGGTGCTCAAGAATCTAGTCAATCTCTTCGAGTTTGGAGAGACTTGGGATCACGACACCTACAACGACTTTGTAGACGACCTCTCAGCCATTGTCAACGCCTGCAACAACCAGCTCCTGTTCTGGCACCTCTCTGACATTGTCACCGACCAACTCCTTCTTTGGACAAAGAGCAACTATCTTTGGTTCAATTACATCCCCCCTTGCCACGACTACCTTATTCAACAACTCCAGTGGGGAAATTCGATCTGGTTCCTTGAGCGATTCCACCTTTCGTACAAAGAAATACAGATTAACTTCTGCAAAGTCCACATAGTGGACAGAGAAGGCCCCATGTGCTTGGTTATTACTGAAGGAACCGAGCTTACATATTCCTGGAGTAGAGCTACCTGGGAAACCACCCTGACAAACCCGGACCAAAGCCTGGTCAACCCCTGTGCCTTCCAAGACCCTCCCACGAACCCCAATGACCCTGAGCTTGTAGAGCTCCTAGTAGGACGTGTTCAAAATCCCCTCAGCCTACTAGCGTGATTATCCCTCCCCGTGAGTAGCCTGGCAACAGACGAAACTAGCAATGCGCAACTAACCAGCAATGATTGGGGAAGCACCACCAATCACGGTCCTTGCTGGTGCAACCAAGAAGTGTGCATCTGTGGCTACAGACCAGAGACCCCCCCTACTCCAGAAGGCGTAGTACTTTGGGCCCCTAGTGTTAACTACCTACCCTTTAGTGATAGGAGTAGAACACTTTAATTTGTAGAGTTACAAATTAAATTCCGAGCATTTTTATGAGTGTAAAAATTGGCACCCTGGAACCCATAATGAATTGGGCTATCAACCTGGCTTCATCCCATTTACGACCACCCCATCGTTGCTTCCAAGCAAGAAATTCCCACATCTCTTCCCACGAGAACTCCCCAGTAATCCTGAGAAGACCTACGGGACCCCGACGCCCCCTTCGTGAAACTATTCCAATAGTTCCTGATCCGGTCATCCCAAGGACCAACCAAAGTAGACCAGAAGAACCCATCTACCTGACCATCTACCCAGCCGGACCAAGCAACCCAACTCTTCCAAGTAACCCAATTGTGAGGCAACATTCAACAAGTAGCGATGAGGCTCAATTCCTAGAAACCCAGTCCCGAGATCTTCATTGTCACCTCCCTGAAGCCATCTTTGTTTCCGATGTTGCAGTTGGAGAAATGGACTCTTACTATACGGATATGACCCCTTAGTAAGTAGTAATGTGTCATGGACTTAACACCTCAGTCAGCAGTCGTAGTATCACATGTTAGATACTATGACTCATTCCAAGTAGTAGTAGTAATAGGGTTCAAGCTACTTACGCTACTAGTTGTCTTAGATTAGAGGGGAGCTTTAAAGTGTCCTCATACGTGTATAAGTAGGAGACTTAGAAGACCAAGACAAACCATCTTGGTCTTCTTCAATCACTACCATCTCACTCTATACTCTTGCCCTTCACTTGTCTCCCTTGAGCAAGTCAAGCAACTTACTGCCCAGTGAACTTGAAGGTATCCTGGTGCAACGACCACAATCACGGGATCGTGTGGTACGAACAACTCAGGGAAGCTCAAGACAAAGCAGCTTGTATTCAGCTAAGTCGTGAACACCCTCTCAATGTCTAAGTCAGAACTAACGCCAGTAGTGGCGTAACATTAAGACCAAGATCCACCAACCATGGCATTCACAACTTGAGATCGGTGGACCAATTTCAGATCATACTCCCTTGAACGACAAGGAGACCACAACGTACCCACACAATTCCTGAGAGCAGCCCGGTGGAGAGAATACTGAGGAGACACCAGATACTTCGTAGACTTCGTGTCGGGGCCCACCTGATACCGACCAGTTGAGTTCAACTTTGACAACTTGTGCTGGGTGGAGATTATGTGGAATCCAATCGACAACAGGTGGGATGCTGTAAGACCCGCAGGATGAAACTACAATTGTGACATTGACTCATGAGGACTACCTACAAGAGAACAGTGGGGACACATAGACAGACAACCGGAGCTCAGCACGTCAGAACCCAGGACTCTGGCACCATCAGAAACAAGCAAAGGCAAAACAACGGATCACGAAGACAAGTCAGAAGAAGCCGAACCAGAAGGAGCAGAAGAGCTCTCCCAAACAGCTGAGTCCCTCCACATAAATGAACCAGAAACCATCCACATCTACTCCCCAGCCATCACAATGGCCACCACAATCGCGACCGAGACAATGGAAGAAAACATAGCCACTGAAGAAGCACGAAGGATAGCCAAAGAAGTGGAATCCTATCTCAGACCTATAAACCCAGCAACAGGCCACAGCACGAAGACCATTTGGAGGCGCACCAGGAGACTTTGGAGGGGGACCGCTGAGAGGAGGACCACTGGAAGGAAACCCTTTTGGACCATCACCACTGGGAGGAGGACCAGCAGGAGCAGGAGTACCAGGACCTGACAAACTAAGTGGCGAACCCCCTACCATATTCAAAGGAGACTGCACTGACTACGAATCTTTCCTCACGCAATGGCACCTATACTGGGGGCTTAACAGTGACGCGTTAGTGATGCGCAATGTCTGTAGACGATGCCTCCTGTTCCTAGGATACGTCAAAGGGCCACTAGTCAGCGGATGGACATTAGGGTTCCTCCAGTGGTTAAACAATGAGCTGTGCCGAGGGATAAACCGCTACTATGAATACCTGTGGGACACTCTGACAGCAGGATTCGTGGACCGATTTTCCAACATACTAGAACAAGAACAAGCTCAGGCAACCCTTGCCAAAGGGCTCAAAATGGTTGGAGACAATATTGATATGTACATCACCACATTCGAACAGCTGGCAAGAAAAGCTGACTACCGTCTCAACAACCGACAAATGATTGACTGCTTCACCACGGGCCTCCCAGGCAAGCTGTTCTCAAAGGTGTACGAACTCGACAATCCCATGACCTTCGATGAGTGGAAGGAAGCCACCATGAAACGGCAGAAACAGTACATTCACCTGCGAGCCTGACTGAATCTATCATCGTCAAACAAAACCATACCCCAAAATTCACAACGACAAGGATTCGGCCTTGGGGTGCCCTGGAATCCCCCACGCAATCCACCACCCTGCTACAACCCAAATGCCATGGACACATCGGTGGATCGATCTCGTGCACGACTCGCCGGAGCGGAAGATATTCTCCAAAGACAGAAACCTCCCTTCCCACCAAGGTATGGACAGGGCAGACGAGAAGGACCGCGACGCGACATGAGGGAAGTGATTTGCTACAACTGTAACCTCCCAGGCCACTTCTCACGAGACTGCACAAGGCCCAGGAGGCAAACACAACAAAGAGGGAACTCTGCTACCAACAGACAGAGGACAGACACACACCAAGAGCCAGAATCGTCGCTAAAGGCGACGTCAACTCCCCAACAAACAGCTCAGGACTGGTTGGAAGGAGTTAGAGGGGCCAGTGATGAAGTAAAAGACCTCATATTCCAAGACTTGTGGAATCAGGAGGGTTTTCAAGACACCTAAACCCATTGGCCTGGGTGAGGGCAACAAATTGTAACTCTGTAATCATGACTCGCTTCCGTTCTCTTAGAATTCCAGTCTTGATTCGCACATGTTACTCAATGGCCAACATAAAAGGGCTTGTAGACTTGGGAGCCACCGACAACTTCATACAACCAGCATTCGCCAAGCGTATGGGGTTGGGGCTGCAAACCCTAGACCGCCTGAAAAAGATCTACAACATAGACAACACCGAGAACAAAGCTGGGTCAATCACACACTTCATAGACCTAGACGTACAAACCAAAGGCATCCACAGAAACATTCGCTTCCTGGTCACCGACATCAGAACCAAAGACCTAGTACTGGGATATCCGTGGCTCGCAGCATACGATCCAACAATCAGCTGGAGACATGCCACCATACACGAAAGCACACTACCGATCATACTCCAATCGATAGACCCTGCTGTCGACCGAACCATCATCGCAACTACGCTCACAAGCAAAGAAGCAGAAGAAATAGTGCAAGAACTAGAAGAAGCCTGCCAAATACGAACTGCAGCCACGGAGCTGGCCATTGCGGCCCATCAACCACAACAAGAAGTGGAAATACCAGCACCATATCAATGATTCGCCAAACTCTTCAGCGAAGAAGCGTCACATTGATTTCCACCCTCAAGACCCTATGATCACGCAATCGAACTCAAACCCAGAGCACCTGCGACCATAGACTGCAAGATCTACCCTATGAGCCAAGAAGAGGATGGCCAACTCAAGACATGGCTAGATGAACAACTGAAGTTAGGCTACATTCGACCATCCAAGTCACCGTATGCCTCGTCATTCCTCTTCATTAAAAAGAAAGACGGGAAACTACGACCGGTACAAGACTACTGGAAGATCAATGCCTACACAGTACGTAACCAATATCCCCTACCACTCATGGCTGAGCTCATCAACAACCTTGGTAATGGACACATCTTCACCAAATGTAGCGGTATGACACCTCGCTACGTCGAGTCCAAGTGTGAGGGATAGGTGAACCGTCAGGTGAGCACACTCAACTCGAACGCGGAGATAAATCACGCGCTAAAGCGTGCAGTCAATGCAGAGGGGACTAGAGCTCAGATCCTTTATACAAGGACGAATAGTCAGTGATCACGCAGTGGCATGCTGAGTGGAGAACCAAGAGGACAAGTTGGTTCCACTCAGGACGCTACAGGGAAGTTTATATACGCTACTGGAGCTGAGCTTAAACTGAGTCTAAACACTATTACTAAGTGTATAGTAAGACTCCATGACTCAGGAGCTGACGCGTTGTGTCTAATAATAGCGCTATCTATTGTGCTGACTGATGCACTTGTCATAGCGCTGACGCGATGCCTTATCTTGCTGAGTAAATCCTAGTACAGCGAGTAAGCGTAAACTACTAAGCGAGGTCTAGAACTATCTAGAACGTTCCGTCCTTATCTACCAATCCGAGAGTCCGTACGTAAATGGAATGTGACCGGGTTGGGTTGTCCCGTTAAGGGTGCAACTATCCCAGGGTCACGTGCTTATAGGTGCACATGGTGGCAACATGTGACTGATGATATCTTGTACTTTGGCCCTTCTTATCTTCCTTAAATAAATCCGTAAAAATACAGAAAAATAAGGAAAATAATGTACGCGTCCATGACATCACCCCCCTTCTTAAGGGTCGACGTCCGCGTTGGCCTCTGTGTATGTATGAGATGCTTGCCAAGGCAAGGACGCGTAGATGAGAGCCGCTATTTTTCTAGGTGCGCCCGGATTGGAGGAGTGGAACTCCTTGACTTTGTCCGGGGCATGTGCTAGGTTTTTAGCTGGTTCCCAGGTGTCCTCGCCTTCAACGTAGCCTTTCCAGCGAACTAGGTACTTGAGAGTGCGACCAAAGAGTTTGGAGTCTCTTATGTGGTCAACCTCGTACTCTTCTTCCCCTTTGACTGTAACAGGATCGGGTGGAGGTGGCAGAAGCCCGTTAACTTTGTTTCCCTTGTAAGGGGAGAGGCGGTCTACATGAAATACATCATGGATCCGTAATGCAGGGGGGAGTGCAAGCTTGTAGTCGACATCACTTTTGACTTCAGTGACTTCAAATGGGCCTAGTTGTTTTGGGCCCAGTTTGGACGACTGCTGGTGTATCTTTATTTGCTTAGCTTGCAACCAGACCTTGTCCCCGACGTTGAAGACGTATGGCTTGTGTCTTTGTTTAACGTCTGTTTGCATTCGCCTTTTACTTAGGCGTAGAGCTGCCTCTGCATCCTTTCTTGTGGAAACTAAGTGTTGTAGACGCTTATCGAGCGTTGGGATACCAGTGGGCCTACCAGCGGGAATGGTGAAGTCCGGTGTATAACCGTATAGTAGCTCAAAGGGGGTGTGTCCCGTGGCTGAGTTGAGTCTACTATTGACCACGAATTCCGCTGTAGGGAGCAGGTCTGCCCAATCATCCTGCCTCTTACTAATGAACAAGCGCAAGTAGACTTCTACTTCTTGGTTTTTGTGCTCTACCTGTCCATTAGCTTGAGGGTGATAGGCGGTAGTAAGGCCTGCGTCTATCCCTAGTCGCTTGTATAATGCCTGCATGCTTCTTGCAGCAAACTGGGGTCCCCTATCACTGATGATTTTCTTGGGGATCCCGTGCAAGGGGAAGACTTGCTCGAAGTAGATGGATGCTACCCCATTAGCCGTGATTTGGGACGTCACTGGGAATAGATGGATCTGTTTTGTATAATGATCCACTATGTTAAGGATCATGTCCTTTCCGCGTGACATGGGCAGTGGACTGATTAGATCGATTCCGACTATCTGCCATGGTCCCTCAGGTACTTCCTGCGGCTGAATTATGGCTTTGGGGTGCAGATCTTTGCGATACCGTTGGCATTGATCGCATCCTTCTACGTATGAGCTTATAAAGCCTGCCATGCGTGGCCACCAATAGTAGCGACTGACTAGCTCAATGGTGCCGTTCTTACCAGGGTGACCGGTGGTGACAGAGTCGTGGCATGACTTAACCACGTCTCGTCTTAGTGTCTGGTCATTGGGGACATACAATTTCCCCCTGTGGTAAACTAGGCCGTCATCTTCCTCCCACATCGCTACTCCATCCATGAGAGCCTTTGGAGCGGTCTTTTGTAAGCTTTTGAGACCCTCTATGACTTCTGCTTCTCGAATGGATGCGAGTCTTATGCGATTCCCTAGGGAGTCCACTTCTGGGCGGAAGTGTGCTTGGGCGGCATTGAGGAAATGCTTAGGTTGCAAAACCTGAACCTGGCAGTTATCCTCGTTGTCTCTGATGTGATCTCTCGAGAATCTACTTAATGCATCGGCTTGCATGGAGTCTCCCTTTTTGTAAGTGATTTTGAAGGCAAAGCAACTTAAGTACAGGGCCCATCGGGCCTGTCGACGGTTTAAGTCCTTCATGCTTGCCCACCATTCCATGTTCTTATGGTCGGTGATCACTTCAAAGGAGATGCCTTCGAGGAAGTGTCTCCAGTCCTCTAAGGCGCGGATTAAGCCGAGCATTTCTCTGTCGTAGATTTCGTAGTTGCGTTCTTCTTTGCTCATAGACTGCGAGCGATACGCAACAGGGTGCCAGAGACCATCAGGATACTTCTGAGTAAGTATGCCGCCAGTAGCAAATCCTGAAGCGTCGGTTTCGACTCTTGTTGGAAGCTGTGGGTCGTACACTTTGAGAATGGGTTCTCGTACGAAGCTTTCCTTCAAGTGGTCAAAGGCCTTTTGCTGTTCAGAATGCCATTGCCATGGAGTGTCCTTCTTCGTGAGGTCATGCAAGGGTCGGGCGATAGCCGCGAAGTCCTTGATGAATGGACGATAGAAGTTGGCGAACCCAATGAACGCTCTAACCTCTCTGAGCGTTGTGGGTGTAGGCCACTCCCTTACTGCAGCGACCTTGCCAGGGTCCATCTGCACTTCTCCGGGACGGATTATCATCCCTAGGTACTCCATTTCTTGCCTTTCAAAGTCGCATTTCTCAGGTTTGAGATAGAGGTCGTGTTCTTGCAGTCTTTTGAGCACTTCGCGTACGATTTTGCGATGGTGCTCCAGGGAGTTACTGTAGATGAGGATATCATCCATATACACTGCAACCTCTCCTTCTGCGATTAGATCGGCAAAGACGGCGTTCATGAGGGCTTGGAAGGTGGCTGGACTGTTGGTCATACCGAAGTACATGACCTTGGGTTCATACAGCCCGCGGTTTGTGATTATAGCACCTTTCCATTCATCTCCGGGTTTAATCCGGATGTTGTGATAGCCCCATCTTACATCGAACTTAGTGAAGACCTTGGCTCCTTTCAACCGGTTTATGATGTCCGCGGCGAGCGGTAGTGGATATCGGTTCTTAATAGTGATTTTATTAAGACGATGGTAATCCTGCACTAGACGGAGTTTGCCATCCTTTTTCTTAAGGAAGAATACTGGTGAGGCCATCGGTGACTTGGATGGGACCAGGTATCCTTTCGAAATGTGTTCTTGCAGGAATTTGTCGAGTTCCACTTGCTCGCTTGGGGACATAGGATACGTTTTGACCCTCCAGTGTTTAACGGCATCTGGTTCGAGGTCTATAGCGTGATCCCATGGTTGATGCTCGGGGAGCCTCTGGGATTCCTCCTCAGAGAAAACTTTCGCGAAGTCTCTATAGTGCTTTGGTACCATTTCTTCGAAGGTTTTCTTGGGTTTGGAGGCGGTGGCCTTCTCGGCAATCTGCTGAGAGTATGTGAAGCCTGCCAAACAGAAAACTTCGTCTTGGACCGTGTCGAGCACTTTCTCCGCAAGGAGACGGCGGCGTTCCATTCGGTTCGCCATGATGCGCGTCACCTCTACCTCTAACTCTGGTGGCGCTGTTTCAGCGGTCGAGTTAAGGCGCATAGTGCCTTCCTGCCAATCTATTTGCGGGTTCCTTTGCCTTAGCCGTGGTAGTCCCAAAATGACATTCTCTGGGCCGAGTGAAGTGACTAAGAAGTCATAACTTTCTTCACTAGGGCCAACTTTCAGAGAGAGTCTGACTTTATGGGTGATACTACCGGCTTCGTTGAGAGTCCCATCTATATTGTATAGGGTGATGGGACTTGCAAGAGGAACCTGCAACATCTTGTGGCGGTCAGCGTACCTTTTGTCCAGGAACAACGAAGTTGCCCCAGAGTCTACCATTGCTGCTACTTTTACAGTACGATGACGTCCTTTTAAATACACAGAAATATGAAAATGTGATTTTTTGTCTTTTGTTTCGGGAATAATAGTAGAAGACAGTGCTGCATCAGAAATCATCACGTGCGGCATTGCTTCTGAAGAAAGTGGAGCAAAAGGAACACTACTATTGTTCATCTCCGAGGCAGATGTAGATGTAATAGGATCAGGAAAACAAGAAGCTGAACTAACACTACTATCTAACTTACAGGCATGAGTCGTATGAATTACAGAAGGTGAGTCCGAAACGAGGCGAGAGCGTAAACATATATTACAACTACATGAGGCCGAGTCATCTACTGTAGAGGGGCCGGTCGCAGCTACACGCGACCCCTTATCTAAAAAGCCGCCTTGAACGCATCCAGCTGTTCTTGCTGCTTTTCTATCATCCCCAACAACTTCGCTACGTCTGCCTGGGACGTCTTGGCAGGGGAGGTACTTGTGGCGGCTGCTGCCGCAGTATTGGACGACGATGGTGGACTAGGGGATTCCATTGTGGCTGCGGCTTTCGCCTTAGCTGGTTTCCCCATTCTCTTGTTTTGGCAGACGTTTGCTCGGTGCCCTGCTCTTTGGCACCAGTTGCAGACGTCGCGCTCATGGTTTCCATCCTTCTTTGTGTGTTCCTTCGAACCACACCCGTAACATTTCCCTCTCATCCATGCTTGGAACTCGCCCCTGGTTTTGAAGATCTCCTCCTTTGCTCTGTTGCCTTGCTGACGCGTGGCGTTGACTTGCATGGCGTCAGGGTTGGAGGTGGTGTGTGGTGATGACGATGAAGACTTTCCTTTCTTCTCGTTCTGGCGTTGGCGTAGTCGTTGATCGATGACTTGCGCGCTCTGCTTGAGCTCGTTGTATGTGTTGTGGGGCTTGTCGGTGATGGCGAGGAGGTCTTTGATTTCGTCTGTGAGACCGTCATAGAAGCGGGTGTTGGAACGAGATAAGTACGTAAGGACCTTATTTATAGCAGTTACGACATTACGGTAGTATGCTTTCCTATTACGGTAGTTGGGATACGTACTATAGCGGGCGCAATACGCCCTCTGAGTGAGAGAAGCCCTATGGCTATCTCGAAGTGGTAGTTTACATCAGGCGTGTGTAAAAACGCGATATTATGGACGCCTGTACTCATCACTTTTACGCATATGGACAGGGTAGGACCATAGAGTATAAAAACCCTCCCATGGGGAGGGAGGCGAATAGATTATTCACTCTCTTCTTCACTTGCGCACCCTCTCCACTCTATAGTCTCTCAACCTACTCAAAGGTGAGAACTCCATTCCTGTTAGCTGTGCGTATTGCTGCGCAACAGCAGGTGCGGAGGTCGACGGTGGACCACCCAGTTTGTCCGGAATACTGCTCGAATATGGAGGCATATTTGGCAACCGTCCTTTTTCCTTGTTTTGTTTTCTTTAGCTCCTCCCGAGCTATGTCTTGGACGTCTAGGGGGCTAAACCTGCGGTTGAACTCTTTGACGAAGTCCAACCAGTTTCCTCCAAAGGGAATGGTCCCTTGGTTGGTGGACTCCAGGTATGGGAGTGCCCAGGTTTTGGCGTCCCCTTCCATCAGGTTGAGGGCGGCAGTGATCCACCTATGTTCGTCTGTGTACCACTTGCTATCCACTGTATGCCATGTGTTCATGGCGTCCCCTAGTGATCCTGCCCAGTTGTGGAAGGCGGCAAGGAAATGACGGGCATCCGAAGAGGAGCCTTTCCCATCCCAAGCTTTGGGGCGGGCCACTATTTCCTTGTTTTTTCCATTTCCTGGGCGGGTGGCGGTTGCCGAGGCTACCTGTGCAGTCAGAGCTGTGACTTGCTGTGCGAGGTTGCTGACGGCGATGCCGAGGTGATTGATGAGGTCCAGGCAATCCTGGATGGCGGGAGGGGGGAGTGGTGTGGGTGGTGCGGCGTGAGGGAGGGTACTTCCGCTTGGTTGTGACATTTCGTCTAGTTTCCTCTGTCTCTCTTTTCGTTCTGCTTCCTCTTGTGCCCGACAGAATTCTTCTAAGAGAAGGAGTTGTTCGTCTGGCGAGATCTCGTCCCAGTCTTGGATGCGAGATATGAACTCCTTTTCTTTCTTAGTTGGGGGAGGGAGGGCGAATTTCGAGCAAGCTCCGCTGGGATACTGAGCTTGTGCTAGACGAGCTGTCTGTTTCCCTTTCTTGGGAGCCACGTTCTTCGTCTTCCCTTATGTGGGAGAGGAGTGGGTGAGGAGGAGTTTCGAGACGAGGGATGAGGTTCGCAGCGATGGCTATCAACTGCGGGACTGTGAATTCTGTTCCGAGGACTGGGATTTCTAGGCCGTAAAGCTCTAGTAAACCGTAATGGTACTCGGGGTCGTGATAGATTGCCTGTACGTATTGTTCGGCGATGTTACGAGGGGGTAGTTCTAGTTGAAACCCCTGGTAACGGATGTTGACACCGTCTTCATCAATGAAGCTTTCGCCTGACTGGGCGAGTGTGGCTTGGGAGGAGGAGTGGGCAGAGTGGAATGAATCTACTGAAACAGTGGGTGATGGTGATGCGTACACTTGGGAGGGGATCCGGTCTTGTTCAGACTGGGTGTCCGGGTGTACGTGCAGCGATGCCGAAGCAGAGGCTGTAGTTTGTGGTGGTGTGATAGAAGCCTGTCTCCTCCTAAAGAGACGACGGAGTCGGGTTCAAACGTTCGCAAATATGCGAGGCAGTTTGGGAATGTGTGATGGTGGATTTAGACGACGGGATACAACGAGCGCGGAACGCTAACTCGAGGGTGATAGGAGAGATCTGATCAAGCGAGACCAATACACAGTGGTGTTTCACACTGCGCGAGGCTGCGGCGATAACAGAAAACTCAGGAGTGATGTAGGGATATGTATAGAGCCACAAGGCTGTCTGCCTCAGTCTTCTCGACCTGTTGGCTGCCTCTCACGCCGAAGCGCTCTCAAACTTTTCTGGTTACTACGCGTACAGCTGTCGCAGGCTAGGCCTGGCTGGCTCAATGTCTAACTGCAGCTTATCTGGCGTGGTGACCAGTTCTGCAGCCAGTACCCAGAGGCGTCTACTGATGACCAGATAGACCCAATAAAGGCAAGCACAATCTATGCCGACTTTACGGACACTAGAGTTGTACCACGAATGCACAGATTCTGCATGCGGAGGTCCCCAGGCAAAGAGTGAGGTGGGTAATACAAGGGACTGATGGTCGTCAACCACCTAAAGGAAAAGTGATAAAACTGGTGAGCGTGGAGCTCAAGAGAGTGAAGGGGAACTTGTCCTAATGTAGCGGTATGACACCTCGCTACGTCGAGTCCAAGTGTGAGGGATAGGTGAACCGTCAGGTGAGCACACTCAACTCGAACGCAGAGATAAATCATGCGCTAAAGCGTGCAGTCAATGCAGAGGGGACTAGAGCTCAGATCCTTTATACAAGGACGAATAGTCAGTGATCACGCAGTGGCACGCTGAGTGGAGAACCAAGAGGACAAGTTGGTTCCACTCAGGACGCTACAGGGAAGTTTATATACGCTACTGGAGCTGAGCTTAAACTGAGTCTAAACACTATTACTAAGTGTATAGTAAGACTCCATGACTCAGGAGCTGACGCGTTGTGTCTAATAATAGCGCTATCTATTGTGCTGACTGATGCACTTGTCATAGCGCTGACGCGATGCCTTATCTTGCTGAGTAAATCCTAGTACAGCGAGTAAGCGTAAACTACTAAGCGAGGTCTAGAACTATCTAGAACGTTCCGTCCTTATCTACCAATCCGAGAGTCCGTACGTAAATGGAATGTGACCGGGTTGGGTTGTCCCGTTAAGGGTGCAACTATCCCAGGGTCACGTGCTTATAGGTGCACATGGTGGCAACATGTGACTGACGATATCTCGTACTTTGGCCCTTCTTATCTTCCTTAAATAAATCCGTAAAAATACAGAAAAATAAGGAAAATAATGTACGCGTCCATGACACCAAACTTGATGTCCGCTGGGGATATAACAACATACGAGTCAAGGAAGGCGACGAATACAAAGCAGCATTCAAGACAAAATATAGACTCTTCGAACCCCTCATCATGTACTTCGGACTCATGAACTCGCCAGCCACCTTCCAACACATGATGAACGACATCTTAGGTGACACCATCCGAGTCTTTGCAGCAATGGGCAGGATCATTCACATCTACATGGATGATATCGGCATCACAACACTCAAACATGCCGGCCTCCAGGCACACATTAATGCTGTTTGCGCAGTCCTCCAAGTAGCAATGGACCACGACCTCTACTTCAAACCGTCCAAATGCATCTTCCACCAACCTTGCATGGATTACCTGGGGGTCATCCTTGAGAAGGGGGTGACACGCATGGACCCAGTAAAGATTTCGGGCATCCGTGACTGGCCACGACCCACCAAAGTACGTGATGTCTGCTCATTCCTGGGCTTCTGCAATTTTTACCATCTCTTCATCTGGGGCTTCGCAATCACACACAAGCCCTCAACAAACTAACACGCAAAGACACCGAATGGACCTAGGGACAGGACGAAGAAAAAGCCTTTCAAAAGCTCAAAGACTTAGTCATGTCAGAACCAGTACTAGCACACCCCACACTGACGGACCAATTCGAACTGGAAGTAGACACATCAGGCTATGCGGTGGGAGCCGTCCTACTCCAAAAGAAAACTGATGGAAAGCGACACCCGCTAGGATACTATTCAGCCACACTTAGCGAAGCAGAGCGCAACTACGACATCTACAACCTCAAACTCCTAGCCATAGTAAAAGCCTTAAGACACTGGCAACCATTCCTCGCGGGATCACCGCACAAAATCAAAATATTCTCTGACCACCTCAACCTCACCCATTGGAAAACCCCCCAAAAGATAAGTTGCCAAGTAGCTCGAGAAGTGCTCAAACTCATGGAATACAATTTTGAGATCCACCACATCAAGGGAAAGAACAATGGTAGAGCAGACGCCCTCTCCCGACGACTGGACTACAACCAGGGAGAACGAGATAACGAGGGAGTTACAGTCCTACCCAAAACTGTCTTCGTACACACGGTAACATGATGAACAGCATACATGGAGGACATACTCACAGTGGCAAAGGTGACTGTGGTGAGATATGAGAGTAAGCTGGAATGCAGCAACAGAGTAGATCTTGCAAGTGAAGCAGAGGTGGTGTCTGGCACACAACAGATGAGAACTGATGTTATTACAGGAGAGGAGACATACCTGGCACACAACAGATGAGAACTGATGTGGTCCAGGAGCGTACAAGCTGCACTACTTATACAAAATACAGGGTGACGCAGGTAACAGCTGGTCACAGTAAATACAAGATGCATTGTTCTACAAGTGGACAAAGGAGTGTACTGTTCTGGAGAACAAGGCGTATAGAACAAGGAAGGTCTGGAATATGATATCATAGTGACATTATAATAAAGATAAGAACAAAGGTCAGAGTACAAGGACGAAATACAAGGGGAGTCCAAAGGAGTCCATGATGTCATTGTACAGTGATGTCATAGATAAGAAAAGTCCGAGATTGTAAAGATCATATACAGTATAATCTAATCTACATAAGTCCAATATATCTTATCTAAAGCAGTCCGTTATCTGCATGTCCATTGAGCCGCTAGATGCGCTCAGGCCACTTATCAACATAATGGTACAACCACCAGAAGATCGCTGACAAGACGAAAACCAAATACTTCCCTGGGTGGACCCGCACAAACTGAAGAAAATCGATGGAATATGGTGCTGACAAGGAGCCAAAGTTGTCACTGGAAACCAAGTCACAATCTGCACCACCATCCAAAACCACCACGACCCACCAATATATGGACACCCCAGCATCAAACAAACATGCCAAATTATTGAGCGACACTACTGGTGGCCCAACATGATTGCCCACGTAACCGAATATGTCAAAGGATGCGCTGAATGCCAACGACACAAAGTTAACAACCGACCCACGAAAGCGCCACTGGTACCCATCACCCCGAAACCGGACGCAAACCCCTTCGAGGTCGTAGCACTGGACTTCATTACAAAGCTCCCTATATCCCAAGGATACGACTCCATCCTCACAGTCACTAATCATGACTGTACCAAAGCGTCAATCTTCATCCCATGTAATGAAGAAATCACGGCACATCAGGAAAACCATGTCCCTGCGTCGCGGTGATCACCAGGGTGATGTGGGTGCCTGTGACCGGTAACGTCGTGACACACAGTACGTGGGGGTGAAATATATTTGTGGTGACGCCACCGCTGGGTG
Organism: Lactarius akahatsu; assembly: GCA_021524915.1. Taxonomy (NCBI): domain Eukaryota; kingdom Fungi; phylum Basidiomycota; class Agaricomycetes; order Russulales; family Russulaceae; genus Lactarius; species Lactarius akahatsu. The sequence goes on from JAKELL010000032.1 coordinate 134,848, forward strand.
AAGTACACCATATATGGTCTGTGAACGTTTCGGATAGGGGGTCTGCACGGTGGCTGAAAAGTTCAAAGTGTGCTAAGCAACCTGAAGGGTCGAAACTTCCGAAACGTCCGAATCAGTCAATAGACTGGAAAGAGTCAAAACATACCTAAATGATTGCTAGGAATGTGTCTGAGGCGGAGGCGCACAGGATTTTGGGGGTGTGAAGCGGTGCAAGTGAGCGCGCATGTCTCCGCGTGGTGCGAGGTGTCGTAGGTGGGCCCGTAGCGGTTGCGGTCGCCTCTGTGTCGAATAGCTAAGGCTGCGCGCGAGTGCAGCGCGGTCGGGAAAGGGAGCGGTGAGTGAACCCTGCTGGGTCGGGTGGTCGTGGGCGATTGCAAACGATCGTGCACGCTTCCGCGCGACGCAAAACTTTGCAGAGGGGGCCACCTTGGTCTGCGACGCGTTAATCTTAAATTTCTAAGGCCGCACGCAGGTGCGGCGAGGTCGGCAATAGGAACATTGGGCTGCATGGAGCCCTGCTGGTCTGGGTGGTCGCGGGCGATCACAAGCGGTCATGCACGCTTGCGCGCGACACGAAAATTTGCAGAGGGGGGCGTCGTGGTCGGCAACACGTCAAGCTCGAGTCACTAAGGCCGCGCGAGGGTGCGGCACGCTGGGGAAGACGAGGGGGCGAGTCGGAATTGTGCGAAACGTGCAAAGGACGCCGACAACCGAAAGTGGAAAGCGTTCGAAACATGCGTAACATACAAAACATACGAAACGTCCAAAGCGCACTAAGGATACTATGAGTCATCAGAACGCTTGGGGGCAGGTATATTTCAGGTAATGCGCTGGTGACGCCTCGGTGACATGACCCGCCATCACCAGCGCCGTCACCACGCCCAGGTGCGGACCGGATGTACACTCTATGTATTTACTTATTCATACTTTTCCATACTTTTTCATTCTTTTCAGAAAACAAGTAGAAAAAGTAAGAAAAAGACATCCCTCTTTCTTTTTTTTTTACTTGCTGAGCTGCCAAAAAAAGTACAGGATAAGTAGAGTACCAAATGACTGAAAATTGACAAAATAAAATGTCCAAAAATGGAAATATTGGACCAAACATTATTTTTTGGTCCGAAAATTTCCATATATGGTAATAAATTGGACCAAAATTTCAAAAAATCGGACCAAAATTGGACCAAAATCCAAAATTTCCCCAGAAATATGCCTAAAAAGTAGGAAAAGTAAAGAAAAAGAAGAGGGGATTTCTTTTTTTAAGTAGTTGGTTTTTTTTTGAAAGGTTCCTTTTTTCCCTTGCTAAAAGAGCAAAAAGAACAGAAAGTACAAATAAGTAAAACATGGGTTTTCCTGATGCAGAAGGAACGGCAGCATTGTATGTCACACACGTGTTTCGGAGATTTGGATTACCAGCCAAAATCATCAGTGACCAAGACCCCCAATTTGCATCCAAATTTACCTGAGAAATATGCCGTATTCTAGGAATCTATCAGAACATCTCTACGGCCTACCACCCAAGAACAGATGGGCAATCTGAACGAACCAATCAGTGGCTGGAGCAGTATCTAAGGTTCTGGACAAATGAGCACCAAGATAACTGGGTGCACTTTCTCCCCATGGCAGAATTCGTGCACAACAGCTGGCCCCATGAGGCAACAAGGAAGTCCCCTTTCACCCTCATGATGGGATATGACCTGTGTGCTGATTGGACCGATAAGCCATTGCCGATACCACAGGTACTCACACGCCTACACCAATTCTGAGAAGCGTGGAAGGATGCCCAAAACCTGATCAAGAAAGCTCAAGCGCTGTGGGTAAAACACCAAAACACGCCGCACTACCAAATAGGAGATCAAGTATGGCTAGAGGGACGCCATTTACGAACCAATCAGCCCACTGCCAAACTTGCAGCATGAAGACACGGACCATTCCAAATCACCAAGGTACTACCCCCTGTCAACTACCAACTGGAACTTCCCACGCAGTGGAGCATCTACCCAGTATTCCACACAGATCTACTGACCCCTTACCGAGACGCCACCGGATCTAGTAGATGGCGAAGAGGAATATGAAGTGGAGCGCATTCTAGACTCTCGACGATTCGGCCAAAGCAAAAAACTGCAATACCTTGTGAAGTGGAAAGGATACCCAGACTCGGAAAACCAGTGGGTCAACAAAGATGACGTATTTGCTGACGAAGCGGTAGTGGAGTATGAGCAGAGTGCAAATGCTAGAGAAGCACATATAAGCTGAGGGGAAACAGAAACTCACTCCCCATCTCCTCACACTGGACTCCTCACTTCGCTCACAATGTCTCTTCCCGCTACCTCCTCTTCCACTGCTCTCACTCCCCACCTCGTCGACAACCTCACCAGACAAGAGCTCCATGAAGCCCTCGACCACACCCAATCTATCATTGACCTCGAGGACCCCGACCAACCCGCCACGTACTGGCTCACCGACAGCCGTGGGCAATGCCTCTGCACTGTGCCGTATACCGAGGCCGAGATTACTCGGCTTTGTGAGGCTGTCAGAGGAGATGAAAGTCCCTCACCTCGACTTATTGCCACTCACATCGAAGAAGAAGAAGAGCAAAGCCACGCTGCGGTGGGAGGAGTGGATGAAGACACAGTCATGGAGGGAACCCGCGGAGGACTGGTGCCAACGGCAACTAGCAGTGGCAGCAGCGAGGAGGGCCTGCATCCTCATCTGACACCGGCAGCACACCAAGATTGTTACATTTCGGTTTGATCGGCGCCTCGGGCTGGGAAGTGGACACTGACACGTTGACTATGACATCGCCATCAGCAGAATATTGTCATGCACTTGTAAGATCAGTCAGCTGAGTAAGCTCCAGCACATGTGATTGTACGATAACGGATCGGATCTTGTAATGACTCGACGTGACTCATACTAGGATAGCTGTACTAGGGTTCACGGTACTTATGCCATTGGCTAGCAGTATTCAAGCGGCGCTTCAAAGCCCGCACATATCTGTATAAGTAGAGTAGCACGAAGACCAAGAACGGCATCTTGGTCTTCTTCCAATACCACCACCATCTACTCGTCTTTGCTAAGAGGTCTCCCCTCTTAAGTGAGTTGTCCAGCATATCCCCTTAGACCAGGGATCCCCGTGACTTACCTATCACCTGTCCCTTCGCGGATCAGTGGATCTCCCTCCAGATGTCACAGCTTATCAAGTACATCTGTATCGCAATGAACGCATGGCCTCCCCGTATCATTCCTTCTTTATACTCGACAGCACTTCTTGGGCCAATGCCAAGTACATCGATAAGATCCCTCAAGGAGTCATCCAACTAGAAGACCTTCATGCTTACTTTGGAAGAGACGAGAGTCTTCAGCCTCACCCTGCCTTCTATCCAGAAACCTTCGCTAATCGCAACTTCCGGCTTTCAAGGATCGCCACAAAGCAAGAAGCCTAAGTCAGGCAAGCGTCCGTGGTAGACGTTACAGAGATGCTGAGAGGACAGTGTACGAAACCGTCGAAGGAGCACTGAGGGAGTGGTACCCAGCTGAGCAGCCGTACCTCATCACTGCCACCGATACTGATGACCCCCACGAAACCCCCTACGCCTGTGACATGATGGGACGTCCTCTATACCGCGCTGGGGTCGTCGTCGACACAGAAGCCGTGCCTATGCCCATGGTCCATCTACGATACCTCGGAGGTACTGCACGCACCGCACCCCATGGATACAAACACAATCGGGGAGACAACTTTGTCCACTACCCCATCACCGATGCACAGGGGGTCACGCGCCAGGCCACTTTCATCCAAGTCATCGGGGGACCGGACCCCCTCGTACTCAGACTCGTGGACGATAGCGACAAAGTCTACAGTCACCCCCTCTATGCCGAGCCACAAGTCCGCGAGGCCGGCAGGCCCCACTACACCCCCGAAGACATGTACGCCTTTGTCAGCAGACACAGCAACCAGCACCGCATGGATAGGGTGGTGAACGAGCTGAAGGATGTGGGGCTCAAAGCTGAGTTGACTCGCTACTGCACCTACCGACACAAGGCTGAGCGGATGGAGCAGCGGCTGCACACCCTCGCCCAGGCTCTTGGCGGAGTGCAGGGTGAGCTCACGAGGTGCAAGTTCAGGTTGGAGATGGCTAATGTGTTGGACCGAGTCACGGAGAGGCAGGAGGCATGGGTAGGAGGGATTGGCCCCACCCGGTGCTGTGGACATCGCAGCTGAGAAGGGGGTGATGTCGCGGTTGGAGAAACGGACTCTTACTATATGGATATGACCCCTTAGTAAGTAGTAATGTGTCATGGACTTAACGCCACAGTCAGCAGTCGTAGTATCACATGTTAGATACTATGACTCATTCCAAGTAGTAGTAGTAATAGGGTTCAAGCTACTTACGCTACTAGTTGTCTTAGATTAGAGGGGAGCTTTAAAGTGTCCTCGTACGTGTATAAGTAGGAGACTTAGAAGACCAAGACGAACCATCTTGGTCTTCTTCAATCACTACCATCTCGCTCTATACTCTCGCCCTTCGCTTGTCTCCCTTGAGCAAGTCAAGCAACTTACTGCCCAGTGAACTTGAAGGTATCCTGGTGCAACGACCATGATCATGGGATCGTGCAGTACAAACAACTCAGGGAAGCTCAAGACAAAGCAGCTTGTATTCAGCTAAGTCGTGAACGCCCTCTCAATGTCTAAGTCAGACCTAATGCTGGTAGTGGTGTAACATCCGAGCAGCTACCTATGAGGACCCCCCGAGAGCTTGACATCTTCAAGCATCACTGTCGTCTCCAATACGATCAGTACCCACAGCAGACGCTAGTCCTTGCATTGCCTCTTACCCGAGCACGGGACATTACCTCAAGCCTGTTGAATTTCCAGAACTTCTTGTGGAGAAGCACTACTACCCTGACCCATTTTGGTATTTACGAAGAATACCAGTGGATTCACCGCCAGCAAAGGATGAATCAACCCAATCGAGCGATCCTCCGCCCCGCGTACCAAGTCTTCTACCTGTGGAACAAGACCGGGTGGAACACTTCCCTGTTACACCGACATCCCCAGTGAATGAGTGAGAGAAGAGACCTCACCTCTAACGAACGAGATCGAATTCCTGTGTACTTCCTGAACCCCTACTTCTCCCTCATCAACAATCTCATCTACGCCACCTTCAACAACCAGCCCGTCACAAGTCCCGACGGTCACTTTCCATGGATACACGTCATTACCCAGAAGCGCCTTACAGTCCAAGACTTGGAGCAAGTCTTTCCCCACATTCGAAAGGTTCGAAAGCTAGATTGGACTATCCTTTGCGAATCCTTCAAGAAGAAGAGAGTATCCTGGTCCTTTACCCACTCCCGTTGGGTATATGGAAATAACCGAGCGGTTCGGTTTTCTGACTCTGAAGAGCAATCAGAGAGCAAGCGTTCGCTAACCCCCTTGAGCCCTTCCAACGCCCCGGATTCCAATAGTGAACAAGAAGTTTCATGAATCCTAGACAACACTGCTAAAAGACTTACTGGTCTCGTATCTCGAGTAGCTTCCCAGCCCTCTTCCCCTCACGTATCCCCTGGTCCACTTCCAAGTGCACCTGGTCCCAGCCAACTTTATCGAATAGCGACTACTTTGATAAACTCTCCTCTGAGTACTTCCCCTCCGAGACTACCATCCCCGCCTCTCTCACACAGAGCAACAGTTCCCCCACGATCCCAATCACCTTCGCCCCGAGTACCTCGCCTCCCGAGAATCCCTTCGCGTTCCCCTTCAAGATCCCCTTCACGTTCCCCTCTGAGACCCCCAGTGATAATTCCTATGGCTGCAAATCCAGCAAAGATCCTTGGTGCAGCACCTGAACCCTTTGATGGAAGACCCAACAAAGCGGAAGCGTTCTGGAATAATTTGGCAAATTATTTCCACCTCAATGTGTTGATTTTCGATACTGACGACAAGAAAATATCTGTGGCCCTGACTTACTTCAAAGCAGGCACTTCTGCGGGCAAGTGGGCCCAGGATAAGCAACACAAAGCCTTGAACCCAGCTGCAGGTGCAGCTGTCTCCTTCGGAACGTGGGCTACGTTCAAATCCGACTTCAACAAACATTTTATCCTGGCACATATGGCTTTGGAAGCCACCAACCTGATGTATACCCTAAAAATGGGTACCCAACCGTTCAATAAGTGGTACCAGGACTGGTCCACTTACGCCAAGTGCAGTGGTGTGAACAAACAAACTCAGATGCACGCCTTTCGAAAGGCAATTCCTTCAGCCCTACATATGAAGCTAATGGGCATATCCCCCCTCCCGACGACACTCGAAAGTCTGGTAGATAAAGCCAGAGAGTTCGACCGTGTATATAAGTTATACGCCGATTCCATTCCAAGAAACTCCCCTCTGTGCAACAGTGGAAGACCCACTTTCAGACGAGCTGTCCTGACCGAAGACGATAGTGTTAAAGTCAACGCTTCTTCATCCTGACCCGAGAAATTCCAAGGCAAACTTACCAAAGAAGAACGAAACTGGCATTTCCAGAACAAGTTGTGTCACGATCCGATCGTGCCATCGGTTCCTTCCAGTTTCACATTCCATCTTCTGTTGTTTCTAGAATTCTGCTTTATTCTTCAGAAAGTTCTCACTTCTGCTTCTATGTTTCAGGTTTTGCTTCTTTTCCACCATAGTGCTTCTAGTGTTCCAGAGTTCTGCTTCTTGTCCCTGCCAGCTCACAGATTGATCTATAGTGTACCTGTCTCTGAGAAAAGCACAGAAAATACTAGAAAAATAGGATTCTTGTACAGTACTTAAGGAACCTGTAGAGTAACCTGTATTCTTTGTTCTAGTCTTGTTGAATCCAGGGCTACTGCCACTTCCAGTCCTTTCCTCCCCTCTGCTGAGCCAGAGTCCATTGTTGTCCTTCCCTGCAAGCTGTGAAGCAGCCAGTAGCATTTACGACTAAGCGGTAGTGACGCGGTCACGAGCCCACCTCTTGATCGTAACAAGTTGTGCCTATATTGTGGTAGCCCAGGCCACATCCTCCAAGAATGCAAGCTAAAGACGCAAAGCATGAGGGCCAGAGGTGGCCGCCCTCCCAACAATACAAGTAGAGCGCGGGGCGTTTTTGTTGACAAGGATCAAGATCAAGAGGAAGCACCTACTGATCATCTGGCTCTGGTTGGAGCCATGTTGTTGATAAGTGACCTGTGCGCACTTAGCGGCTCAATGGACACGCAGAGAACGGACTGCTTTAGATAAGATATATTGGACTTATGTAGATTAGATTATTATGATCTTTACAATCTCGGACTTTCTTATCTACGACATCACTGTACAATGACATCATGGACTCCTCTGGACTCCTATTGTATTTCGTCCTTGTACTCACTTCCTTTGTTTTATCTTTATTGTGATGTCACTATGATATCATAGTCTAGCCTTCCCTTGTTCTTTACGCTCTTGTTCTCCTTCTGCACACTCCTTTGTGTCCCTCTGTAGAACAACGCTCCTTGTATTATGTGACTCTGTGTTACTTCTGTTGTACTAGTGTCACTCCTGTATTTTGTATAAGTAGTACAGCTTGTACGCTCCTGGTCCACATCAGTTCTCATCTGTTGTGTGCCAGGTATGTCTCCACCTCTCTAATGTAACATCAGTTCTCATCTGTTGTGTGCCAGACACTACCTCTGCTTCACTTGCTTGATTACACTCTGTTGCTGCTTCCAGCCACCTTCTATATCTCACCACAGTCTACCTTGTCACTGTGAGTATAGTCCCTTCATGTGCGCTGTTCATCACATGTATCAAGAGATACTCCCATACTCCCCAGACGTGCGTCCACGGTCTGCACCTATTAACAAGGATTTTTAGGTCCTTCCTCCATAGCACTGTCAGATGGAAGATTGATAGCCAGCTGCGCTGTAAGTGGCACTTCCTTACTAGAGACGCTCAGTGGTGAGCCTGTACCAGTCGAGACGATACAAAATAGGAGAGCTCCTTCTATCATACTCAGGGTGACACTAGTAGGAAAGCGATCTGGCAGAGAAATCAGTGCCCGCGCCCTGTTGGACAGTGGCGCGGAGGGCATCATCGCGGATGATGGGTTTGCGCGCGCAAACAGCTTGACCTTGAGAACTCTAGTAAACCCGATGCCAGTTAGAAATGTGGATGGGTCGCCCAACAAGACGGGGCTAGTCAAGCATACCACGATCCAGAAGTTAAGGATCAGAACAGCAGAGAACATTTATCACGACGAAACTGTCGAATTCTACGTCACCACTCTAGGGGAGCACGACATAATCCTAGGAACAGATTGGCTCCGAGCACACAATCCCAAGATCGACTGGTCAAGACCCCAGATTGCCTTCACATGATGCCCAAGTAGTTGCACCTTGTCTACGAAGACCGTAGTCATTTCTTCCTGAGTACCCACCATGATCAACATTCTAGAGCTAGAACCTGAACCAGCTAAAGACACCCTTCCTTCCCAAGTTCCTGCGAGCGCAGAGGCCCCATCCCGAGTCTCTGTTGATGCAACAGTTCCCTTCCGAGATCCTTTCCGAGCCAACATCCTAGCGCTAGGACCCGAACAAGCGGACAACGCTTTAATCCCGACTGCTGACGCAGCAGAACCTGTAGAACGCGCGTTCTTTCAAGAGGCTATCGAGCCATTCCTGTGGAGCCACAGTTTCCCCAAGTACGACCACTTGGCCATTCGAGCAAAGTTCACCATGAGTACCAAGTTAGTGGCAAAGACTGCCCCTAAACCTTCCACGGACCACATTCCAAGTCACTTCCAGCATTACATGTTGAGACGCGACTGATTCAAGTCACATGTCTCGTGGGATATGATTGAGTCATCCCATATACTAAATACGGTATCTGTCCCTTATGGACTGATTTGGACTTGGCCGGACTCTTATGGACCGCTTTTGTTTATCTTTATTGTTAGAGTCACGTGTAGACTCTTATTGTTCTTCATTGTTAAGATACCGGTATTGTCTGCTTTAGGCAGCTATTGTTCTCTGCCCTCCAATGGCATTTCTCCCTCTGGCGCACAGACCACCTGTATTGTGTTTGGATCACCTGTGCGCACAGACCATTCTTAGCTAAGCGTCCTGTATATAAGGACTGCTGTTTTCGCCTCTACACTTCAGAGTTTACTTCCCCTCTGAAGTGTAAGTCCCTTTATCATTACTTCTCTTATTTACCTTTACTCATGAGACGTTCCTTTATAGTAACTTGTCTCTACTAGGTATGCAGTTGTAATAGAGTTTACTTCCCCTCTGAAGTTAACTTGTCTCTACTAGCTCCTTGCTATTAACCTCGCTTGTTAGTTCTGCGCTTCAACAGGTTATGGGCCCTGACGCCTAATAACTAACTTGCGTTATACCTACAGATCTACTCTTGTGTCACCTTGCTCTCTCAGCCAACCACATATTTTTTGTCGTCTTCCACATCTTCAGTGAGCATCCTCTACCCCCTTTTATCTCGACACATCCTTTCTCGTCCACCATGACTCTGTCATGGGCCATTTTGGCTAGCCTCTTAAGGAGGTTCTCGTGAAAGGTCTTCTATGACCTTAAACTCCTCTGTGCGCACTATCTTAGTATATATTCTATACCCGGTCTTCGTCCGGAAGTGATTTCATAGGCCAATAGGGGAAGACCCTTGCGGCTATAGGCCTTTCTAATGGTTGGGTGATACTCGGTTAATACCTGGGTCACTTTAAGGGGTGTGAAGGCCTGGTTAATAGTCAAACCCAGAAGTCCTTCCCTCTGACACAACTAGGAAACGCTACTATACGATAATGGTATTTACACAGTAGCTATGACTAGACCTCTGCCAGGAGAAGTATTCGCTCCCTTTGTGCAGGATTCGCTGCATGGCATGTATCACTAGTCTAGTTGCTTAGTACCAAGACCCTTAATGGTCTGTTCTAGAGACTCCACAGACGACAGTCACAATTGTTATGGGAGTTGATCCCTATCATTGTTTCTGGAATTCGCTGTTGGCTCCTCTCTAGGGTACTACCCTTTACTGTGCATCCTAGTCGTCCCAGTCTACTTGGCCCTAAAGGTTAGAGATGGCCTTGAAGCGTCCTTCGCCGGACAAAGCTTCTATGAGCCCTTCTTGCTAGACCCTGATAAAGCTGTATGATATGACCACTCGCCCTTCTAGGGTCTCAGAAGATCACAGTATAAGGCAGCCATCATAAAAATGATTCCACTACCATAATACTTCCAAAGTCGCACAAACTTGAGGCATGACACCTTACTGTGTTATGGAGTTATAGCGCTCCTATGGCTGGACATCTACTTTCCCTAAACAAGATCTGGGCTGGTTCTGACTGCTCCTTGGAACTAGATTTTATAAACATCTCAAATGGCTTCGCCCTCTTTCCACCTCTCTTTCCCACCAACTCTCGTCCTTTCAAAATTGGATGGGACAAACTGGCAGACATGGGGAGCGACCTTCACGTCACTCATGCTGATGAACGGAGTGAGAAGGCACCTCACCCACTCCAATCCAGCTCATGTCCCCCAACATCCCACTCCGGCTGCAGGAGTCGTGGGCACCCCAGTTGGGCCCACAGACGAAGGACTGGCCATTTTGGCCCTATGGGAAAAACAGGAGGAGGTCATTACAGGCCTCCTATATCTCTCAGTCACCGCGGAGGTTCTCTCCGGCATCGTATCAGAGGCGCTGTTTCCAAGCGTCCATGACAAGTTCATGCATCTAGATCACCTCTATGGACAGGTCGGCTCCATGGCCACCTTCAACCTATGGGTGGGCTTGGCCAATACCAAGCTTCAGGAAGGTAGCCCCTTCCAACCTCAACTCCAGAAAATGCTGGACGCGAGGAACACCCTCGTGGAGCAAGGGATGCCCGTCTCGGACATGCAAATGTCCTTCATACTTTTAGACGTGCTACCTCCCTCCTACAGCACCATAGCAGGAACCATCCTCGCCTCTGGCCCCCCTGCCAACCTACAACCTCAGGACCTAATTAACAGGTTCATCAATGAGGAATCACGTATCGCTGGTCCCCCGGCATCTTATAACAAGATAGCCCCTGTCAAGAAAAACTCGCCTCTGCACGATCATGCGTCGCAGGCATCGGGCAGCTCTGTGTCTTCGGACATAATCTGCCACTACTGCAAAAAGCCTGGCCATAAAAAGCCAGACTGCTATAAACTCAAACGGGACCAGGAAAACGCCAAAAAAGGGAGGGCTGGGCAACGAGGGAAAGCTGCCCAGAACACCATGACTGAGGCCCCGGACTCACTTCCGGGAAATAGGTTTGCTGCGGCTAATAGCATACCTGTACCAAAGAGCCGACTATTTACTATAGTTAATGGCTCTGGAAAAATAGAAGAGGTACATGAGGTACCTCAGGTCTCCCTCTACATGATGAGTGTAAATCACTCTCAGATAGCATCAAGATGGATGATGGATAGTGGAGCATCAGCACATTTTACCCCACACCTTGAAGACTATGACTCCTACACACCTCATGAAGGAGTAGAAGTGCTTCTAGGTGACAACTCTCTACTCAAGAGCGTTGGCACTGGTACGGTTACAATCCACACCAACAGAGGCTATGACCTCAAAATATCAAATGTGCTGCACCTCCCCAACACACACTCACGCATACTATCAACGCCTGCACTAACACAAAAAGGCGCCATCATCAGCTTTGACTCAACATCTTTTGCTATAAGATTCAATGGAGAGACCATAGCGGAAGGACACAAGGCTTCAGGCCTATATTGGCTTGACGGACAACATATGAACTCAGTCCGAGCACCTGCATCTGCTAGCCTTGATGTCTGGCATCAGCGCATGGGACATATGTCCAAAGACGCGCTTAAAAGATATGCTCAGGAGTCTGTAAAAGGACTCCATATAAATAACTCACCAGTAGACGATAAGTTGTGCCATGGTTGTGAAACTGGCAAATCAACGCGTCTACCCTTTCCACCTTCCTCAAAACGCGCACAAGAACCTCTTGAAGTCATCCACAGTGACCTTGTTGGCCCCATGCAGAGCCAATCAATACAAGGAAACAAGTACTTCGCCACGTTCATAGATGACTACTCTAAAGCAGCAGTCATCGTCTTTATGAAATCAAAAGATCAGTTTAAGGACGCCTTCATACACTACAAGGCATGGGCTGAAAAACAACTAAATAAGCCCATCAAAACCTTACACTCGGATCGTGGTGGCAAATACATCAATAATGACTTAAAGCGCATACTTTTGGAAGCGGGAATTGAGCATACTCTCACAATGCCTCATTCTCCACAACAGAATGGGAGAGCCGAGCGTTTTAACCGTACGGTTATGGAAAAAGGCACTAGCATGCTTCATCATGCAGGCCTTAGCCTTGGCTTTTGGGAACAAGCAGTACAGACTGCTGTGCAAATATATAACCGCACTCCCACTCGTTCTAATCAGTGGAAAACTCCGCTGGAGCTCTGGGATGGTACAGTCCCAGATGTCTCTTACTTTAGAGTATTTGGCTGCAAAGCCTACTATCATGTACCCGAACACAACCGGCGCAAATTAGATCCTAAAGCAAAGGAAGCCGTGTTTGTGGGCTATGAACCCTTATCAAAGGGTTACAAACTCTGGGATAGACATAGCCGGTGCTTCGTCTCTTCACGAGATGTTACATTTGATGAAAGCACCTTCCCATCCCTGAGTGATCTGGCTCGTCACTCTCAAATTCCTACCCCTCCTGTGTCTGGTGAACTCGAAAGAGGCGCTGCTGGCGGTGAGATCTTCTTTGTAGTGCCTAGCCCGCCTACACCAGCTGTTGCCCCTGCGGAACCTACACCAGTCTTTGTACTTCCACCTATTCAGGTGCCCGCAGAATCTCAACAACAGCCTAGCACACCCCCCAACACCTCACCTGCTGCGGCAGATCAGACAATATATCACACTCCCCCCTCCCAAGCCCCTCCTCCTACCAATACTGCGCCCACTCGCCCTCGCACTCGCTCTACAAGGCGTGCTGCAGTAGTTGCTCCTATTCCGGCCCCTAATTTCAATAGGGAAGTGTCTCCTCCCAGATCTACTCCCAGATCTCCCAGGAACACCCAGCCAGTTTCGCCTAATAGACCAAGGCGGAGCACTAGGGTACGATTCACGAATCCTCGCTATCTCCAAGAGGACGATGAATTCGTGCAAGGAAGCAGTAGGCTGGGGATGATTGACCTACTTAACACGGCAGAGGTACCTGGCTATAGGGACCCTCAGACCTTTAAGCAGGCTATGGAGTCTGACCAAGCTGTTGATTGGCTTGAAGCATGCCAGTATGAACTGGATGCTCTCGACAAGCTTGATGTCTGGAGATTAGAACCCCTTCCTGCTGGAAGGAAGGTGGTTAAATGCAAATGGGTGTTTAAAAAGAAAGCAGATGGACGCTTTCGTGCTAGGCTAGTGGCAAAAGGGTTCACCCAACTAGAGGGGGTGGACTTTGACGAAACTTTCTCCCCAGTTGCCCGCTTCGAGTCCTTAAGACTCCTTCTTGCGCTGGCTACGCTTGAAGACTGGCATATTCACCAGATGGATGTCACATCAGCATTCCTTCATGGGGAACTGGAGGAAGAAATTTATATGGAGCAACCTGTCGGTTTCGTCACAGCTGGCTCCGAGCACCTTGTGTGCCGGCTACAAAAGGCCCTTTATGGCCTGAAACAAGCCTCCCGCGCATGGAACGTGCAATTCCATGGGGTTCTTTGTGACCTAGGCTTTACGCGGACGTACTCTGATGCAGGAGTATATGTGTATCATCTTCAAGAGGGGGGTGACACATTATTTGTGATCTTATATGTAGATGACATCACTATACTCGGGAGCTCTCTGTCAAAGATCAATGATCTGAAAGTCTCTCTATCAGACCGATATGAGATGACTGATCTTGGTGAAATCCAATCTTTTCTCGGTGTTAACATCACCAGAGATCGTGCAAACCGCACTATGGAAATCAACCAATCAGATTACATCCGCGATGTGATTGAGCGCTTTGGAATGTTAGATTCCAACCCAGTATATACCCCTCTTCCCTCTGGCACTGAGGCACACTTGATCAAATTTGAAGATCAGGCCTCTACTTCTGAAATTAAGAAGTATCAACAGATAATTGGGTCTCTGCTGTATGTGCAGATAGGAAGCAGACCCGATATATCCTTCGCTGTTGCGCGCCTTAGTCAATTCGCTTCCAATCCCTCACCCCAGCATTTACGCCTATCCAAGTATGTCCTAGCCTACCTAAACACAACAAAGGACTACAGGATACGCTATGCTGGAGGGACTGACGCTGATGGAGCTGGCCTTCATGGCTATTGTGACTCTTCCTGGGGAGATCAGGAAGAGAAGCACTCCACCTCAGGCTACGTCTTCTTGCTTGCCAATGGAGCCATTTCATGGTGCACCAGAAAGCAGAAGACCATAGCACAGTCTACCACAGAAGCAGAGTACATGAGCCTCGCTGAGGCCTCTAACCAAGCTCAGTGGTACACTACCTTCCTAGGGGAACTTGGGTATGAGGTCACCTCCCCTATTCCCCTACACTGTGACAACAAGGGTGCTGTAGACTTAGCATTAAACCCTGTCACTGGAAGGCGGTCCAAACATATCCTGATCAAACACCATGTAGTCAGGGAGTACGTAGAAAATAAGGTCATAGACCTGATTCGCACTCCTACAGGGGAAATGGTTGCAGACGGACTTACTAAGTCACTGCCCAAAGAACCCTTTGACAAAATGGTCACTGATCTAGGAATGGTGTAAGAAGGGTTCTTACACAGTCAATGGTCGTCAATCCTTGGTTTATCAACAAGGACGTCACATTGTCCTGTAATAAACACATCATGTTCTCTAAAAACAATGAGAGCTATGAAAAAACCCTTCTTAGAACCCTGAAGGAGTTGGACCTTGTTCCAACTCAGTACAGATCCTCACCCTTCAAAAAGTAGTCCTCTATCACAGGACTATCATGAAGTGGGTGTAGAAACCGCTTCGGATTGAACATTATCTGCACAAAGATTTCAACCTCAAACCCGAACTTCTGTATGACTCTAGGTTCTATATAAACACCTATACCTACAAAAATGGACTGCCTCTATCATGGAGGGATGTTGAGACGCGACTGATTCAAGTCACATGTCTCGTGGGATATGATTGAGTCATCCCATATACTAAATACGGTATCTGTCCCTTACGGACTGATTTGGACTTGGCCGGACTCTTACGGACCGCTTTTGTTTATCTTTATTGTTAGAGTCACGTGTAGACTCTTATTGTTCTTCATTGTTAAGATACCGGTATTGTCTGCTTTAGGCAGCTATTGTTCTCTGCCCTCCAATGGCATTTCTCCCTCTGGCGCACAGACCACCTGTATTGTGTTTGGATCACCTGTGCGCACAGACCATTCTTAGCTAAGCGTCCTGTATATAAGGACTGCTGTTTTCGCCTCTACACTTCAGAGTTTACTTCCCCTCTGAAGTGTAAGTCCCTTTATCATTACTTCTCTTATTTACCTTTACTCATGAGACGTTCCTTTATAGTAACTTGTCTCTACTAGGTATGCAGTTGTAATAGAGTTTACTTCCCCTCTGAAGTTAACTTGTCTCTACTAGCTCCTTGCTATTAACCTCGCTTGTTAGTTCTGCGCTTCAACATTACACCCGAGTCTTCAGCGAGGAAGCGTCCCACCGCTTGCCTGCGCACCAACCCTGGGATCATGCGATTGATCTGAAACCTGGAGCGAGTCTAAAGAACTGTTCCATCTACCACCTGACGCCTAAAGAGGCTGATGCACTCAAGGAGTACATCTCTGAACATCTGCGGAAAGGATACATCTGCCCTTCCAAGTCCCCCATGGCCTGCCCCTTCTTTTTCGTCAACAAGAAGGATGGAAAGCTCCGCCTGGTTCAAGATTACCGGGCTCTCAACAACATCACCATCAAGAATGTGGCACCTCTTCCCCTCATTCCTGAGTTGATCGACAAACTTCATGGTGCACATTATTTCACCAAGTTGGACATCCGGTGGGGTTACAATAACATCCAGATTCGCGAGGGTGATGAATACAAGGCTGCTTTCAAGACTTCCCACGGCCTTTTCGAACCAACCGTAATGCCCTTCAGTCTCTGCAACGCACCAGCAACGTTCCAAGTGTTCATGAATCAACTCTTCGGACCCCTGATCGATGGTGGACATGTTGTGGTCTACCTCAATGACATCCTCATCCTCACAGAAGATCTCAACTCCCTAACTGCGTTGACCCACGACGTGCTCCAGCGTTTGGAACAGCATGACCTCTACCTGAAACCTGAGAAATGTGTATTTGCTCAGACCTCCATCGAATACCTTGGAATCGTCATTTCCAACAGCCAAGTTTCCATGGACCCAGCCAAGGTGGCTGGTATTACCGAGTGGCCCATTCCGCGTACAGTTAAACAAGTCCAAGTGTTTTTGGGCTTCTGTAACTTCTATCGATGGTTCATCAAAGACTATTCCACCGTCGCCCACCCACTCTTTGGCCTGACCAAGAAAGATGTGCTCTTTTCTTGGGATAACACGGTGGAAAGTGCTTTCCGCACCCTGATCAATGCCTTCACCCAGGCTCCTGTTTTAGCCCTTCCCAACCATTCCAAGCCATTCCGACTCATCACTGACGCTAGTGACTTTGCGACTGGGGCTATTCTGGAACAACCCAATGCCTTGGAACGTTGGCATCCGGTTGCCTTTCTGTCAAAATCTCTCCTTCCCATGGAGCACAACTACAAGATTTGTGACAAGGAACTCCTTGCGATCATCCATGCTTTCCACGCATTCCAACACTACCTTGAGGGATGTAGTGATACCACAGAGGTGTGGACCAACCACAACAACCTGGCTTACTTTATGAAGAAGCAAAAACTTTCCCGTCGACAGGCCCGATGGGCGCTGTTTCTGTCCCAGTTCCAGTTCATCATCATCCACAAACCAGGCAGTCAGAACAAGTCTTTTCACGATCAGAGACTCGCCCAACGTCGAGGCGATCGTGTTCGGGAAGATCGTGCAGGGCCTGGGCACTATTCCGGGTTGCGTTCGGGTTCGGTTATATAAGATGACTTGCCTCAAGCAAGTGAATGGTAATAGCAATGGATTCAAGACAGAAAACAAGACTAGAACAAGGAATACATGGTGTGCTACTGGCTCTTTAAGTATTGTACAGGAAATCCCATTTTCTATGTTTTTCTCTCATTTTGTGAGCTGGCAGAAACAGGAGGCAAGATTCTGAAACATATGGAATATTCTGACAGAAGGAGAAGCGGAACTCTGAAACAGAGAAGCAGAATCGAGAATATTCCAGAAGTGAGACATGAAACACGGAATCAGAAACCTTTCAAGTCAATGTTCGAGGACTGATTATCTGTGATAATCGATGGCACGATTGGATCGTGACAAGTCTGATGCACTGTCCAGGCATCCAGATCATAAAAAGGGGATAGCGGATGAAGATGAAAAGCGAGTGCTCCTGGATACAAAATATTTTCAAGTCAACGCTGTGCAAAGAGCAGCAATCATGATGTTAGGAGACATCTCCCTATGACAACGCATCCGAGACACGCAGACATATGACAGAGAAGTCAGTATGGCGTTGGAAACCCTCTTGAAGAGTGGCCCCTGTTCACTCACCAAGGGTTTGGAAGAGTGGAACTTAGAAGATGGAGTCATCTTATTCTGAGGACAAGTCTATGTTCCCAAGAACGATGATCTACGAAGAGATATCATTAAACAATATCATGACCACATCGCCATAGGACATCCAGGAAGATGGAAAACCTACGAACTGATATCCCGAGATTTCTGGTGGCCTGGAATGTCCAGTTTCGTCAAGAGTTATGTAGACGGATGTGCTATCTGTCAATCGACGAAAATCAAGCCCAGAACCCAAGTACCCCTGCAACCCAATCTGATTCCTACAGAGGTGTGGGGAATCATCACCATGAACTTCATAACCGACCTCCCCGTGTCTCTCGGTTACGACACATTATTCGTGGTCGTAGATCACCTCAGTAAAGTGACAATGGTCACTCCCTGTAACAAGACTATCACAGCTGATGAAACGGCCAAGTTATACCTGGAACAAGTCTGGCGAAGAACTGGACTCCCCCAACAAGTGATTTCAGACAGAAGACCCCAGTTTGCATCTAAAGTGATGCAGGAAGTTTGGAGCAAACTTGGAGTCAAGTCCACCATGTCAACCGCATTCCATCCACAGACAGATGGAGAAACTGAGCGAGTCAATCAAGAGCTCAAGCAATATCTTCGCGTTTTCTGCAACTTCCAAGCAGATAATTGGGCAGAGCTGATCCCATTCATGGAGTTTGCGCACAATGTTCGGCAACATAGTGCTACCAAGAAATCACCCTTTGAAGTCTGGTATGGGTTCAAACCCAAGTTCATTCCTCCCATCCACTTCATGACCAACATCCTGGCAGTCGAAGACCGGCTGAAATCCCTGAACCAAATCCGATCCAAGGTCACCGCAGCACTAAAAGTAGTGGTGGAAATCATGAGAAATTCCAAGTCACAAATCCCATCCTGAGAATTCATGTCTGGAGACTTAGTCTGGTTGGAAGGAACCAACATCCACACCACGCATCCCAAGCCCAAGCTTGCCCCATGATGCCATGGTCCATTTAAAGTCTTATCCACCTGGGGAGTGAATTGTAAACTCCAACTCCCAAAGACATGGTGTATTCATCCAGTCTTCCACAATTCCCTGATCTCTCCATATCATGAGAATGATATCCACAGACCCAACTTCACCCGACCCCCTCCCAAGACCGTCCAAGGAGAGGATGAACACTATGAAGTCGAAGCAGTCTTGCAATCCAAAGTATCACCTAACAAGAAAGGGATACTTTACCTGATCAAGTGGAAGGGATATCCTGATTCCGAGAATTCCTGGCTCCCCTCATCCCACATGATGCACTCCTGAGAACTGGTCCAGAAGTTCCACAAGGACCACCCCCGCGCCCCTCATCCAAAGTCAACCAGTGCTGTCGGTGCAGCACAGCATTAAAAAGGGGATACTGTCATGAACCTAGAAACTTGGATCATGACTCAGGCATCTAAGACCAGTCCGCACCGGCCCGGTCTTACATAATCACCTTCCTAAAGGGGAAATCCGAAATCGGAGTTTGAATGTCGTACTCCGACAATCATGTGATGTGTCCTGTGATCTCCCATCATTTATCAAGTCACCTGACGACTGAGAGTCGTACCATTCCTTGGATTTATCCGATTGGACTGCGGAGCAGCCAAATCATCATGACCAACTCGACTGTGGCGCAGTCATACCACTCCTACGATTATTCTGATTGGACTGCAGAGCAGTCACATCATATGGCGTCATCGACTGCGGAGCAGTCGTACAATACCAACCTGGTTTTCTCATTGGACACTATATTTAGATGTTACTGGAATGTTCCATTCCGCAGTATTCTGCAGCACCTGTGGGCAGACCTTAAGCCTGCCCTAAACTACGCACAGACCACCCTTGTGGGTATATAAGCCAGCGCAATAGAACAGACAGTCCCTCAGACTGTCCACTTGTGACATCCTCCCCTTGCCTCTTCCCCTGCACCGGTGCCCCTTCAGCTGTCGGACACGATCCCTCACTAAGTGACACTTCCTGTAACCACAGTTCTATTAAGTCGAGCCAAGGCATCTCCATCACAGTAGTCCCTGTGCCCCGCTTCGAGTTCTCCACCACCCCCAGTCTTCTGCACCCGTCGTGATTCCCTGTCGAGTGACAGTGAGTCATCACAGATATAAAGGGCCAAGGTACGAGACTCTGTTAGTCACATGCCACCATCATGTGCACTCTCAAGCACATGACCCTGGGATAGTTGCACCCTTAAGGGGACAACCTAATCCAGTCACATTCCATATACGTATGGACTCATATGATTGGTAGATAAGGATGGAACCTTCTAGATAGTCCTAGAATACGATTAGTAGTTTACGCTTACTTGCTGTACCGGACTTTACTCAGCAAGATAAGGCATCATGCCAGCACTATGACTCATGCATCACTCAGCACAATAGATAGTGCTATTAATAGACACGACCCGTCAGCCTCTAAGTCATGAGGTCTTACTATACACTTAGTAATAGTGTTCAGACTCAGGTTCAAACACAGCTCCAGTAGTGTATATAAACCCTCCTGTAGCATCCTGAGTGGAACCAACTTGTCCTCTTGGTTCTCCACTCAGGTGCGTATCATCCTGTATTCCTTACTCTCTCCAATCTAACTTGTCCTCTTGGTTCTCCACTCAGCTTACCACTGTGTGACATCGCGAGTTGCATCCTGTATAAGGATCGCCTTTGACCTTGCATGCTCCACAGTGACTGTAAGTTCAGTGCGTGATTTATC
The DNA here is from genome assembly GCA_021524915.1 of Lactarius akahatsu. Classification (NCBI taxonomy): domain Eukaryota; kingdom Fungi; phylum Basidiomycota; class Agaricomycetes; order Russulales; family Russulaceae; genus Lactarius; species Lactarius akahatsu. Next base: position 155,274 of record JAKELL010000032.1, read on the forward strand.
TCTGTGCCAGGCTTGAGTTCTGAAGGCCCGGCAGTTCACTCAACACATTCTTCAACTTGAGCTTAGCGTAGTGAGGTGTCATACCGTTACATGGATGCTCATGACCATCTAGATTCATCCCATTTTGTGTGGGGCTAAAGTGCCAGTTCAGCTTTTGCAGCCATCAACATGCTGTCCTCTCAGAAATCATTGGCTTAGTAATCCCAGAGTGCGAGAATTTCTCTTGGACTGCTTCACTGGCAACAACCTTGACAATATCAGACGCTGTGAGGTAACGGCCTTTTGTATGGGCCATAATCTGGAGCTGGATGAACTGTGAGACATCCTCATCATCAAGAACTGTCTGGAAGGAATGGCTGTACTGGGGCAGTGGGATGTCCCCACTGTGGACAAACTTGAGGATCCACTGTCTGAGAATTTGTGCGTGATTCATGCCCTTCCCCTCAATTTTCAAAACAATTTCTGATGCTCTTCTCCAGGTGTATTGAAGGGCTGGGTCTAGAGAGAGGTTCAGTACTCAAACCATCCCAGTGAGATGCGCCCAAAGCAGGGCATTGAAATTCATGCTTTTGCTCATGACCAAGAGGGGTGCACAAGCTTTCTGGAGGCTTTCCCTATCATCCCAAATGTTGAGGGCTTGGTCAGCGCAGGTCAAAGGGCCCAGATCTGTGGGAATGTGCCCACGGCAAATGTTGTCAAGTGCTGCGTTCAAGGCACATTGAGAGTCCCCTAGCCCCAGACCAGATTTGCCATTGTCATCATCACTGGTGATCTCGTTATCACCACCATTGTTCCTGTCAGAGACCCAGTCGGAAGCCCCCTGAGAGGTGGCCTCATGTAAGCTGTGTGTGTCATCTTCATCCATATCCATGTCTGAGCATTCCAATAGCACAGTAGGAGTTTATTCAGGACCAGGTAAGCCCCATTCACTTCCTCCATCTGTTTTGTGCTCATCTTGTACATAGTTGGTTGAATGGGGTGCATTTCCATCGACACTTTCCTCAGCGGCATTGTTATGGTTTCGCCCATAACTGGTTCCCCGAACACCCCTGCAAGACCTCGGAACACTGCCGTTAAGCGATCACGTGCTGAATATGCCGAAGAAGAGATTGAAGTTATGAGACTTGTGGCTGAACACGCCCAGAAACCAGCTAAGTCACGTGACCTTCCCGCCTACCTTGGAAACACTCAAGAATATTGGGAGTAGGATCACGTGATCTTACATCAAGCGCCCGTCACGTGACCCTGGCATGTGACCTGGCTAGACTTGCACCAGAAGGGTCCAGATGAGCTTGTGCCTGGACCGGTCTCGAATGCCTCGTGTTTGTGATGACTCATACGTGCCTGATCGATTGTGCCTTGATTCTGATAGATTGTACCACGTTTGTGCTCTGATTGGATGGAAGCAGCGCTCATACAGCTGCGGATGCTTATCTCTGACTCATACCTTTGCGCCTTACTGCCATTGGTGGATTGTTATCTCTGACTCGACTATGACTCATTCCTAGGATCCGTGTATTAGGGTTTCGGAGTTCCAAGCTGGGGTTCAAACCTCCTTGGACATGTATATAGGCTCTGGCTTATGGTCGCTGAAGACCTAAGCTTGACTTCTTGGATTATACCACCCAAACGCCTTTGCCTCTTCTGTGCTGTCTTGCCAGTTGAGTGCTGAATAGACTTTGGTTGTCAACTCCTAGTCCCTAGCTGAGGGATCGCCATAAGGCCCCTATCCTTTCCACTCTATTCTTGCCATTCAAGGAACGTGCTGCACCATCTCCTAAGTCGCGCTGTCTTGCCGACTATCTTTGCCACATCTACTTCAGCTCACTCTCTTCACAACCCTTTGTATCCTTTGGGGAACATTACTATGACTCATTTGCGAGCTAGTAGAAGAGCGAGTACGTGACTTCGACATATCTGGTGATCGCTAGGTTGTCCTGGTAGCCTTGTCCACAGTACAAGAAGAACGTCTGGTGGAACGTTACAGGCATGGCTGCTTTGCATGTGACTGGCAAGGAGTTCCTTGGGTCCCTCACTGCCCTCAGAACTCTCTTCCTCCTCCTCTTCTTTGGCATATTCACGTTGCATGAATGCAACTTGGCCAGGTCCATGGATTTTGGCAGCACCATGTGACACCTCATCCAGTGTTACAATTTCTGCTTCTCACTGTGTGTACCTTGGCTCATTCTCTCACCTACTGTACAATATGTGGTTTCCACGGACTTCTCATTTGTCACGCGTCTAGCTGTTTTGCTTCATTCCAATTGTGCCTGACTCCTTTCGACTGGTGGTTTGCACCATTGAAAACCACTATACCTTTCCAAGTTAATCTGACGCACGCATGGACCTTCATAACTCTCGTTATAGTGTATTCCTTTGTACTTGATCCAGCACAAGGTGTTATTCTGGCATCATGTGTTTGGCTTAACCAAACACCTTGTATTGGTATATAAGTTGCACCCTACCTAGCTTGTATGGTAGACTTGACTTCTCATGTAATACCACATCATCTTTGCCTCATGGCCTGACTTTGACTCGCCCTTGCGCTTGAGTCCCCACCTTCACTCGCATCTTCGCTTGAGCCTTGACCCTCTGCTATTATCCTTGTGTCCCTGGGAGACCAAGTGATACTTGTTCATCCTCGAACTGAGTCTTAACTGACTCGCACTTATCCGATCCCGTTGACTTGCTGAAGTACACGTCATACTTAACACCCCTGTGGTGGCATTACATCCAGGTTGGCCCACCCACTTCATGTGGAATAGTCAATGGCTCTATTTCCACCCTCTCTGGGGCCCTCCACCTCTCCATCACTTTCTTCTTCTTTGGTGCGTTCATGTCGTGTGGGTGCAACCAGGTCAGGTCCCTCGACATCACCAGCAACATTGCTCCCCTCGTCGTTGTTGCCACTTTGATATCATGCACAATCAACTGGACCTGGTAAGACAAAGATTTCATTATCGTCTTCATTTTCTTCCATGGGCCCCCCAGACATCGTCTGATCAGCAGTCGCTGCTGTATTGGACAAGCCTAGCTCACCCCAGTGAGTCAGTGACTTTTGCATTCCCACTTGTGCTTGTGCTCACATTCGCGTTCCTCTTGCTCCCTCTCCTTCAATTCCATGAAGGATCTAATGTCTAGGAATCCCTCTGAGGCCAGCAGTTTGCGAGCCTTTTTGTGGCAGTAAAGTGTCATCCTCAAGCTCCCCCGGTATGTTTTTGGTGTCTTGTGTTTCAAGTTCTGTTGTGCCTCATCCCTCTCCAGTTGAACAGTGAGCTTCTGGGCCTCTTGCAGTGCGGATGCAAACCACTGCAAGGCGGTTTGTTCAACAAGATCAAGATCATCTGACTCATCGGAGCCAATGGACAGAGCGTTGGGATCTGCTCCATTGCCTGGTGAGTTGTCCACTTCTATGCCCACAGACCCTAGTACAGAGTCATTGGGGCCAACATTCAGAAAGGAGCCCCCATTTCCAGCAGTCTCTGGGTCGATGTGGCCAGCTCCAGGGTCAACACTGCATCCTGCACGAGTGTCACAATGTGGGGCTCACGCCGACAATTTTCATAGAACATACCACCCAGCCTATTATCCAAGTGCTTTTGCTGCACAATTGCAAGAGTCTGTGCACAGGCCCTTTGGCCTCGTGTTTTGCGGCTCATAGCTGAGATCTGAGGATGTGAGTGCTCATTCTCTCATTGGTTGGTTGTATATCATGTGACCAATTATATAATGTAACAAAATTGCAAGCTGGTTTTGACAAAAGTGCAGAAGGATGAGAAAACGCATTTTGCAAAAAAAGAGAAAGTTTGCTAAAAATCTCCATCAAATCTCAATATTTAAAAAAAAAAACTTTGTACACGTTGTAGCTATGGATGTACACTTCAATCCTTACTGTATAGATTGTTGTATTTTGATGAGGTGGGAGAGGAATTTGGAGGGCAAGAAAGGGTGAGTGGCTGCTGACATAAGGGGGGATGGTTCCTGGTGACCGCTACCTTAGATGAGGAGGAACATTGGTGGTTGCATCAATTTGGATTCTTTTTTATTTATTTGGATGGAACACACTTGTAGTCTATACTGGAATTGATTTGCTTTGCAAATGATATTATGGTAAATCAATATGCCAAGTTGTAATATATTCAAACATAGTTGGATGGGGCAATCACAATTATGTAAAAAAAAAAAAGTGCAATCCTGACAATCTTGAATCCCTAATGGACCTGACTACCAAATGACTACCAAATGACTCTCATCCAACCTGGTCGGCCTTGCACAAAGTTGCTGACTGCTGGCGGACTCGGCTTGATCTGAATTGATTCCAGACTGACCACATCTGGACCGCTGCTGACTCATTCCGACTTTTTCATTTTTACTGAGGGTCACCACCCATGGGCCTGCCACCCATGAGGACACCATCGCCATCCTCTGCGCCTCCCCAGACCCCACCATCAGAGGCACAGCTGACTCCCCCGATGCACAACCTCTCACCTATGATTTCATGATCCAAGAGGTGGGCTCACGTCTGTGACGCTACCACTTTGTTGTAAAGGGACTTTCCGGGTCTTCGCGCAGGGCCCGGGCTTGATACTGGGTTGCATACAACAGGGAGGGGCTTGATACCCTCAGAGACACGCTTGAGCCACCAAGCGGAGTGTCGTCTATTACAGCTAGACAAAGCCTTCTTGAGCCACCAAGAGAAGTGCTGCCAATATAGCTTGACAGAGCCTAAGACACTCTTGAGCTACCAAGAGGAGTACTGCCTATATAGCCAGGCAGGGCACTAAATGTAAGACTGCTTGTCCTTCTGCAAAGGCCAAGAGAATGGAACTAGAATTCACGACAAGAGACAGGGAACAAGACTAGAACAAGGAATACAGGGTGAACTACTGGCTCTTTAAATATCCTACAGGACTCCTATTTTTCTATGTTTTTCCTATCATTTTCTGAGGACGTGTAAGCATGGAAACTAAAGCACATCAGTCTGTCATGACAATTGCACGATCTATGTGCAGTCGGGATTCTTCAAGAAGTGAAATCTGAAACGCGAGAATTCGAGTCTGAAACGTTGTAAGGTTCCCTTGGGCTCTGGGCCCGAAATCACCTGTTTTCGCCTGTTTCGGCCTTGCTCCGCCTACTGTATCCCTCAGCCACCTGCAGCCACCCGGATTCAAAGTCAAGCTGTCTCCGTTATCATATTCCATCTCTGCTTCCCTTCGCCACCCTTCGCCCTCGTGTTTCCGTCTCCTTCATACGCTAATACTGAGTCAAAATCCAAGTCTCGCCATGTTGTCTTCGTCTCTATTCTTGTCTTTCTCTGTCTTGTCATCGTCTCCGTCTCCTCTCGTAGTCATCGCCGCCCTGTCTGACCCCGGACACCTGCGGAATGCCACCAAACGACATGCCTTGGACGCCTTGCCTGAGCCATCCTTTCATCGCTTCACTTGCCCCTGCATCGATCGCAGACGTTCTCTTTCAAGCTGTCAAACTTCCCTCTATCACTCCACTAAACTCAACCTTCACCCATTGTCTCTTGTCAATCCACCCTGTCGGTTGCTCCTAACCACTCGCAAGACGCCGTTGGAGATCGCGCAGGCCATTGCGCCACCGATAGAGTCGGACGAGGTCTCATTGTTGTGTGTCACTGTGTCTCGATTTCCCTTGTTCCCAAATCTCGTATGCTGTCTCTCCTTTTACTTAGATCCGGGAGGGTGCTCTCCTCATGGTCGCGCCCATATCCCTTTGTATGCTCGTACCTGTGCCACTTCCCGTTCAACGTCTCGTTTACTGTCTCTACTGTTTCCCCTCTATCCCTCTACCATTACTCTCACTATACGTTCAACTTGGTCTCGGAACGCGTCGTATACTGGCCCACATGTATATAAACCATTCTCTCTGACTCAGAAATATCATTGTTGATCACCTCTTCTCTCATTGTCTGCCTCTAAGTCTCATTCTACACCACCCAGTCCAAGGAGCCTTGCCGTTGTCTAGCCATTGCCATTGCCACCGCTGCCTTCGCCTTCCAAACCGCTGACCTTGGATTGCCTGCCAAGTAGAACCCACGCCGTCCCCCTAATCGCAGCGATAGCCATCGCTGCCTTCACCATTCGAGCCGCCAGCCTAGCCACGCCGTCGCCAACGCCTTAGTCCTGACCAGCCGCCTCACCCCTCCTAGCCTTCGCCAACGCCTTCGTCAAGCCACCGCATAGCTCTGCCAACGTTATCAACATCGTCTGCGCCTTCGCCTTAGAAGCCCCGCAGCCTTTCACCAACCTTGTTTCCAGTTCTCCCCTCTTCTTGTTCACTTCGCTTCACTCCATCCCGTTTCACCTTGTCCCACCTTCGCTCACTCACGGGTCATCCCCTCTTGTGTCACGGTACGCGAGAAACGGACTCTTACTATACGGATATGACCTCGTTAGTAAGTCGCAATGTGTCATGGACAGAAGTATCAGTCAGCGAGAGTAGTAGAATCACATGCCGGTGTGGCATGACTCATTCCTAGGATAGCTATAGTAGGGTTAGAGCTACTTACGCTATTAGTCGTATGGATTCGGGAGGAGCTTTAAAGCTGCCTCGTACAAGTATAAATAGTGGCTCGATAAGACCAAGATACGCCATCTTGGTCTTCTTCAATCACCACTTCGTCCTCATCTCTTACGCGTGATTCGCTTGTCTTCCCTAAAGCAAGTTGCCTTTATCGACTATCAGATTACCTAGTGGCTCGGCTTGCCCTAGTGTACGCTCAGATCACGTGCCATAGGAGTGCCGTGTATCCCGTGATCAGGTCACGTGACCACCAAGAATATTTTGCTAAGTCGTGAACGCCCTTTCGCAGTCCAAGTCGGACTAACGCCAGTGGTGGCGTTACATTAAGACCAAGATCCTTTCACCGTGGCGTTCACAACCCGAGACCAGTGGAGAGATTTCCAGACCTACTCCCTCGAACGAAGAGGAGACCGCAACGTACCAACACAATTCCTAGGAGCAGCCAGGTGGAGAGAGTACTGCAGAGAAACAGGGTACTTTGTAGACTTCGCGTCAGGACCAACCCGATACCGACCCGTTGAGTTCAACTTCGATCATCTGTGCTGGGTTGAGATTACGTGGAACCCCATAGACAACCGTTATGATGCAGTACGCCCCGCAGGAAGGAACTATAACTGCGACATCGATTCAAGAAACCTGCCCACGCGCACGGAGTGGGGACGCATAGACGGACAACCAGAAGAGGAACCCAGCACATCAGAACCAAGAACCCCCGCGCCATCTGAAACAAGCGGAGACAACGAGGACACCGATCATGAAGACGAATCAGAAGTCGGGGACATAATACAAACAGCTGAGTCCCTACGAATAAACGAGCCAGAACACATTGAGATACACCCACCCGCAAATATGGCTACAGCAACGATGGTACAAGAAGATCTCGCAGTCGAAGAAGCGCGAAGAATCACCGAAGAAGCCGAGGCATACTTACGCCCCATCAACCCCACAACCGGGCACCGCATGACGGCCGATGACGCCGCTGTTGCGTTAGGCCCGTCCTAACGATGCTCGACTTGAGCGATGACAGAGTGGCTCAATGTGCTAGGGGCGACTTAGCGAATATGGATACACGCCTTCAACAAGGACGTGATCGTAGTGAGCACTGGGGCAAGATCCACCAGGCGTACAGTTCGTCGAGCAGCTTCCCCGAGGAGGGGTAAGCGCACTAAGAGACAGAGAGAGAGAAAGAGGCAAGCGAGGAGAGAGGAGAGAAGCGCAATGGTGATTCAAGAAGACCAAGCTGGAGGACTTGGTCTTCGTGCAGCCCAGTGGATATACAATTGACAAGGAGCTTTGAAGCTCCTCCTGAATGTAAAGTACCCAGTAGCGATAGTAGCTCGAACCCTACTACGACTGTCCTAGGTGTGAGTCAAGTCCGATACAGGATACATGTGATAACACAGCCGATAAGGCTGACTGAGACGAGTGTCCCTGACTAATACTTGGGTAGTCAGAACCCCACGAGCCTCCAATCCGTACTAATGGGTCTGATCGCAACATCACCCCCCTTTTCAGGTGCGACACCCCGACGCTCCAAAACCTTCCTCCTCGTACCTGATCCGCATGCGCGGTGGCTGTTCCCCGATCTTCCTTCCCCTGCGAGTCTTCTTCTTCTTCGTCAACTCGTAGTCCACCATGGTGCCCGCCTCGTCCTCGATGCGCTCTATGGCATTGGCCATCTCCAGCTGACGCCGACTACCCGTTACCTTGCCCGAGATCTCTCCTAGCGCGGCGATGAGGTCGTCGATTCTCTGGTTGATGCGCTCCTCCTCTCGCTGGGCGAGGTGGTAGCGGTGGACCTCGGCGGTGAGGGAGAGGTCATGCATGGACTCGAGGCAGCGATCAACGCGCGCCCGATCCTCGAAGGCCTCGGTGAAGAGGGCCATGTCCGCCGCGGGGTACATGGGCTTTGCGCCATAACTGTAACGGGGGGCGGCGTAGAGGGGACGTGCGTACACTTTGTCCGACTCATCGATGATGCCCACGATCAGGGGATCGGGTCCCATGATGACTTGGTGGTAGCGGGCCTCGCGTTCGACCCCGTCGGGGGATGTGATGCGAAATGGAATGTAGTCCGCTCCCTTGTTGGCCTTGAAGCCGGCGGGGATGCGGGTGTTAACGACGGTGAGGGGTTGATGGGTGGGGCCACCCAGCACTCCGAGGTCCCGCTTATACATGGGGGATCCATCGGTGTTGAGAGTGTAGGGGGTTTCTCGGGGGTCGTCAGTGTCTGTGGTGGACAGAATGTGGGGGTGTGTAGCTGGGTAGTCGGCGGCTGCGTCCTCGTCCAGAGCGCCCCAGTCAGAGCCAGGCGTCGCCGCTGCCTCAGCTCTACCAGCCTCAGCTGTGCCCTCCGCAGTTGTTCCTCCTTCCAAGCCCTCACCACCTCCTTCCACGGCCGCACGGGCCCGAACTCGGTGTGGTATCTGGACAGGTTCAACGTCACCGTGTCCGTCAAGACGTTGAACGAGGCTATCTGCGGCCTCGCCCTCGAGTAGGGCACTGCTCTTCTTCTTTGGTGGTTGCCTCGTTGGTAAGAGGCTGCGCACCGGGGGAGTCGGCAATGCCTCCGACTGTCGGATCAGGGAATGCGCTGAGGACGGCGATGGCGTCCTCGCGGGTCGCGGGCCCATGGGTAGTGGATAGGGCTTTGGTGACGGTGTCGATGGTGGTCTGCGAGGGGAGGGAGCAGGAAGACATTGCTCGAAGGAAGACAGGATGAGAAGTGGTAGCAGGGGTTGCTGGGATACTCAGCTCGCAGCGGGTTCCCTTTATGTGTGTCTCCCTTGCGGGGTTCAATGTTTTGAAGTCCCGGATGGCCTGGTCGGCGAATACTTCGCTCCGGTCGACCCACTGATTTTCCGAGTCGGGGTATCCCTTCCATTTCACAAGGTATTGGAGCTTCCGCGTTCGCCCGAATCTCCGGGAGTCTAGAATCTTCTCAACCTCGTATTCCTCTTCGCCGTCTACTAAATCTGGGGGTGGGCGCTGATAATTGGGCCCATGTGTTGCAGTCTCGTGATATCTGGTGAGAAGATCGGTGTGGAACACTGGGTGGATGCTCCACTGTGTGGGAAGTTCGAGGCGATAATTGACCGGGGACATCACCTCGATAACCCGAAAGGGGCCGTGTCTCTTGGGCGCAAGCTTCGTGGTTGGCTGATTGGTTCGCAGGTGGCGTCCTTCTAACCACACGAGGTCGCCTTCCTTGTATTTGGGCGTATCCTTGTGTTTGACCCATGACTTTTGGGCCTTGATAAGGAGTGTCTTGGCTTGCGCTCTGGCTTCTTGGAATTGATCGATCCGTAATGCCACTTGGGGTATGGGCGATGGCCTATCGATCCAATCAGCGCGCGGATTGTACCCCATTAGGAGGTAGAAGGGGGACTTCCTCGTGGTCTCATGGGGCCAGTTATTATGTGTGAATTCTGCTATGGGGAGGTAGGCCGCCCAGTTATCTTGACGCTCGTTGGCCCAGAAGCGGAGGTATTGCTCTAGCCACTGGTTGGTCTGCTCTGATTGTCCGTCCGTCCGAGGGTGATAGGCGGTGGAGACGTTCTGTGAGATTCCCAGGATTTTGCAGAGTTCACGTGTGAATTTAGATGCGAAGCGGGGGTCTCTGTCGCTGATAACCTTAGAGGGGAGTCCGAATCGCAGGAAGACATGCTTAGCATAGAGGGCGGCGGTTCCCTCTGCCGTGATCTCCTCCTGGCATGGGATGAAGATGGCGACTTTTGTGCAGTCGTGGTCAGTGATGGTGAGGATCGAATCGAATCCTTGTGATCGAGGTAGTTTGGTGATGAAGTCGAGTGCGATGGTCTCGAATGGGAGTGCCTCTGGGTTCGGATAGATTGGAGACAGTGGTGCTCGAGTTGGTCGGTTGTTTGCCTTGTGTCTTTGGCACTCGGCGCATCCTTTCACATAGTCTAGTACGTCTTGGACTAGGTTTGGCCACCAATAGGAGCGCTTTACCAGTTGCGAGGTTTTGTTGATGCCTGGGTGTCTGTAAACCAGTGGTGTGTGATGAGCGGAGATGATACTTCTCTTGTCATAGAGTCCGCCTGTTACTACCCGTCTTCCGTCCTTGTACCAGGTGCCTTCGATCTTCTTTAAGCGGTGTGGGTCGATCCATGGGCGGAGGAAGTCCTCGTCTTGGTGGTATACCGCGTCTGGTTTCTCCATTTTGTCTGGTCCTATTGTCAGGGTAGTCGGCATGACCGTTTCGACCTGTGTGGCTCGGACGAAGAGCGCATCGGGGAGGACGGTCACATCCTGGTTGTCGTTGTCTCCTCGATCGTAGTCCGGTCGTCGGGAGAGTGCGTCTGCCCTTCCGTTTGCCGTGCCCTTGATGTGGTGAATCTCGAAGTCATATTCAGAGAGCTCGAGTACTTCCCGTGCGATGCGCCGGCTTATTCGTTGTGGAGAGCGCCAGTATTGCAGGTTGAGGTGGTCGGAGAATACTTTGGTTTTGTGTGGCGATCCTGCAAGCAAGGGGCGCCAGTGGCGGAAGGCCTTGACGATGGCGAGCAGTTCAAGGTCGTAGATGTCATAGTTTCGCTCTGCTTCGTTGAGCGTCGCCGAGTAGTAGCCTATGGGGTGTCGTTTACCGTCCTCTTTGCGTTGTAGTAGTACGGCACCCACCGCGAATCCGGAGGCGTCTACCTCTACCTCGAATTGCTCTTTGGGATCTGGGTGTGCTAGTACTGGTTCGCTTGTGACTAGGTCTTTGAGCTTAACGAAGGCGTTGTCTTCTGCTTGTCCCCACACCCACTCTGTGTCTTTCCGTGTTAATCTGTTCAGGGGTCGTGCGTGTGTGGCGAATCCCTTGATGAAGAGGCGGTAGAAGTTGCAGAATCTGAGAAAAGATCGGACTTGCTTGACCGTGGTGGGCGTTGGCCAGTCGCAAATGCCGGCGACTTTGACCGGGTCCATGCGAGTCACCCCCTTTTCAAGGATTACCCCCAGGTAATCAATGGATGGGGCATGGAAGATGCACTTCTCTGGCTTGAAGTACAAGTCAAGGTTCTTTGCAACTTGGAGTATGTCACGTACGGCTGCGATGTGGCCTGCCATGCCATTCCGTGAGGCGATGCCAATGTCGTCCATGTACACCCGGATTGTGGTGCCCAGTTTCTCGTGTTTGAGGATGGCAGGTCCGCAGGCGTAGTCCATCATCTCCTGGAAGGTGGCTGGCGAGTTGGTCAAGCCGAAGTACATCACCAGCGGCTCAAAGTGGCCGTAGCGCGTTTTGAATGCGGCCTTTTCTTCGTCTCCCTCTTTCATGCGAATGTTGTTGTAGCCTTGGCGGACGTCGAGCTTGGTGTAGACGTCCGCGTTGCCCAGGTCCGTGATGAGCTCTTGTATGAGCGGCAGTGGGTATTGATTACGTACGGTAAACGAATTGATTTTTTGATAGTCCTGGACGGGGCGTAGTGTGCCATCCTTCTTCTTGACAAAGAAGAAGGGGGAGGCGTAGGGGGACTTGGATGGTCGGATGTACCCCTTCGTGAGCTGTTCGTCGAGGAATTTCTTGAGGGCGATGTCTTCGTCACGCGACATAGGATAGATTTTGCAGTCGATGGCGTCAGGGGCTCCTTCTTTGAACTTAATGGCATGGTCCCAGGGCCGCGATGGTGGGAAGCGGTGGGACTCTTCTTCGCTGAACACGCTGGCGAAGTCCGAGTATTCTTCCGGGATTTTTGTGGTGCTGGTGTATTGCTTGGCCTCTATGGCCAGATCAGTGGCGGTAGAGCGTAGCCTGACCTTTTCCCAGTCGTCGTAGAATTGGCTGACGGCGTGACGTTTTTCTTCTTCTGTGAATTCGGTGGGAGCGAATGCGATGGTCACGCCGTGTCGGCGGTCTATGGGATGGGTGGTGCGAAGAACCACCGGGTAGGGGTCTTCTTTGATGACAGCATGCTGCCAGCTGATCTGTGGTTCGTAGGCTGCCAGCCAGGGGTATCCGAGGATGATGTCTTCGTCTCCGGTGTTGGTGATGAGGAAGCGCATTGTTTTGTGCGCTCCTTTGGTTTGTACGTCGAGGTCTGCGCAGTGTGTGATTAGTCCTGCTTTGTTTTCAGACTTGTCGATGTTCCATATCTTTTTGGGAGTCTCTAATTCTTGGAGACCGATCCCCATTCGCCTCGCGAACGCAGGTTTGATGAAGCTGTCTGTAGCTCCCGAGTCCACTAATGCTTTTACTTCGGCCATGTTGTAACTTGTTCGGACGGATACTGGAATTCGTAGTGATCGAAAGCGTGTGATTATTACAGAGTTACAACGGAGCGCCCTCACCCAGGCCGATGGGTTTAGGCGTTTGGAAAACCCTCTCTCCCCCACAAGTCTTGGAGAACCAAGTCCTTTACTTCGTCTGGTGCTCCAGCTACTCCTTGAAGCCATTCCTGGGCCTGTTGCTGTGGTGTTTTCGTCGCGCGTGCTTGCACTGGTTGTTCTTGGGCGTGGTAGTCGGTGTCCGACCTCCTGCTGCTGCTCTCTTGTGCATTGCCGCGATACTGTGGGCAGTCGCGAACTGAAGTGTCCTTTTTGGTTACAGGTGTAGCAGATCACTTCCCTTGCGTCTCGGGGAAAGCCCCTTCCTCTGCCTCGCCCTCTCGGGCCTCCTCTTGGTGGATACGGTGGTCGTTGGCAGTCGAGCACGTATTCTGCCCCAGCAAGTCTTCCTTGGACGTCTTCTGCGCTCGCCCCCCGGGCTCGCGCTCTATCCACAGAGGTGTCCATTGCGTTGGGGTTTTGGTGATGGGGTAGATTTTGCGGTGTCCATCCGCTTTGAGGGGGGCCCCACCCACTAGAGCGTGTGGTAGTTTTCGGAGTGGGTGGTTTCAATGAGTTGAGGCGTGCCTGTAGATGCATGTACTGCTGTTGCTTCTTCATCGCCGCCTGTTTCCATGCTTCGAAGGTAGTGGGCTCGTATTGTTCGTAGACCTTGGCGAACAGCCCTTTGGGTAGTCCGGCGGTGAATAGATCGAGTGTCTGGGGGGCGTCGAGGTGATAGTCAGCCTGCCGGGCTAGCCATTCGAAAGTAGCGACGTAGCTGTCAATGTCTCCGTCCTTCATGTGGAAGCCCTTGCGCAGTTCCGCTTGTGCTTGCTCCTTTTCCATGGTGTTGGCGAACCGTCTGGTGAAGGCTCGAAGGGTTTCTTCCCAGAGGCGTCGAGTATGCTCGGGGAATCCAACCTCTGTCTGGCGCATTAGCCAATCGGTCATGTACATTACCCACTCGTTGACTAGCTCTCCCTGGATGTACCCGAGAAAGAGGAGCGATCTGCGGTAGTAGTTGCGCATAAGGTCGCTCGTGCTGTTGACTCCTTGGTAGAGGTTCCATTGTGCCCGGAACTGAAGGGTCTTGGTGCGATCTCCGTTGAAGATCATGGGTGGATTGCCCACCAGTTTGTCGGATGATCGGGGCGGGTTTCCAACTGGGGCCTACTCCTGGGAATCCTCCTCCTGGTGGTCCTCCTCCGCCTCTGTGTCCACCGCCTCCTCCACCGTGTGGGGGGCCTCCTCCTCCTGTGGGCGGGTTTCTGCCTGGAGGATCGGGTTCGTCTGGTCCTATGGCGCGCATCAGAGCTGCGTCGTCTGCAGTCATCCGATGTCCCGTGCTTGGGTTGATGGGGAGTAGGTCTGTGGGTATTCCGTCTTGTGGTTGTTGTACCGGGTCTAGTTGGAGCGCGTACGTTGGTTCTAACTGTGTGGTTGTCATCTCCTCTGGTGGGTGGACGATGATATGCTCAGCTTGTGGTGCTTCGTTAAGCGTGATTCCTGCCGCGAGGTTTGCTAGTTCCTCTTGTTCTTCTGCGTTAACTTGGGAGAGGTGGTCTTCCTCGGACTCGTTCTCGCTTCGTTCGGATTCAGAGTCCTCTTCCGTGGTACTTGTGGTGATTGCACCGTCGATGGGTCCTACCCTGGCGAGGGGAACTACTTCACTTTCTAGAATGTCGCACCGATATTCGTGCGTTGTTGGTCTAACGACTGTCCGTATTCCTGCGTCGTTGGTTGCGAGTATACACCAACAGGTATGCTCGTGGCTGAACTCAACTGGGTAGTAGCGACTTGGCCGGTTAGGGAAGTCGACAAAGTAACCTGTTTCTCCTCGGTGTGTCCTCCACCTGGCAGCTTTCAAATAGCGTGTGGGGACGTCTCGTTCTCCTCTGCTGGGGATAGTGTATGATTGGACCTGATTCCAGCCCCACCGATCTCCTGTTGTGGGCGCCACCGTGTCGTTCTTGTAGAAGGTAGCTTGGTCTTAATGTTGCGTTAGGCCCGTCCTAACGATGCTCGACTTGAGCGATGACAGAGTGGCTCAATGTGCTAGGGGCGACTTAGCGAATATGGATACACGCCTTCAACAAGGACATGATCGTAGTGAGCACTGGGGCAAGATCCACCAGGCGTACAGTTCGTCGAGCAGCTTCCCCGAGGAGGGGTAAGCGCACTAAGAGACAGAGAGAGAGAAAGAGGCAAGCGAGGAGAGAGGAGAGAAGCGCAATGGTGATTCAAGAAGACCAAGCTGGAGGACTTGGTCTTCGTGCAGCCCAGTGGATATACAATTGACGAGGAGCTTTGAAGCTCCTCCTGAATGTAAAGTACCCAGTAGCGATAGTAGCTCGAACCCTACTACGACTGTCCTAGGTGTGAGTCAAGTCCGATACAGGATACATGTGATAACACAGCCAATAAGGCTGACTGAGACGAGTGTCCCTGACTAATACTTGGGTAGTCAGAACCCCACGAGCCTCCAATCCGTACTAATGGGTCCGATCGCAACAGCCGTTCAATTGGGGTAATTTCGTGATGAAGTCTAGTGCTATGACTTCAAATGGGGTTGCTTCCGGTTTAGGGAATATTGGTTGCAGAGGGGCGTGTGTTGGTCGGTTGTTGACCTTGATCCGTTGGCAGTTGGCGCATCCTTTGACGTAGTCTTGTGCCTCTTGCCAGAGGCCTGGCCACCAATAATACCTTTCGATTAGTTTGATGGTTCGGTTGATTCTGGGATGTCCATAGGCGAGCGTATCGTGGTGGGCTTGTATAATACACTTTTGTTTGTGAGCGTCTCCTGTAACCACTCTTCGTCCTTCCTTGTACCACGTATTTTCAATGCGCTTGAGTTTGTGTGGGTCCACCCATTTTATGATGATATTGTTGTCTTGGGTGTATACTGGGTGCGTGGGTTGCATTTCGTCCACTGTGATTTCCAAGCTCATGCGTGTCGGGTTTTCCGTGGTGTCGATGTTTGCAGCTCGGACGAATATGTGATCAGGGAGTACCGTGACTTGTTCATTGTCATGTTCTCCCTGATCATAGTTGGGCCTCCTTGATAAGGCGTTGGCTCTTCCGTTCGCTGTTCCCTTGATGTGGTGAATCTCTATGTCATATTCGGAGAGTTCCAACACTTCCCTTGCCACTCGTCTGCTTATCTTCTGGGGGGATCTCCAGTACTGCAGGTTCATGTGGTCGGAGAATACCTTGATTTTGTGTGGGGATCCTGCAAGGTAGGCTCTCCAGTTCCTTAGTGCTTTGACAATGGCTAACAGTTCTAAGTCGTAGATGTCGTAGTTTCGTTCTGCCATGCTAAGAGTGTTGGAGTAATATGCGATTGGGTGTTGTTTGTTGTCCTTGTCTCGTTGGAGTAGTACCGCTCCTACCGTGTATCCCGAGGCGTTGACTTCCAGCTCGAAGGGTTTGTCCAGTTCTGGGTGCTTGAGCACTGGTTCTTCTGTTACAAGGGTTTTGAGTTTATCAAATGCTGTTTGTTGCTCTGTTCCCCATGACCATTCCGTGTCTTTCTGCGTGAGTTTGTTGAGTGGGCGTGTGTGTGTGGCAAAGTTTTGAATGAAAGCGTGGTAGAAGTTGCAAAAACCTAGGAATGATTGCACCTGTTTGATGTTTTTGGGGACTGGCCAGTCGCGGATTCCAGAAATTTTGACAGGGTCCATGCAAATCACCCCCTTCTTAATGATTACCCCCAGGTAATTGAGGGTGTCGGAATGGAATGTGCATTTTTCCAGCTTGAGATACAGGTCATGTTGTTCTAATAGGTCCAGGATGTCGTGAACCGCTTCAGTGTGGGCCTGTTCTGTGGTTGCCGTTGTGACTCCAATATCATCCATGTATACGCGTATGATGGTTCCTTTCTTCTCATGGTACTCGATGAGTGGTCCGAAGATGAAGTTCATCATTCCCTGGAAGGTTGCCGGTGCGTTTGTCATGCTGAAGTACATTACCAATGGTTTGAAAAACCCCCGTTTAGTTTTGAACGCTGCTTTGTGTTCGTCTCCTGGTTTGATCCTGATGTTCATGTATCCCCATCTGACATCGAACTTGGAGAAGATCCACCCTCCGCTGAGGTCTGCAATTAATTGAGGTATGAGCGGGAGCGGGTATTGGTTGCATATGGTCCATGTATTGAGTTCCCTGTAGTCCTGTACTGGCTGTAGTTTTCCGTCCTTCTTTTTGACAAAGAAGAATGGAGCTGTGTACTGGGATTTAGATGGTCGAATGTACCCCTTGGCCAATTGTTCGTCTAAGAATTCTTCCAAGGCTTTGTCTTCCGTTTGATTGAGTGGGTAGACTTTGCAGTTAATGTGGTCTGGAGCGTTTGGTTTGAGGTCGATGGCGTGGTCCCATGGTCTAGGAGGTGGGAATCGGTAGGATTCTTCCTTGCTGAATACTTTTGCGTGTCTTTTGTATTCCTCAGGTAGTTCCTTCGTTTCCGTTGAGTGTGCCAAGATTGCTAATTCCATTGCCGTTGTTCGTCTGTATATTGGGTTCATTTCTTCTTCCAGCTCTCTGAAGGCCTGTTCTCGTTCTTCGTCTTGTATTTTTGTGACAATGCTTCGGATTTCAGCCAGGGTAGTAGCTGGGCTTGGGGTTTTGTTGGGGTTGATGGTGCGTATGATGATTGGGTATTGTTTAGTGTCCATGGTAGCAGTGGCCCATTGTATGCGTGGGTGAAACGTGGCTAGCCAGGGATACCCCAGAATGAGGTCCTCTCCTCCTACGTTGGTGATAAGGAACTGAATGGTTTTAAGTTTTCCATCAGTTTGTATGTTTAGGTCGACGCAATGAGTGATTTTCCCTCCTTTGTTATGCGTCCCATCTATGTTCCAGATATTTCGGGGGTTGGGTCGTTCTTTGGTTCCTAACCCCATCTTTTTTACAAAATCTGGATGTATGAAGTTGTGGGTGGCTCCAGAGTCCACCAATGCTTTCTTTTCGGCCATGTAGTAACTTGTGCGAATCGAAACTGGAACGTGCATAGATCGATAGTGCATGATAAATGACGAGTTACAATTTGAAGCCCTCACCCAGGCCGTTGGGTTCAGGCACTTTGAAAATCCTGCCTCCCTGCCATATCCCTTCTAAACTCCTCTTTCCGCTCCTCTGGTAGGGCTGCGATGCGACCCATGATGTCGCTTATCTGGGGGTCAGTGGTGGCGTGGTTGGCTTGGACGGGTCCGTCAAAGTCGATGAGAGAGTCCCCTACTACACTCTGAGGTGCGGTGGGTACTTCCTCTATGTAGGCGCTTCTTCCGCTAGTCCTCTTTGGCTGGTGACACTCTCATGCTAAGTGTCCCTTCTGTTTGCAGTTAAAGCAAGTTACATCCCTTATGTTTAGAGTTCCCCGTCCTCCTCCCCTTCATTGCATGAACCTGGCCCTTGGCGGGAACGGGGGTCTTCCGGGTGTCCAGTCCCCTGGGTTTTCTGGGTGATTGCAGTTGACGTCGCCTATTTCAGCAACTCATGCTCGGACCCTTCCTGGGGTGGTGCCCATTGCGTCAGGATGGTTTCAATATTGCTGCCATCTGTTACGTTCCGGATCAATCGGCGCCTTGGGCCAGGAAGTGGACACTGACGCGTCGGCTATGACACCACCGTCAGCAGTATATTGTCATGGACTTGTGAGATCAGTCAGCCGGGTAAGCTCCGGCACATGTGATTGTACGATAACAGATCGGACCTCGTGATGACTCGTAGTGACTCATACTAGGATAGCTGTACTAGGGTTCACGGTACTTACGCTATTGGCTAGTAGCATTCAAGCGGCGCTTCAAAGCCCGCGCATATCTGTATAAGTAGAGTAGTGTGAAGACCAAGAACGGCATCTTGGTCTTCTTCCAATACCACCACCATCTACTCATCCTTGCTAAGAGGCTCCCCCTCTTAAGTGAGTCGTCCAGCATATCCCCTTAGACCAGGGATCCCCGTGACTTATCCTTACCTGTCCCTTCACGGATCAGTGGACTTTCCAGCAGACGTTGCAGCTTATCAAGTACACTTATATTGCAACGACCATGTAGCCTCCCCGTATCATTCCTTCTTCATCATTGACAGCACCTCTTGGGAGAACGCTAAGTACATCGACGTAGTACCCCCAGGCGTCATCCAGTTGGAAGATCTTCACGCCTATTTTGGGAGAGACGAAAGCCTTCAACCTCATCCCACCTTCTATCCCCAGACTTTCGCCAACCGCAACTTTCGACCTTTGAGGATCGCCACACGCCAAGAGGCCTAAGTCAGGCAAATGTCCGTGGTAGATGTTACACATCCTTGTTGGTTCCCTTGCCTTTGCGGGGCTTGGAATTGAAGGGGCTGATTCTGGCGAGGACGTGGCATGGCTTGTGGTTGTCTTCTGAATCCATCTGACCTGGCCCTCATATGCAGGTATCGTTTCTGTTGCTTGATGAGCGCACTCTTCCACTGTGAGTAGCTGCACGGGTTATGGAATTGATAGGCGTTTTGATACAGCTTGAGAGGGACACCTCGTGTGAATTTGTCGAGGACTAGTGGTTCGTCCAACCGGTAGTCAGCCTGTCGGACCAGCTTTTCAAATTTAGTGACGTAGCTGTCAATGTCCTCGTTGACCATTTTGAACCCTTTGTCGAGTTCTACTCTTGCGCGATCCTTCTCCAGGTTGTCACGGAATTGACCCTTGAATGCGAGCTCTACTCCTGCCCAGAGCCATGGGTCGTTCTTGTTGGCTTGGGCGTTGAGCCACTTGGTGGTCTCTGTTGCCCATTCGTCGATGAGTGGTCCCTGGATGTAGGTCAGGAACATCATTGCCTTGATGTAGGGGACTTTGAGGCTTTTGTTGGCGGCGTTGACTCCTGCAAATTGGTTCCACTGGGAAAGGAATGCTTCTGCTTCATCGTGGTTGCCCATGAATATCTTGGGTTCCTTCCCTAGGAACTTGTCCGTATCGGGCATGGTGAATGCAGGTACGTTTGCCTGTCCATCATTGTGAGGGTTGTCGTCAGGGTCTCCTCCTGGTGGTGCTCCTCCTCCTCCTCCTCCTCCTCCTCCTCCTTCTCCTTCGTTGGGAGATTTTCCAAATATTGTGGTTCTGGCCTGGGCCATGGTTAATGTAGTGGTGGCGGACATGTCTGTGGGGATGGACTTAGCAATTTGTTCAAGGTGTTCTTCCTCCTGTTGGTCCTTGATAATGCAGATCTCTTCCAGGTTGCTTGTGATGGATGGGGATGGTGCTGGTGTCTTAGGTGTTGGTGAACAGATCGGTTCTTCTTCGTCTCCGTCGATTGGTCCCCACTGATCTCTGGTGGTGACGTTGGATTGGAGGATATCAAGGCTGAGACTTGAGCTTGCAGGTCTGTTGACTTGGTACTTGTTGTGCGCGTCACTCTAATGGATTTTGACCCAGCAGAGGTTGTCGAAGTTGAATTCTCCAGGGATAAGTTGGGATTGTCCCTGTCAGTTGACATAGTAGGTGAAGTATCCTGGGTTCTCTTCGTCGTCCTTCCAAAATGCGTTTTCTAGATATCTTTTTGGGACGTTGCGGTCTCCTCTTCTGTCGATGTAGTAGGGCCGAAAGGGGACCCAGAAGTCTTTGGTTGTTCTTGTAGGATTGGCCATGGTGGGATCTTGGTCTTAATGTAATGTCTACCACAGATGTTTGCCTGACTTAGGCCTCTTGACATGTGGCGATCCTCGAAAGTCGAAAGTTGCGGTTAGCAAAGGTCTCTGGATAGAAGGCGGGATGAGGTTGAAGGCTTTCATCTCTTCCGAAGTAAGCGTGAAGGTCTTCCAGCTGGATGACTCCTTGAGGGATCTTGTCGATGTACCTGGCGCTTGCCCAAGAAGTGCTGTCAAGTATGAAGAAGGAATGATATGAGGTGGCTACACGTTCGTTGTGGTAAAGGTGCACTTGATAGGCCACGACGTCTGGGGGGTAGTCCACTGATCCGCAAAGGGACAGCCAATAGGTAAGTCACGGGGATCCCTGGTCTAAGGGGATATGCTGGACGACTCACTTAAGAGGGAGAACCTCTTAGCAAAGACGAGTAGAAGATGGTGGTATTGGAAGAAGACCAAGATGCTGTTCTTGGTCTTCACGCTACTCTACTTATACAGATACACGCGGGCTTTGAAGCACCGCTTGAATACTACTAGCCAATAGCGTAAGTACCGTGAACCCTAGTACAGCTATCCTAGTATGAGTCACGTTGAGTCACTACAAGATCCGATCTGTTATCGTACAATCACATGTGCCGGAGCTTACCTGGCTGACTGATCCTACAAGTCCATGACAATATCCTGCTGATGGCGATGTCATTGTCGACATGTCAGTGTCCACTTCCCGGCCTGAGGCGCTGATCAAACTGAAACGTAACACTGGTTGTCGGTATGGATACACTTGGGGATGGGGTACTGGGGGGATCAATGTCAATTCCCAAGGGGTTGGATAATCCTAGGGGTTCGGTTTTCAGGGTGAGGGGTACTGGTCCTGTAGTGTACCATGCTCCTTTGTTTGGGGAATATTCAATAAAAGCCCAAAGATGCTTGTCATTGAGGTAATGGATTTGTCGGTATGATCGTGTCAAGGGGTCGAAGATAAAATATCCTTTGACTCCGTTGTGTTCTGCCCAGACTGCTGCTCCTTTAACTTTATCCAATAGTTCGTCAGAGCTAAGACGGTCAATGTATTTGGGCCTAAACTTGGTTCGGCTGCAACTGGATGTCGCCACTGTGAGAGACTTGACTTAATGTAATGCCACCACAGGGGCGTTGCATACAATGTGTACTAAGTCAATGGGATTGGAAATGCGCGAGTCGATTAAGACTCAGTTTGGTGGTGAACAAGTATCACTTGGTCTCCCAGGGACACAAGGATAATAGCGGAATGCAGTACTCAAGCGAAAAGATGAGTGAAGTCAGGGACTCAAGCGCAATGGTGAGTCAAACGGTTTGTGGGGCCAAGACGATGTGGTATTACACAAGAAGTCAAGTCTACCATACAAGCTAGGTAGGGTGTGACTTATATACTAGTACAGGGTGTTTGTAAGGTACAAACACATGGCGCGATCCTAGGGTACTGGCCCTAGCGAGCTAAATGGGAAAACTGAAAGGGAAGTCCATAAGGAGTACAAGGGAATTCTGCGGAGGCACGTGGAATTCAAATGACGTCAGCAGGTTCTAAAAGTCATAAAATTGGCCTTCTTAATGGTCATGTGGTGGGTGCGAGATAGAAGTTGTGGAGCAAATCAAAGCGAGTCATGGGTAAAAGTACATCCGAACGTGAAGCGAAGTGAGAAGGCAGATAAGGCATGTCATACCAGAGAGCAAGAATCGTAACATGCAGGTAGCGTTTCTGCTGCTCTATAAGAGCGCTCTTCCATTGGGAGTAGTTGTGTGGGTTATGGAACTGATAGGCATTCTGGTATAGCTTGAGGGGAACACCTCGTGTGAACTTGTCGAGGACAAGTGGTTTGTTGTAACGCCACCACAGGGGCGTTAAGTACGATGTGTACTTCAACAAGTCAATGGGATTGGTAAGGCGTGAACCGGCTAAGGTTCAGTTCGGTGGTGAACAAGTATCACTTGGTCTCCCAGGGACACAAGGATAATAGCAGGAAGTCAGGGCTCAAGCAAAAAGGTGAGCAAAGGAGGGACTCAAGCGCAACAGCGAGTCAGAGACGTTCGTGAGGCAAAGACAATTGTGGTATTACACAAGAAGTCAAGTCTACTGTACAAGCTAGGTAGGGCGTGACTTATATACTAATACAGGGTGTTTGTAAAGTACAAACACATGGCGCGATCCTGAGGTACTGGCCTCAGCGAGCTAACAAGGAAGCGTGAAGGGAAAGTCCATAAGAAGTACAAGGGAATCCTGTGAGAATGCGCGGGGCTCAAATGACGTCAGTGGGTCCTAAAAGTCATAGGTCTGGCTTCCCTACGGTCATGGGGTTGGTGCGAGATAAGAGTCGGGGAGTGAATCGGAACGGATCATGGGTAAAGGTACATGCGAACACAAGGCGAAGTGAGAAGGAAAACAGAACACGTCGTACAGTAGGGTAAAAATCGTAACATTACCCCCCCATCAGATTCGAAGTCGCCACGACTTCGACTAGTCACTGGTGTAGTACCAGTCATCCTCGACAGGTACTGTGTCGGGGATCGGTGAAGGGGGGCGTGGACAGGTGTGGCGACGCAGGAAGAGATGACGACCTCGCTCTCCACATTCCTGACACTGCTCATACTGAGGGCAGTGTATCTCTTCGTGCTTCGCGTCATACCGCAAACACTTGCCGCACCACCGAGGACGGTTGTCAGGGTCGATATAGGTGGGTGACATGGGGGAGATCCGACGGATGAGGCACACATTGTATTGATGGGTACGACTGCCACACCATTGACACGGCTGCTTGGCCCTTCGTTGGGGGCATTGCGCGATCAAATGGTCTGTTGACTTGCACTGGAAGCACTTGCGCGGGCGTCGACTGCTCTCACCCTGAAGGCGTGGCATCTCGCAAGGTCCTCCAGTGCGCGGGGGAATGGGAATGGAATCAGGAGTGGGGCGTGGGCGTATAAATTTGGCCTGGAGCTCGTCGTACTTCTCAGATATCAGCGGTATTGCACGGGCATACTGCAACCGCTTCCGCATGCTCGCGAGATCCATATCCATATGGAAGCGATCGCGCGTGAGGTCCGACTCCATCCGTCGAAGCTCAGACTCACGCGTGGCGATTGCGTCCTTCCGCAACAAGCAATCCTGGAGACACGCTACGTCTGCGTGAAGGCAGACGTCGCGTAACTCTGTCAGGACTTCATTGACGCATATGGCTCGTGGGTCATGTGGATGGAACATTGCGAGTTGTTGGTCCGTGACATGCTGAGGCAGCTGCCCCTCATATATCCCTCGCAAGTAAACTGACTGCACATAGCATGGGTGTCCCCTCCCCATGGTTCCAACGACTTCCCGGTAGTCTTTCCGATAGTAGATGAAGCGCGCGATTTGCTTCGGGTACCCCGCCTCCCCGATCTTCAGCGGGAAGTAGAGATAAGAGAGATCAGGGTTGTTACAAAGGAAGGGGAGTCCCGGGTCCGTGACATCCTCCCCTGTCTCCTCATCATCGAGGAATGCATAGGTGGGATCGGGTTCAACGAGTCGAGGTCGTACAGTAGGTGCAGTCTCCTGGCCAATGCCAGGCGGGAATGGGGAAAGTGGTACATGCTCGAGCGGTGGTGGTGGGGTATGTTGTTGTGGTTCGGGAGGAGTGGGAACGGCGGGGACATGCACCGTGATGGGAGTATCGACAGGTGGAGCAGTGAGGGTAAGTAGCGAGGTAGCCGCCTCTTCCTGTGCAAGGCGGTCAAGGGTAGGAGCAATCAGAGACAAGACAGGGGGGGCTGGGCTAAGGACTACAGAGTATGGTGTACAACCCTCTGGCTGTGAGGGGACACCCTGGTCCTGCGAAGGTACGGTCAGTTGTTCGAGTATGAGTTGTGCCGGTGGGCACGAAGGAATATTAGAGACAATGGGAGTGGATGTCATGGTGTGCAAGAGAAGGAAAGGAATGCATGATTTGGGTTCGTAGGGTGTCTCTTTATATCTTTCGTCCAGCCCCTTCGGCGGTTGGGTTATGCCGATAGAAGTCGGCGATAAGATCAGGTGCGTGTTGAACATTCTCGAGCGGTTCCCACGAGCTATCGCTCATGGGGAACCCCTTCCATTGGACCAGAAATTGGAGTTTGCGCCCTCGGCCATAGAATCTTGATCTGAGGATTTGCTCCACTTCAAACTCTTCTTCTCCATCGATAAGGTCAGGAGGAGGTCGCGTAAAGTTTGCCCCGTGTAGTTCTGTCTCCTTATATGGGGTGAGGAGGTTGGCGTGGAACACGGGGTGGATCTTCCAAGACTCTGGGAGTTCTAACTTGTAAGATACTGCTGAGAGGGCCTTCTTGATGCGGAACGGTCTGTGGTGTTTAGGGGCTAATTTGGCTGTGGGGTAAAACATTTTAAGGTTTGTCCCCTCTAACCACACTTGCGCCCCTTCCTGGTAGGGAATGAAGCGGGTACGCCCTCGTTTCACCATGAGTTCTTGGGCGTGTTTGATACAGTCTTGTGCGTGTTGTCGGAAATTGCCCATGTCTTCCAACCGTTGGTCAACTGATGGGGAAGTTGTAGGTTTTGAGACCCAATTAGTATGCGGCTCCCATCCCATGATAAGTGAGAAAGGGGAGTGTTTTGTTGTCGCGTTGGGCCACGCATTGTGTGCGAATTGTGCCACGGGGAGGGCCTCTGCCCAGTTATCCTGTTGTATGTTGCTCCAGTGGCGTAGGTATTGCTCCAGCCATTGGTTGGTTCACTCCGACTGCCCATCTGTTTGAGGGTGATACGCCGACGAGATGTTCTGCCTATTTCCGAGAACTTGGCAGAGCTGTGTCATAAATGCGGATGTGAATCTAGGGTCCCGATCGGTAATCAGCTTTCGGGGTATGCCATAGTGAGGGTAGACGTGGCGAAGGTATAGTCAAGCTACGCCTTCCACTGTAATTGTTTTGTTACATGGGATGAAGATGGCTGCCTTGGAGCAGTTGTGGTCGGTGATAGTGAGTATTGAGTCGTATCCCTGTGACGGTGGTAACTTCGTGATAAAGTCCATGGCCACGACTTCGAAAGGTTCTGCGTCTCGGTCAGTTGTGATAGGGAATAGGTGTGGTTTCTGTCGGTGGGGATTGATTTTGTTGGCTTGGCATGTAGCACAACCCTTGACGTATTCTTCAATGTCTTTGCGCATGCTGGGCCACCAGTAGTCCTGTCGCAGAAGTTCATAGGTGTTTGCGATTCCAGGGTGTCCCATGGCAGGTGTGTCATGGAAAAAGGTGATTACCCCCCGCTTAAGATCGTTATCCCCGATAACGACAAGAGCGTCTCCCTTCCACCATAGTCCCTCGTGCTTTTTCAGGTTGTGTGGTTCGACCCATCGTAGAACTTGTGCTTCATTGAGGTTCTGTGCAATCTGGGTCCAGATGTCCATGTCGTGCATTGACATCTCGGTGGCTCGGATGAAGCGGTCCGTGGGAAGAACAACGACATCGTTGTTATCTTCATCGCTTGGTGCATAATCGGCTCGTCGGGACAGGGCGTCCACGCGACCATTCCTGATTCCTGATACGTGCTTCAGTACGAAGTCGTATTCTGATAGTTCTAGGAATTCGCGCGCCACTCGTCGACTGATTTTTCGCAGCTCCTTCCAGTACTGAAGGTTGGCGTGGTCCGTGTGTATGATGATCTTGTGGGGGGATCCGACAAGATATGTGCGCCAGGCACGCAAAGCTTTGACCACCGCAAGCAATTCTCGATTGTAGATGTTGTAGTTCCGTTCAGCTTGGGATAGTGACTCTGAATGGAATGCTACTGGGTGGAGCTTTTGATCGCCCCCTAGTTGGTTGAGGACTGTGCCGATGGCAATGTTGGACGCATCCACTTCCATTTCGAATGGTTTTGTCAAATCGGGGGAGAGAAGGACGGGCTCCTGACATATCTGGTCTTTGATACGTTCAAACGCACGTTGCTGTTCCGCTCCCCAGTGCCATGGGGTGTCCTTCTTCGTGAGGTCGTGCAGGGGGTGTGCGAGCGTTGAGAATCCTTTGATGAATCAGCGGTAAAAATTGCAAAAGCCGATAAAGGCACGTACTTCTTTAAGGTTCTTTGGGGGTTGCCATTCGCGAATTCCTCGTACTTTTACAGGGTCCATTCGCAGCTTCCCGTGTCCCACAATAAGTCCGAAATACTCCATTTCGTGTACCTCGAATTCGCACTTCTCCGGTTTGATGTATAGGTCGTTCTCTTCGCAGATAGTCAGGACCTGGTGGACCCTTTCTCAGTGACGTTGGAGATCGTCGATGGTGGTGATGAGGATGTCATCCATGTATACGATTACTTCGTTTGTCAGTACTGGCCCTCGGAACGTGAAGTCCATCATCGCTTGAAATGTTGCGGGGGAATTTGTGAGACCAAAGTACATCACGAGTGGTTCGAAGGCTCCTTTGTTCATTTTAAAGGCTGCCTTCCACTCGTCTCCTTCGTCTATACGGATATTGTTTTACCCCCAACGGATGTCTAATTTCGTGAAGAGTCGCGCGTCTCAGATCTTGTTGATGAGCTCTGGGATGAGAGGCAGGGGGTAGTGGTTATGGACGGTGACTTCATTCAGTCGTCTGTAATCTTGTACGGGTCTGAGCTTCCCGTCTTTCTTCTTTATGAAGAAGAATGGTGATACGTATGGGGACTTCAATGGTCAGATGTACCCTCTTTCCAATTGTTTGGCGAGAAACACGTCTAGGGCTTTGTCCTCCTCTTGCGTCAGTGGATATACTTTACAGTCCATTGATGCGGGCACGTTAGGTGTTAGGTCGATGGCGTGGTCCCATGGTCATTTTGGCGGGAAGCGATGCGACGCTTCCTCGCTGAACACCTTACAATACCGTCGGTATTCTGGTGGGACCATCTCTTCGAAGGTGCGCACCTCTCGCTTGGCTGCTTCTTGTTGCGCCAGTTCCGACGCCGTTGTGGTTTTCCGCAGCAGTGCCACACATGGCTCCTGCTTGTCATCCGCGATCTGTTCCCACGCCTCCTCATCGAGTTGATACGTCTCCAACGCCCGTATAGATGCTTCTACAGGTGTGGCTTCGTCCGATGACTGGAGGCTGGATATGACTACCGGTTGGAATTCCTCATTCAGCGTTGCTTCACCCCACTTCACAAGTGGTTCAAACAACCATGGGTAGCCCAGTATGACTTCGTCCCTTCCCAAGTTCATTACTAGGAAGCGAAGTGTTTTGGTGTCATTTCCAGTGCGGACGTTCAGGTCGGTGTATTGGGTAATTGCCCCATCTTGGTTGTGAGTTCCGTCCACATTCCAAATGCGTATTGGTTGTGAGACATCACATGTTCCGATCTGCAGCCATTTCAAAAGTGAGGCGCAGATAAAATTGTCCGTTGCTCCTGAATCCAGGAGCACTTGTCGTTCGGCTGTCGCGTGTGCAGATTTAAAGAGTACTGGGATTCGCATGGATCGATATCTGCTATGGTACACGTTTACATTGAGTGCTCTAGCCCAGGCCGTCGGGTTCAAGCGTCGAGAAAATCCTCTTTCGCGAATAACTTTTCCACCATAAGATCTCGTACTTCTGGGGGTTGTGCTCTCATCGCAGCGATCTGTGCTTCAGCCTGTTCTTCTGCCGAAAGTACGCGGTTAGATTGTATGGCGACAGTAGTGATGGCGGGAGCTGGTACGGTTGGGGGAGCGGGGATGGAAGCTGATTGGGTGGTCGTGGAGGAAGTAGCAATTCGAGTGCCCTTTTGTGGGCAGTTACGCGAGATGTGCCCTGCAGCACGGCATCTAAAACAACGCCCCTCCTTTTGAAGTTGGATTCGGTCCGTGTTGGTGAGAGCCACGGAGGCTCAGGCGCGTCCAACATCCATGGCGTTTGGGTCGCGATTCTTGTTGAGGGCTTGTACCCACTGTTCGCGGTTATGCCCTCCCTTCTTCTGACGCGGGGTTTGGTTCTTGCCAAGTCGGTCCTTTAAGACCAGGTACTCAGCCTGTTGTAATTGGGCAGCCTGCTTCCAGTCTTCCCACGTGACTGGATGCTGGAAGCGGATGGTGTGAATTACTAACTGGTTCGGGAGTCCATCCTGGAACAACTCCAGTGTCGTAGCTTCATCTGGGCCATATCTGGCCTTCGTGGTTAGGTTCTCGAACTGAGCGATGTAGGAGTCAATGTCTTCTCCTTTCATCGCTATCGTCTGTAAGGCTTTGTGGGCCTTCGTCTGTTCTGCAGTGTCGGTATATGCCTGCAAGAATCGGGTTTCTACCTCATTCCAGAGGTTGTTTTGGGTTCGTAAAACTCCTGCCGCTATCTGGTCGTCAAGCCATCTCATCTGCTCGTCGACCCAGTCGTCGACGAGTGGCCCTTGGATGTAGGAGAGGAAGGCCATGGCCCATTGTCCTGGTACTGCCAGCAGGTCCACCGTCGGATTCATTCCACAGTATAGTTTGAAGGCACGTAAGAATGCCTTGCTTTTCTCCCGATTCCCATCAAACTCAGGTGGGGGGTTTCCTCCCAGGCGGCCATTGCCACCAGGGGCTGGTGCAAGTCCTCCAGCCGGTGCTGGTCCGCCTCCGCCACCGCCACCGCCACTGCTGGCGGGAGTTCCCCCTGCAGGGGCTCCACTTCCGCTGGGTATTCCTCCCCCACTTGTGAGGGTGGTGCTTGCGGATGCCTGTCCTTGTTGGGCCATCGAGTAGGATGGGAACGCTGAGGTGGGGAGGTTGGTTGTTGGCACAGATATGCTAGGGGATGGGGTGCTAGGAGGGTCGATAACAATGCCCAAAGGGGTAGAGGATCCTAAGGGTCCGGTGTTCAGGGTAAGGGGTACTGGTCCTGTGGTGTGCCACGCTCCTTCAGATGGAGAATATTCGATAAAGGCCCAGAGGTGCCTGTCGTCAAGGTAATGAATCTGTCGATATGATCGTGTTGAGGGGTCAAAGATGAAGTACCCTTCGACTCCGCTGTGTTCTGCCCAGACCGCGGTTCCTTTAACTCTATCTGATAGTTCATCTGAGCTAAGGTGGTCAATATATTTGGGCCTAAACTTGGTTCGGCTGCGACTGGACGTCGCCACTGTGAGAGACTTGACTTAATGTAACGCCACCACAGGGGCGTTAAGTACGATGTGTACTTCAACAAGTCAATGGGATTGGTAAGGCGTGAACCGGCTAAGGTTCAGTTCGGTGGTGAACAAGTATCACTTGGTCTCCCAGGGACACAAGGATAATAGCAGGAAGTCAGGGCTCAAGCAAAAAGGTGAGCAAAGGAGGGACTCAAGCGCAACAGCGAGTCAGAGACGTTTGTGAGGCAAAGACAATTGTAGTATTACACAAGAAGTCAAGTCTACCGTACAAGCTAGGTAGGGCGTGACTTATATACTAATACAGGGTGTTTGTAAAGTACAAACACATGGCGCAATCCTGAGGTACTGGCCTCAGCGAGCTAACAAGGAAGTGTGAAGGGAAAGTCCATAAGAAGTACAAGGGAATCCCGCAGGGGCGCGCGGGGATCAAATGACGTTGGCGGGTCCTAGAAGTCATAGGTCTGGCTTCCCTACAGTCATGGGGTTGGTGCGAGATAAGAGTCGGGGAGTGATTCGGAATGGATCATGGGTAAAGGTACATGCGAACACGAGGCGAAGTGAGAAGGAAAACAGAACACGTCGTACAGTAGGGTAAAAATCGTAACATTTGTCTAGTCAGTAGTCAGCCTGTTGGACTAGTTTTTCAAATTTGGTGATGTAGCCATCTATGTCTTTATTAGACATTTTGAACCTTTTGTCCAGTTTCAGCCTTGTGCAATCCTTTTCCAAGTTGTTGCAGAATTGTCCCTTGGATGCAAGTTCTACTCCGTTCCACAGCCAGTCATCGTTTTTGTTTGGCTGGGTGTTGAGCCATTTGGTGGTTTCTGCAGCCCATTTGCCGATGAGTGGTCCTTGTATGTATGTGAAGAACATCATGGCTTTGATGTATGGGACTTTCATGCTTCTGTTCACAGCGTTGACTCCTGCAAATCTGTTCCATTGGGAGAGGAATGTGTTGATAAGTGGCCTGAGTGCACTTAGCAGCTCAATGGACATGCAGATAATGGACTGCTTTAGATTAGATATACAGGACTTGTAGATTAGCTATTATGATCTGTACAATCTTGGACTTCTTGTATTCTCTCTTATCTATGACATCACTTGTGTACATGACATCACAGACTCCTCTGGATCATCCTTGTACTATGTCTTTGTACTTTTCTTTGTTTTATCTTTATTGTGATATCACTATGATATCATAGTCTGGACTCTTCTTGTTCCTTACACCTTGTTCTCTTACTTATCCACTTTTTTGTCCGTGTATAGAACAATGCACTGTTGAAGCACAGAACTAATGAGCAAAGGGTTAATAGTGAAGAGCTAGAGACAAGTAACTTCAGAGGGTGAAGGAACTCTGTAACAATACTACTACACACCTAGAGACAAGTACTAAGACATCTGTGAGTAAAAGGTAGTGTAGAGTAAGAGAGAAGGGACTTATACTTCAGAGGGTGAAGGAACTCTGAAGTGTAGAGGCGAAAACAGCAGTCCTTATATACAGGACGCTTAGCTAAGAATGGTCTGTGTGCACAGGTGATCAAACACAATACAGGTGGTCTGTGCGCCAGAGGGAGAAATGCCATTGGAGGGCAGAGAACAATAGCTGCCTAAAGCAGACAATACCAGTATCTTAACAATGAAGAACAATAAGAGCCATATATGACTCTGACAATAAAGATAAACAAAAGTGGTCCATAAGAGTCCGGCCAAGTCCAAATCAGTCCATAA
The DNA here is from genome assembly GCA_021524915.1 of Lactarius akahatsu. Lineage (NCBI taxonomy): Eukaryota > Fungi > Basidiomycota > Agaricomycetes > Russulales > Russulaceae > Lactarius > Lactarius akahatsu. Next base: position 186,505 of record JAKELL010000032.1, read on the forward strand.
GGGACAGATACTGTATTTACTATATGGGATGACTCAATCATATCCCACGAGACATGTGACATAGGTCACGTCTCAACATGCACTCCTTGTATTTACTGTGACTCTGTGTTACTAGTGTTACGTTTCCCTTCAAGCGCCCTTGCATGTGACCGTGGGAGTACCAGAGGTTGCCGAAGGCTCTGTCAAGCTCATAACTTCGAAGAATTATGAAGTGAGCAGTCTGGCATTTGCCAAAGAAGACGATGTTTGGCCGTCACGTGACCTGGCATGTGACCTGCTTCTAGAATGTTCCAGAAGAGCCCGGATGAGCACGTGCCTGGGTTGGCTTGTGTCATGGACGCGTATATTTATTTCCTTATTTTTCTGTATTTTTACGGATTTATTTAAGGAAGATATAAAAGGCCAAAGTACAAGATATCGTCAGTCACATGCTGCCACCATGTGCACCTACAAGCACGTGACCCTGGGACAGTATACCCTCAACGGGACAACCTAACCCGGTCACATTCCATTTACGTACGGACTCTCAGATTGGTAGATAAGGACGGAACATTCTAGACAGTTCTAGACCACGCTTAGTAGTTTACGCTTACCTGCTGTATTAGGGTTTACTCAGCAAGATAAGGCATCGCGTCAGCGCTATGACAAGTGCATCAGTCAGCACAATAGATAGCGCTATTATTAGACACAACGCGTCAGCTCCTGAGTCATGGAGTCTTACTATACACTTAGTAATAGTGTTTAGACTCAGTTTAAGCTCAGCTCCAGTAGCGTATATAAACCTCCCTGTAGCGTCCTGAGTGGAACCAACTTGTCCTCTTGGTTCTCCACTCAGGTGCGTATCCTCCTTGTACTCCTTACTCTGCAATCCTAACTTGTCCTCTTGGTTCTCCACTCAGCGTGCCACTGCGTGATCACTGACTATCTGTCCTTGCATAAAGGATTTGAGCCTTAGTCCTCTCCGCATTGACTGCACGCTTTAGCACGTGATTTATCTCCGCGTTCGGGTTGAGTGTGCTCACCTGACAGTTCACCCTTATCTCACACTTGGACTCAACATAGCGAGGTGTCATACCGCTACAGCTTGTGATTATGGACCAGTAACGTACAGTTACCAATGGACATGTGTTATGACATCATGAGTCTAGCCCTGCCTCGTGTTAATGACTCACAGTGACTCGTGCCAAGAGCGCCTTATGCCATTGGCTAGTAGATCTGGCTGTATTAGGGTTCATAACTCATAGTGACTCGGTATTAGGTTCAGGCTGAGCTTGAAAGCTCCCTGGATGCATATAAGTAGTGCAGCTGAGCGTCCCTAAGACACCAGCTTTGGAACATCTTGGATTCCCCCTTCCCCTCTTATCCATACTGCTTCCTCATAGTCATGTAGTGCCAACGCCGTGCTGTGATGCCAGCTAGTGCTGTAACTACCTCTGAACTTGGAATGCTGCTTGTACCATCTGCTCCTCAGTGTGCCTTCGGAGACCTGCCCAGCCACTGTGACCTTTCCTCTATTCACTATCCCACTACAGTCATGCAGAAACGCCAACTCTGTCTTTCATTACGACGTGTAACAACCTTCTCTGTTACGACTTCGGCATACGTCAGTGTTCGACGACCAAACCAAGTTGGTTGCAATGAACAGGCTGGAAGGACTGTTACAACTAGCATCACACCCTGTAGCTGTCATGAACCTAGAAACTTGGGTCATGACTCAGGCATCTAAGACCAGTCTGCACCAGCCCGGTCTTACATAGTTACCTTCCAAAAGGGGAAATCCAGAATTGGAGTTTGAAGTTTGTACTCCAACAATCACATGATATGTCACGTGATCTCTCATCGTTTATCAAATCACCTGACGACTAAGAGTCGTACCATTCCTTGGAATTATCCGATTGGACTGCGGAGCAGTCAAATCATCATGACCAACTCAACTGCAGCGCAGTTGTACCACTCCTATGATTATTCTGATTGGACTGCAGAGCAGTCACGTCATATGGCGTCATCAACTGTGGAGCAGTTGTACGACACTATCCTGGTTTTCTCATTGGACACTATATTTAGATGTTACAAGGATGTTCCATTCCACAGTATTCCGCAGTACCTGTGGGCAGACCTTTAGCCTGCCCTAAACCTATGCACAGACCATCCCTCTAGGTATATAAGCTAGCGCAATAGAATGGACAGTCCCTCAGACTGTCCACTTGTGACATCCTCCACTTGCCTCCTCTCCTGCCCTTGTGCCCCTTCAGCTGCAAAGACACAATCTTCCACTAAGTGCCACTTCATCTGCCCAAGTTGAGCCAAGTTGCCTCCATCACAGTAGTCCCTGTGCCCCACTCTGCATTCTCCACCACCCCTGGTCTTCTGCACCCATCGTGATTCCCTGTCGAGTGACAGTGAGTCATCACAGTAGCAGTATAAGTAGAGTACTCTGTACGCTCTGGCACATCACCAGTTCTCATCTGTTGTGTGCCAGACACTACCTCTGCTTCACTTGCTAGATCTTACTCTGTTGCTGCTTCAAGCCACCCTTGATATCTCACCACAGTCTTCTTGTCACTGTGAGTATCATCCCTTCATGTGCGCTGTTCATCAGAATGCTTGTGCTTCATTGTGGTTGCCGGTGAATATCTTGGGTTCTTTTCCCAAGAACTTCTCAGTGTCAGGCATGACGAATTGTGGGATTTGGATTGTGGATCCTTTGTCATGGTGTGAGTCATTGTTGGGGTCTCCTCCTCCATTGCCAGAGGGGGGTTTTGCAAACAGTGCAGTCCTTGCTGCAGTTTCTTGTGTGATTGTCTGGGACATGTTTGTAGGGATGGACTTAGCGATTAATTCCAGTTGTTCCTCCTCCTGGTTCTGCAGAATGCAGATTTCTTCTGGATTACTTGCAATGGATGGGGATGGTGTGGGTGTCTTAGGTGTTGTTGAGACGCGACATATGTCACATGTCTCGTAGGATATGATTGAGTCATCCCATATACTAAATATGGTATCTGTCCCTTATGGACTGATTTGGACTCTTATGGACCGCTTTTGTTTATCTTTATTGTCAGAGTCATATATGGCTCTTATTGTTCTTCATTGTTAAGATACCGGTATTGTCTGCTTTAGGCAGCTATTGTTCTCTGCCCTCCAATGGCATTTCTCCCTCTGGTGCACAGACCACCTGTATTGTGTTTGGATCACCTGTGCGCACAGACCATTCTTAGCTAAGCATCCTGTATAAAAGGACTGCTGTTTTTTGCCTTTACACTTCAGGGTTCCTTCACCCTCTGAAGTGTAAGTTCCTTCTCTTTACTCTCCACTACCTTTTACTCATAGACGTTCCATAGAACTTGTCTCTTTAGGTGTGTAGTAGTATCAATAGAGTTCCTTCACCCTCCGAAGTAACTTGTCTCTTTAGCTCCTCGCTATTAACCCCTTGCTTGTTAGTTCTGCACTTCAACAGGTGTTGGGGATCTGGCTGGTTCTTCTTCTTGCCCATTGATTGGTCCCCACTGGTCTCTAGTGATGACATTTGATTGTAGGATGTCAAGGTTAAGGCTCAAACTTGCTGGTCTGGTTGCCTGATATTTGTTGTTGTGGTTGTTCCAGCGGATTTTGACCCAGCAGGTTGTCAAAATTGAACTCTACTGGTATGAGTTGGGGGTTATTCTGTTGGTCAATGTAGTAGGTGATGTAGCCTGGGTCCTCTGCATTGTCCTTCCAAAATGTGGTTTCTAAGTATCTCTTGGGGACGTTGCGGTCTCCTCTTCTCTTGATGTAATAGGGTCAGAATGGGACCCAGAAGTCTTTGGTTGTTCTTGTAGGATTGGCCATGGTGGGATCTTGGTCTTAATGTTATGTCTATCACAGATGTTGGCCTGACTTAGGCTTCTGCTCTGGTGGCAATCCTCTGTAAGAAGTAGTTTTGATTGGCTGCTGTCACGTTCCACGATCGTGCCATTGATAGGAAAAGTTTCAGAACATTCTCAGTTTCTCGACTCTTGTCTCATGTTTCAGTTTCTGCTTCTTGTTCTGTTCGGAAGATCTCGCCAGCTCATAGATTGTGCAATCGTCATGACAGACTGATGTGCTTGTTCTATATTTAACTTTCCACTTACGCGTCCCCAGAAAATAGCTAGAAAAACAGAGAAAAATAGGATTCCTGTAAGATACTTAAGGAGCCAGTAGTCTACCCTGTATTCCTCGTACTGGTCTTGTTCTCGAATATAGCCCACCTACCACCCCTAGTGCTCTGCCTGGCTATATAGGCAGTTCTCCTCTTGGAAGCTCAAGAGTTGTCTTAGGCTCTGTCTAGCTATATAGATGGCACTCTGCTTGGTGGCTCAAGCGTGTACCTGAAGGTATCGATCCCTTTGTTGAGACGTGACTGAATCAAGTCACATGTCTCGTGGGATATGATTGAGTCATCCCATATACTAAATACGGTATCTGTCCCTTAAGGACTACTTTGGACTTGGCCGGACTCTTACGGACTGCTTTTGTTTATCTTTATTGTCATAGTCATATATGGCTCCTATTGTTCTCTATTGTTAAGATACCGGTATTGTCTGCTTTAGGCAGCTATTGTTCTCTGCCCTCCAATGGCATTTCTCCCTCTGGCACACAGACCACCTGTATTGTGTTTGGATCACCTGTGCGCACAGACCAATCTTAGCTAAGCGTCCTGTATATAAGGACTGCTGTTTTCGCCTCTACACTTCAGAGTTCCTTCACCCTCTGAAGTGTAAGTTCCATCTCTTTTACTCTACACTACCTTTTACTCACAGACATCTTAGTACTTGTCTCTAGGTGTGTAGTAGTATTGCTATAGAGTTCCTTCACCCTCTGAAGTTACTTGTCTCTAGCTCTTTGCTATTAACCTTCCGCTTGTTAGTTCTGCGCTTCAACAGGTTATGGGCCCTGACGCCTAATAACTAAATTGCGTTATATCACAGATCTACTTGTGTCACTCTGCTCACTTCAGCCGACCACATCCTCTTTGTCGTCCCAAACATCTTCAGTGAGCATCCTCCTTCATTTTACAATCGACACATCCTTTCTCGTCCACCATGACTTTGTCATGTGCCATTCTGGCTAGCCTCCTAAGGAGGTTCTCATGAAAGGTCTTTATGACCTTAACTTCCTCTGTGCGCACTACCCTACTATATTTTCTATACCCAGTTTTCGTCTGGAAGTGCTTTCATAGGCCAAAAGGGGAAGACCCTTGCGGCTATAGGCCTCTTTAATGGTTGGGTGATACTCGGTTAATACCTGGGTCACTTTAAGGGGTGTGAAGGCCTGGTCAATAGTCAAACCCAGAAGTCCTTCCCTCTGACACAACTAGAAGATGCTACTATACTATAATGGTATTTACACAGTAGCTATGACTAGACCTCTGCCAGGAGAAGTATTCGCTCCCTTTGTGCAGGATCTGCTGCATGGCACGTATCACTAGTCTAGCTACTTAGTACTAAAGACCCTTACTGGTCTGGTCTAGAGACTCCACAGACGACAGTCGCAATTGTTATGGGAGTTGATCCCTATCATTGCTTCTGGAATTCGCTGTTGGCTCCTCTCTAGGGTACTACCCTTTACTGTGCATCTTAGTCGCCCCAGTCTACCTGGCCCTAAAGGTTAGAGATGGCCTTGAAGCGTCCTTCGCCGGACAATGCTTCTATGAGCCCTTCTTGCTAGACCCTGATAAAGCTGTATGACATGACCACTCGCCCTTTGGGTCTCAGAAGATCACAGTATAAGGCAGCCATCATAAAAATGAATCCACTACCATAGTATACTCCAAGTCGCACAAACTTGAGGCATAACACTTTACTGTGTTATGGAGTTATAGCGCTCTTATGGCTGGACCTCTACTTTCCCTCAACAAGATCTGGGCTGGTTCTGACTGCTCCTCGGAACCAGATTTTACAAACATCTCAAATGGCTTCGCCCTCTTTCCACCTCTCTTTCCCACCTACCCTTGTCCTTTCAATGCTGGATGGGACAAACTGGCAGACATGGGGAGCAACGTTCACATCACTCATGCTGATGAATGGAGTGAGGAGGCACCTCACTCACTCCAACCCAGCCCATGTCCCCCAACATCCCCCTCCAGCTGCAGGAGCTGTTGGTGCCCCTGTGGGGCCCACAGACAAAGGGTTGGCCATCCTGGCCCTATGGGAAAAACAGGAGGAGGTCATCACAGGCCTCCTATACCTCTCAGTCACCTCGGAGGTCCTCTCCGGCATTGTATCAGAGGCGCTGTTCCCAAGCGTCCACGATAAATTTATGCATCTAGATCACCTCTATGGACAGGTCGGCTCTATGGCCACCTTCAATCTATGGGTGGGCTTGGCCAACACCAAGCTTCAGGAAGGCAATCCCTTCCAACCTCAACTCCAGAAAATGCTGGACGCGAGGAACACCCTTGTGGAGCAGGGGATGCCCGTCTCGGACATGCAAATGTCCTTCATACTTTTAGACATGCTACCCCCCTCCTACAGCACCATAGCAGGCACCATCCTCGCCTCTGGCCCCCCTGCCAACCTACAACCTCAGGACCTAATTAACAGGTTCATCAATGAGGAATCACGTATCGCTGGTCCCCCGGCATCTTACAACAAGATAGCCCCCATCAAGAAACATTTGCCTCCGCACGATCATGCGTCGCAGGCATCGGGCAGCTCTGTGTCTCCAGACATAATCTGCCACTACTGCAAAAAGTCTGGCCATAAAAAGCCAGACTGTTATAAACTCAAACGGGACCAGGAGAACGCCAAGAAAGGGAGGGCTGGGCAGCGAGGGAAAGCTGCACAAAATACAATGACTGAGGCCCCAGACTCACTTCCGGGAAATAGGTTTGCTGCGGCCAATAGCATACCTGTACCAAAGAGCCGCCTATTTACAATAGTTAATGGCTCTGGCAAAATAGAAGAGGTACATGAAGTACCTCAGGTCTCCCTTTACATGATGAGTGCAAACCACTCTCAGATAGCATCAAGATGGATGATGGATAGTGGAGCATCAGCACATTTCACCCCGCACCTTGAAGACTACGACTCCTACACACCTCACGAAGGAGTAGAAGTGCTTTTAGGTGACAACTCTCTACTCAAGAGCGTTGGCACCAGTACGGTTACAATCCGTACCAACAGAGGCTATGACCTCAAAATATCAAATGTGCTACACCTCCCCAATACACACTCACGCATACTATCCACGCCTGCCCTAATACAAAAAGGCGCCATCATCAGTTTTGACTCAACATCTTTTGCTATAAGATTCAATGGAGAGACCATAGCGGAAGGACACAAGGCTTCAGGTCTATATTGGCTTGATGGACAACATATGAACTCAGTCCGAGCACCTGCATCTGCTAGCCTTGATGTCTGGCATCAGCGCATGGGACATATGTCCAAAGATGTGCTTAAGAGATATGCTCAGGAGTCTGTAAAAGGACTCCATATAAATAACTCACCAGAAGACGATAAGTTATGCCATGGCTGTGAAACTGGCAAATCAACACGTCTACCCTTTCCACCCTCCTCCAAACGCGCACAAGAACCTCTTGAAGTCGTTCATAGTGACCTTGTAGGCCCCATGCAGAGCCTATCCATACAAGGAAACAAGTACTTCGCCACGTTCATAGATGACTTCTCCAAAGCAGCAGTAGTCGTCTTCATGAAATCAAAGGACCAGTTTAAGGAAGCCTTTCTACATTACAAGGCATGGGCTGAAAAACAACTAAACAAGCCCATTAAAACCTTACACTCGGACCGTGGTGGCGAATACATCAATAATGACTTAAAGCGCATACTTTTGGAAGCTGGAATTGAGCATACTCTCACAATGCCTCATTCTCCACAACAGAATGGGAGAGCCGAGCGTTTTAACCGTACGGTTATGGAAAAAGGCACTAGCATGCTTCATCATGCAGGCCTTAGCCTTGGTTTTTGGGAACAAGCTGTTCAAACTGCTGTGCAAATCTACAATCGCACTCCCACTTGTTCTAATCAGTGGAAAACTCCGCTGGAGCTCTGGGATGGTACAGTCCCAGATGTCTCTTACTTTAGAGTTTTTGGCTGCAAAGCCTACTATCATGTACCCGAACACAACTGGCGCAAACTAGATCCTAAAGCAAAGGAAGCCGTGTTTGTGGGCTATGAACCCTTATCAAAGGGTTACAAACTCTGGGATAGACATAGCCGGTGCTTCGTCTCTTCACGAGATGTTACATTTGACGAAAGCACCTTCCCATCCCTGAGTGACCTGGCTCGTCACTCTCAAATTCCTTCCCCACCTGTGTCTGGTGAACTCGAAAGAGGTGCTGCCAGCGGTGAGATCTTTTTTGTAGTGCCTAGCCCGCCTACACCAGCTGTTGCCCCTGTGGCACCTACACCAGTCTTTGTACTACCACCAATACAGGTGCCCGCAGAACCCCAACAACAGCCTAGCACACCCCCCAACTCCACACCTGCTCCAGCAGACCAGACAATTTATCACACTCCACCTTCCCAAGCTCCTCCCCCTACCAACACAGCTCCCTCACACCCTCGCACTCGCTCCACAAGGCGTGCTGCAGTAGTCGCTCCTATACCGGCCCCTAACTTCAATAGGGAAGTATCTCCTCCCAGATCTACTCCCAGATCTCCAAGGAATACTCAGCTGGTTTCGCCTGCTCGACCAAGGCGGAGCACCAGGGTACAATTCACGAATCCTCACTATCTCCAAGAGGACGATGAATTCGTGCAAGGAAGCAGTAGGCTGGGAATGATGGACCTACTTAATGTAGCAGAGGTACCTGGCTACAGGGACCCTCAGACTTTTAAGCAGGCCATGGAGTCTGACCAAGCTGTTGATTGGCTTGAAGCATGCCAGTATGAACTGGATGCTCTCGACAAGCTTGATGTCTGGAGATTAGAACCCCTTCCTGCTGGAAGGAAGGTGGTTAAATGCAAATGGGTGTTCAAAAAGAAAGCAGATGGACGCTTTCGTGCTAGGCTAGTGGCAAAAGGGTTCACCCAACTAGAGGGGGTGGACTTTGATGAAACTTTCTCCCCAGTTGCCCGCTTCGAGTCTTTACAACTCCTTCTTGCGTTGGCTACGCTTGAAGACTGGCATATTCACCAGATGGATGTCAAATCGGCATTCCTTCATGGGGAACTGGAGGAAGAAATCTACATGGAGCAACCTGTCGGTTTCGTCACAGCTGGCTCCGAGCACCTTGTGTGCCGGTTACAAAAGGCCCTTTATGGCCTGAAACAAGCTTCCCACGCATGGAACGTGCAATTCCATGGGGTTCTTTGTGACCTAGGCTTTACGCGGACATACTCTGATGCAGGAGTATATGTGTATCATCTTCAAGAGGGGGGTGACACACTATTTGTGATCTTATATGTAGATGACATCACTATACTTGGGAGCTCCCTATCAAAGATCAAAGATCTGAAAGTCTCTCTATCTGATCGATACGAGATGACTGATCTTGGTGAAATCCAGTCCTATCTCGGTGTTAACATCACCAGAGATTGTGCAAATCGCACCATGGAGATCAGCCAATCAGATTACATCCGCGACGTGATTGAGCGCTTTGGAATGATAGATTCCAACCCAGTATATACCCCTCTTCCCTCTGGCGCTGAGGCACACTTGATCAAATTTGAAGATCAGGCCTCTACTTCTGAAATCAAGAAGTATCAACAGATAATTGGGTCTCTGCTGTATGCGCAGATAGGAAGCAGACCCGATATATCCTTCGCTGTTGCGTGCCTTAGCCAATTCGCTTCCAATCCCTCACCTCAGCATTTACGCCTATCCAAGTATGTCCTAGCCTACCTAAACACAACAAAGGACTACAAGATACGCTATGCTGGAGGGACTGACGCTGATGGAGCTGGCCTTCATGGCTACTGCGACTCTTCCTGGGGAGATCAGGAAGAAAAGCACTCCACCTCAGGCTACGTCTTCTTACTCGCCAATGGAGCCATCTCGTGGTGTACCAGAAAGCAGAAGACCATAGCCCAGTCTACCACAGAAGCAGAGTATATGAGCCTCGCTGAGGCCTCTAACCAAGCTCAGTGGTACACTACCTTCCTAGGGGAACTAGGGTATGAGGTTACCTCCCCTATCCCCCTACACTGTGACAACAAGGGTGCTGTAAACCTAGCATTAAACCCTGTCACTGGAAGGCGGTCCAAACACATCCTGATCAAACACCATGTAGTCAGGGAGTACGTAGAAAATAAGGTCATAGACCTGATTCGTACTCCTACAGGAGAAATGGTTGCAGATGGACTTACCAAGTCGCTGCCCAAAGAACCCTTTGAAAAAATGGTCACTGATCTAGGAATGGTGTAAGAAGGGTTACAAGAAAAACTTGTACACAGTCAATGGTCGTCGATCCTTGGTTTATCAACAAGGATGTCACATTGTTCTGTAATTCTGTACAAACACATCATGTTCTCTAATCCATGAGAGCTATGAAAAACCCTTCTTAGAACCCTGAAGGAGTTGGACCTTGTTCCAATTCAGTACAGAATCTCACCCTTCAAAAAGTAGTCCTCTATCACAGAACTATCATGAAGTGGGTGTAGAAACTGCTTCGGATTGAACATTATCTGCACAAAGATTTCAACCTCAATCCCGAACTTCTGTATGACTCTGGGTTCTATACAAACACCTATACCTAACATGGACTGCCTCTATCATGGAGGGATGTTGAGACGTGACTGAATTAAGTCACATGTCTCGTGGGATATGATTGAGTCATCCCATATACTAAATACGGTATCTGTCCCTTAAGGACTACTTTGGACTTGGCCAGACTCTTACAGACCGCTTTTGTTTATCTTTATTGTCATAGTCATATATGGCTCCTATTGTTCTCTATTGTTAAGATACTGGTATTGTCTGCTTTAGGCAGCTATTGTTCTCTGCCCTCCAATGGCATTTCTCCCTCTGGCGCACAGACCACCTGTATTGTGTTTGGATCACCTGTGCGCACAGACCAATCTTAGCTAAGCGTCCTGTATATAAGGACTGCTGTTTTCGCCTCTACACTTCAGAGTTCCTTCACCCTCTGAAGTGTAAGTTCCATCTCTTTTACTCTACACTACCTTTTACTCACAGATGTCTTAGTACTTGTCTCTAGGTGTGTAGTAGTATTGCTATAGAGTTCCTTCACCCTCTGAAGTTACTTGTCTCTAGCTCTTTGCTATTAACCTTCCGCTTGTTAGTTCTGCGCTTCAACACCCTTCCCCCCAGGTCCTAGTTCCTGAGTTATCCCCGAGTTCCGTGTTGCCCCTCAGACGATCCAGGTGATCATAAAAGCTGCGGTGTCAGTGTAGAAGGCAAGATGGGGCAGAAGGTGTTCGTTCCATCCAAAGTATGTGTGGATATCTTTGAGCTGGATAATCCCTGAGGGGACATCTTGGATGTAGTGTGCATTTGCCCAGGTGGCATGGTCGAGGATATAGAATGAGGTGTAAGGGGAACTGATGTTAGTGTTGCCATGACTCAAGTCACCTTTGATGAACAGCATACATGAAGTGCATACTCACAGTGGACTAAGAGGACTGTGGTGAGATATGATGGTAGGCTGGAAGCAGCAACAGAGAGATCTTGCAAGTGAAGCAGAGTTGTAGTCTGGCACACAACAGATGAGAACTGGTGATATTATACAGAGAGAAACATACCTGGCACACAACAGATGAGAACTGGTGATGTGCCAGAGCGTACAAAGTACTCTACTTATACTGCTACAGGGGTGACACTAGTAACACAGAGTCACAGTAAATACAAGGAGTGCATTGTTCTACAAAGAGACAAAGGAGTGTACTTGTTTAGGGGAACAAGGTGTATAGAACAAGAGAAGTCCAGACTATGATATCATAGTGACATCACAATAAAGATAAGCCAAAGGGAAGTACAAAGACATAGTACAAGGACAATCTAGAGGAGTCCATGATGTCATGTATATAAGTGATGTCATAGATAAGAGAATACAAGAAGTCCGAGATTGTACAGATCATAATATCTAATCTACAAGTCCTGTATATCTAATCTAAAGCAGTCCATTATCTGCATGTCCTTTTGAGCCACTAAGTGCACTCAGGCCACTTATCAACAACCTTAAACAATGTTTTCGTTGCATCTTGGGAAATAAAATTGTTATAATTCTGAAGTTATTTGTAGAAGTAGTTCTCATTAAAAGCTGAGGGGTCCTCTGCCAACTTTAAGTCATCTGACCAGCCAGTTCTGAGTAACTTAACCAACTTTATACATGAGCTGAAGTTGGTTGATTTTAGAGTCAGTGTAATAGCACAAGAATGGCTGGACAGATCGCTTAGACTTGGCAGAGGACCCCTCAGCTTTTGATGAGATCTACCTCCCCAAACAGTTCCAGACTTTTAACTATTTTATTTCCCAGGATGCAACAAAAACCTTGTTTAAGGCAAGTTGAGTCATGGCAACACTAACCGACATGCTTGTTGCGGTATAGCTTGACTTGACAGGCAGCAGTACCAGTGGGGTATTTTTTACGATCAAGAGGTGGGCTTGTGACTGCGTCACTACTGCTTAGTCATAAATGCTACTGGCTGCCTCACAGCTTGCAGGGAAGAACAACAATGGACTCTGGCTTAGCAGAGGAGAGGAAAGGACTGGAAGTGGCAGTAGCCCTGGATTCAACAAGACTAGAATGAAGAATACAAGCCGTACTACTGACTCCTTAAATACCATACAAGAATCCTATTTTTCTGGGATTTTCTCTCATTTTGTAAGCTGGCAGGAACAGAAGACAAGACTCTGAATGTTACGATTTTCGCCCTGCTGTATGATATGCTCCATTATCTCGCCTCATGTTTGCATGTACTTTACCCATGACTCTCTTCAATTCATTCTCCGACTCTTATCTCGCACCAACCCCATGACCGTAGGGAAGCCGGATTTATGACTTCTAGAGCCTGCTGATGTCATTTGAGCCCTGCGTGCCCCTGTGGGATCCCCTTGTATTTCTTGTGGACTTCCCCTTCATACTTCCTCATTAGCTCGCTGGGGCCAGTACCTCAGGATCATGCCATGTGTTTGTACTTCACAAACACCCTGTACTAGTATATAAGTCACGCCCTACCTAGCATGTACGGTAGACTTGACTTCTTGTGTAATACCACATCGTCTTTGCCTCATGAACCCCTTTGACTCGCCGTTGCGCTTGAGTCCCCTTTTCGCTCGCCTTTTCGCTTGAGCCTTGACTCCCTGCTATTATCCTTGTGTCCCTGGGAGACCAAGTGATACTTGTTTATCACCAAACTGAACCTTAACCGGTTCGCGCTTTGCCGATCCTGTTGACTTGCCGATCCCATTGACTTGCCAAAGTACACATCGTACTTAACACCCCTGTGGTGGCGTTACAGTAATAGACGACACTCCACTTGGTGGCTCAAGCGTGTACCCGAGGCATCAGGAAAACCATGTATTTACTTATTCATACTTTTCCATACTTTTTCATTCTTTTCAGAAAACAAGTAGAAAAAGTAAGAAAAAGACATCCCTCTTTCTTTTTTTTTTACTTGTTGAGCTGCCAAAAAAAGTACAGGATAAGTAGAGTACCAAATGACTGAAAATTGACAAAATAAAATGTCCAAAAATGGAAATATTGGACCAAACTTTTATTTTTCGTCCGAAAATTACCATATATGGTAATAAATCGGACCAAAATTTCAAAAAAAATCGGACCAAAATCGGACCAAAATCCAAAATTTTCCCAGAAATATGCCAAAAAAGTAGGAAAAGTAAAGAAAAAGAAGAGGGGATTTCTTTTTTTAAGTAGTTGGTACTTTTCTGAAAGGATCCTTTTTTCCCTTGCTAAAAGAGCAAAAAGAACAGAAAGTACAAATAAGTAAAACATGGGTTTTCCTGATGGGGTATCGAGCCCCTCCCCGTTGTACGCAACCTGGTATCGAGCCCGGGCCCTGCATGTTTACCCAGAGAACCCCCTTACGACTAAGTGGTAGTGACGCAGTTGTGAGCCCACCTCTAGGATCATAAAACAGACTGCAAAGACTGGTGCACAACATAGGATTGACCTATGGGTCAAAACGGGACTAATATTGGCTTTTTTATCTTACTCAGTGTTGTTATTATTGTAACGCAACACTGACGTTCTCAAAGCCAACAGATCTATACAAACTATGTCATCCCAACTCACTACACTTGTCCCCATCTTCAATGGCTCTAACTGGGCCACCTGGTCTAAGCAGATGACTGCCTTCTTCATGTTGCAAGGGCTCTGGGGCTATGTTGCTGGCACCATCCCTGTTCCTCCTGTTGCCGATGCCACTGAAAGAGCGGCTTGTGTTACGGTTTCGCCCGTAACTGTCTCCCCGAACACCCCTGCAAGACCTCGGAACACTGCCGTGAAGCGATCACGTGCTGAATACGCCGAAGAAGAAGTTGAAGTTATGAGACTTGTGGCTGGACACGCCCAGAAACCAGCTAAGTCACGTGACCTCCCTGCCTACCTTGGAAACGCTCAAGAATATTGGGAGTAGATCACGTGATCTTACATCAAGCGCCTGTCACGTGACCCTGGCACGTGACCTGGCTAGACTTGCACCAGAAGGGTCCAGATGAGCTTGTGCCTGGATCGGTCTCGAATGCCTCGTGTTTGTGATGACTCGTATGTGCCTGATCAATTGTGCCTTGATTCTGATGTACTATACAACGTTCGTGTTCTGATTGAATGGAAGCAGCGCTCATACAGCTGCGGATGATTATCTCTGACTCATACCTTTGCGCCTTACTGCCATTGGTCGATTGTTATCTCTGACTCGATTGTGACTCATTCCTAGGATCCGTGTATTAGGGTTTCGGAGTTCCAAGCTGGGGTTCAAACCTCCTTGGACATGTATATAGGCTCTGGCTTATGGTCGCTGAAGACCTAAGCTTGACTTCTTGGATTATACCACCCAAACGCCTTGCCTCTTCTGCGCTGTCTTGCCAGTTGAGTGCTGAATAGACTTTGGTTGTCAACTCCTAGTCCTTAGCTGAGGGATTGCCGTAAGGCCCCTATCCTTTCCTTTCCGCTCTACTCTTGCCGTTCAAGGAACGTGTTGTATCATCTCCTTAGTCGCGCTGTCTTGCCGACTACCTTTGCCCTATCTACTTCAGCTCACTCTCTTCACAACCCTCTGCATCCTTTGGGGAACATTACTACGACTCATCTGTGAGCTAGTAGAAGATTGAGTACGTGACTTCGACATATCTGGTGATCACTAGGTCGTCTTGGTAGCCTTGTCCGCAGTACAAGAAGAACGTCCAGTGGAACGTTACAGCTTGGATGCAAAGCGATGAGATGGCCAGGGGTAACCTTACCCTACGTGTCACGATCCACCGATCGTGCCATTGATAAGAAAAACCTCGGAAGAATTCTCAGTTTCTCGATCGTTGTCTCATGTTTCAGACTTGAATTCTTGCGTTTCAGATTTCGCTTCTTGAAGAATCCTGACTGCACATAGATCGTGCAATCATCACGACAGACTGATGTGCTTTAGTTTCCACGCTTACGCGTCCTCAGAAAATGATAGGAAAAACATAGAAAAATAGGAGTCCTGTAGGATATTTAAAGAGCCAGTAGTTCACCCTGTATTCCTCATTCTAGTCTTGTTCCCTGTTCCTGTTGTGAATTCTAGTTCCATTCCCTTGTCCTCTGCTGAGTGCAAGTGGTCTTACATTTAGTGCTCTGCCTGGCTATATAGGCAGTACTCCTCTTGGTAGCTCAAGAGTGTCTTAGGCTCTGCTTAGCTATATAAGCGGCACTTCTCTTGGTGGCTCAAGAAGGCTTTGTCTAGCTATAATAGACGACACTCCACTTGGTGGCTCAAGCGTGTATCCAGCTGTACACAACCCAGTATCAAGCCCGGGCCCTGCGCAAAGACCCGGAAAGTCCCTTTATGACAAAGTGGTAGCGTCGTGGACATGAGCCCACCTCTTGGATCGTGAAACTACGCCTCTTGCCTGCTATACAGCAGGCAGTTACTGGCAACACTTCCCAGCTTCTTTGGGAATCTGTCAAAGACTGGTATGGTGTGGTATCTATGCCCCACATCTACAAGGACTTCAAAGAGGCCATCTCTATTCGCTTTAACACTAATCAGCATCCCACTCCCCAGTTCGAGAAGATGGCTGCCACCTTTGCTTGTCTAGGAGCAGTCACTGTTGGTACTGGTGCTAACACCACTACCCTTGCCATTTGCCCACAGCTGCAGGCACTAATTGCTATGTCTGCTTTGCCCCAGAAATGGGAGCACCTCATTCCTGTCATGTGCAATAATCTTGCCCTGGCAGATCTCCAGTGTCACGATCCACTGATCATGCCATCGGCAAAGTTCCGGGATATTCTCGGCTCAGCAGTCTGGTTGTCAAGTTTCAGATTCTGCTTCTCATTCTGTTTAGATGTTTCACGTTTCACTTCTCGGTTTCTTGTGTTTTGGCTTGCTTCTGATTCTTGTGTTTCAAGTTCTGCTTCTCATTCTGTCAGAAAGTTCTGAGTGTTTCAAAGTCCTGTCTTCTGTTCCTGCCAGCTCACAAATGAGAGAAAAACATAGCAAAAATAGGATTTCATGTACTAGTATTTAAGGAGCCAGTAGTCTACAGTGTATGCCTCGTACTGGTCTTGTTCCTGAATATAGCCCACCTACCACCCCTAGTGCTCTGCTTGGCTATATAAGCAGTTCTCCTCTTGGAAGCTCAAGAGTTGTCTCCTGCTTGAAAGACAGCAGCCCAAGGGTATAGGAGCCCCTTCCCCAGCCACAGTCCCTGTAGCTACCTGAAGCTTCTCGTGCCAAAGTCATGAGATGGTTGCTACGCCCGAGTTTTCCCCCATGTTCCCGCACCGTGCCCAGACAATCCAGGTGATCGTAAAATCCAGCTCACTACCATATCAGCTTGTGTTGAGAGCCAGTACGAGACTGAGACCAATTGCGGACAGCATAAGGCCACCCATAACGCGCAGAAGCTTTCTGCCATTAAGCGGAAGCGCAATGACCCTCGCTTCTCAAAGCAGGGTTCTTCATTGCAGCAGCCTAGGGCCCCTGGCCCGTCCAACCAGCAGCAGCCTTTCAGGCAGTGTGGAGGATGTGGATCTGGAAGAGGCAAGGCTAAAGGGAAAGGCAAGGCACCTGCCCGTGCTCCACAGCACTCGCATATTGCCTCCGTCGCCGCACTAGCCCCCCCTACTTCCCACAAGGTGACTCATATTGGGTCATCTGGTGTCACCATGAGGACAGAAGTTGAATCACCCTCTCCTCAGAGGGCTTCTGGCTTCTTCCCCTCAGTCAATAAAGCATTGATGCTTGCTGAACAGCTGGATGTACCCACTACAGTCCAGACCATAAAGACGCTTGAGCAGCACTTTGCTGATGTTGATGCACTGATGTGCCCTCGCATTGAAAAGTTCATGGATGAGGAGTATGACTCCGATTTTGATATTGATATGTCACAGCAGCCTTCTGGCAGTGCACAACCAGTCATGAACATTGACAGCCTCAATGACACTGAGATATTTGTGAGCAATCTAACGCTCTCCAACTTGACTTCTCAGGTCTGACAATAAGCAATGGGGATTCTGATATAGAAAACCGTGCCCCCACGCCTCCTTACATCAACCCGGCTTCTATTGTCGAAGCAACAGTCAGGTGGGCTACTACTGGCAAAAGCCGTTTCCCTCCTTGGTCATGTTCTAATGAATGGATTGAATCTATTTGGTGTAGCAACCACCAGTACCTAAGAGATAACAGCAAAGAAAAGGACCCTCGTTTCCACGCCTTTGTCTCTCCTCCAGCCTCTATAGGCTGATCCTTGACACCAGAGTCTTTCTTGACCAGGCCAGATACTGAGATCCTTGATTGGGGATCATGTGATGAAGAGTACGTCTTTTCTTCACTTCACACACCACATGCTGATAACGTTACAGTATTAGCCCTGCCCCCAAAAAATCCAAAATGGGGCAGCTGTAATAGTTTCATATATCTATGAGAATCACATGTAGTAGCACCAAAGTCACTCAAAATGTACAATATTAGCAGCGCTCTCCTCGATTCTTTTGAGTGTGAGCACAATGAGTACTTCAGTCAATGTGTCAAGTGTCTAGAGCGTACAAAAAATATGTGGCTCCTTGATTCAGGAGCATCAGCACATTTCACTAATCAACTTAGTGACTTCATCGACTATAAGCCAACTGCTAAGTCTGATAAGATTCCTGTAAAGACTGCAGCTCATACACTCTATGTTGAAGGGACTGGAACTGTCTTGCTAGAGCATTACCTCACAGACAAACTTGTGACCACATGGGTATATCTGGTCCTATACATCCCTAGAATGAGCACGCGTCTTCTATCTATGGGAGTCTTCTTACAGCAAGGTTTGCGTGTTTTGGGGAATTTGCAGCATATTAACTTGCTACATAAAAAGAAAATGATTGTCCAATGTAAACCCCTTCTTCACAGACAACCCTTATATTGGCTAGATGCCTCTATATCCACTCTAACTGAGTCACTTATTGTGAACTAGTCTGCATTATTCAATGTAGACTATGACCTTATGCATCATTGCCTCGGTCACCCATCTAAAGAGGTTTTGAGACGAGCTAAGGAACACACTAAGGGCTTTCCAGAAGGGATTATAATTCCCACCTCTGATAATATATGTCCTGGGTGCACACAAGGCAAGATGCCTGCTGCCTCACATCCTCCATCCGATACAAGGGCTAAAGCCTCTTTCAATTGAATACATTCCGATTTGAAAAGCTTTCCTTTACTGTCATACCATAAATACAAGTATGTTGAGCCGTAATACCTACTATAAAGCTCATTATGTAGGAATGACAGTATGATTAGTTATGCTATACACATAATTCGGAGTATTTAGTCATACGGTATACGTACAGAATCCGCTTAAGGGATTATTCTGAGTCCACCGGTGATTCGACATTAGGCGACACTGAAAACGCGATATTGTGGATGCCTCTACTCATCACGTTTCCCCAAATGGACATGGGTGGACCATAGAGTATATAAATCCTACTGTAGGAGCGAGTACCTATACACATCTCTCTCCACCCCACTCTGAGCTTCCTCTGCTTCACTCTAAGCCTCATCTAAGCTCTCTATACAGGTATGGGTCTACCTGTACACTGCGTGCATTTCTGTGCAACAGGTTATGGGCCCTGCCATAAGTCGCTTTGCGCCTTCATTGGCTGCAACAATGGCAGGTTACCTTTAGTACCTGCAGTGGGGTTGTCGCCTTCATTGGCTGACATTAGTCTGTTGAAGCACAGAACTAACGAGTGAAGCGTTAATAGCAAAAGCTAGACAGACAAGTTACTTCAGAGGTAGAAGGAACTCTATTAGCACTACTACACACCTAGACAGACAAGTTCTATAGAATGTCTATGAGTAAAAGGTAGTGGAGAGTAAAGAGGGAACTTACACTTCAGAGGTAGAAGGAACTCTGAAGTGTAGAGACGAAAACAGCAGTCCTTATATACAGGACGCTTAGCTAAGAATGGTCTGTGCACACAGGTGATCCAAACACAATACAGGTGGTCTGTGCGCCAGAGGGAGAAATGCCATTGGAGGGCAGAGAACAATAGCTGCCTAAAGCAGACAATACTGGTATCTTAACAATGGAGAACAATAGGAGCTGTCACGAACCTAGAAACTTGGGTCGTGACTCGGGCGTCTAAGACCGGCCCGCACCGGCCCGGTCTTATCTAATCACCTTCCTAAAGGGGAAATCCGAAATCGGAGTTTGAATTTCGTACTCCGACGATCATGTGATGAGTCACGTGATCTCCCATCGTTTATCAAGTCACCTGACGACTGAGAGTTGTACCATTCCTTGGATTTATCTGATTGGACTGCGGAGCAGTCAAATCATTATGACCAACTCGACTGCGGTGCAGTCGTACCACTCCTATGATTATTCTGATTGGACTGCGGAGCAGTCACGTCATATGGCATCATCGACTGCGGAGCAGTCGTACGACACTATCCCGATTTTCCCATTGGACACTATATTTAGATGTTACTGGAATGTTCCATTCTGCAGTATTCCGCAGTACCCGTGGGCAGACCTTAAGCCTGCCCTAAACTTACGCACAGACCATCCCTCTGGGTATATAAGCCAGCGCAATAGAACGGACAGTCCCTCAGACTGTCCACTTGTGACATCCTCCCTTTGCCTCTTCCCGCCTCCCGAGCACTAGTGCCCCTTCAGCTGTCAAGCACGACTTGCCACTAAGCGCCACTTTCCCTGAGCCGTCGCGCCAGTTCTGACGGTTGAGCCAAAGCATTCCATCACAGTAGTCCCTGTGCTCCGCTCCGCGTTCTCCACCACCCCCGGTCTTCTGAACCCGTCGTGATTCCCTGTCGAGTGACAGTGAGTCATCACAGGAGCCATATATGACTATGACAATAAAGATAAACAAAAGCGGTCTGTAAGAGTCCGGCCAAGTCCAAATTAGTCCATAATGTAGCGGTATGACACCTTGCTACGTCAAGCTCAAGTGTAAACTGGAGTAAGTGAACTGTCAGGTGAGCACACCCAAGCCTGGCGCGGAGATAAATCACGCGCTAACGTACAGTCACGGCGGAGGGACAATCGGCTCAGAGTCCTTTATGCAAGAACTCAAGATGTCAAGGTCACGCCATGGCACGCTGAGTGGAGAACCAAGAGGACAAGTTTAGATTGGAGAGTAAGGAGTACAAGGAGAATACGCACCTGAGTGGAGAACCAAGAGGACAAGTTGGTTCCACTCAGGACGCTACAGGGGAGTTTATATACGCTACTGGAGCTGAGCTTGAACTGAGTCTAAACACTATTACTAAGTGTACAGTAAGACTCCATGACTCAGGAGCTGACGCGTCGTGTCTATTGATAGCGCTATCTATTGTGCTGACTGATGCACTTGTCATGGTGCTGATGCGATGCCTTATCTTGCTGTGTAAAACCTAATACAGTGAGTAAGCATAAACTACTAAGCGGGTTCTAGAACTGTCTAGAATGTTCCTTCCTTATCTACCAAT
This sequence comes from Lactarius akahatsu, assembly GCA_021524915.1. Taxonomy (NCBI): domain Eukaryota; kingdom Fungi; phylum Basidiomycota; class Agaricomycetes; order Russulales; family Russulaceae; genus Lactarius; species Lactarius akahatsu. The sequence continues at coordinate 207,576 of JAKELL010000032.1, forward strand.
CACCGGAGTCCGTACGTAAATGGAATGTGACCGGATTAGGTTGTCCCATTAAGGGTGCAACTGTCTCAGGGTCACGTGCTTGTAGTTGGCCTCTGTGTACATATGAGATGCTTGCCAAGGCAAGGACGCGTAGATGAGAGCCGCTATTTTTCTAGGTGTGCCCGGGTTGGAGGAGTGGAACTCCTTGACTTTGTCCGGGGCATGAGCTAGGTTCTTAGCTGGTTCCCAAGTGTCCTCGCCTTCACCGTAGCCCTTCCAGCGAACGAGGTATTTAAGAGTACGACCGAAGAGTTTGGAGTCTCTTATGTGGTCAACTTCGTACTCTTCCTCTCCTTCGACTGTGATGGGTTCGGGTGGAGGTGGCATGAGCCCGTTAACTTCGTTCCCCTTATAAGGAGAGAGGCGGTCTACATGAAATACATCATGGATCCGTAATGCAGGGGGGAGTGCAAGCTTATAGTCGACATCACTTTTGACTTCAGTGACTTCAAATGGGCCTAGTTGTTTAGGGCCCAGTTTGGACGACTGCTGGTGTATCTTTATTTGCTTAGCTTGCAGCCAGACTTTGTCCCCGACGTTAAAGACGTATGGCTTGTGTCTTTGTTCAACGTCTGTTTGCATTTGCCTTTTACTTAGGCGTAGAGCTGCCTCTGCATCCCTTCTTGTGGAAACTAGGTGTTGTAGACGCTTATCGAGCGTTGGGATACCAGTGGGCCTACCAGCGGGGATGGTGAAGTCTGGTGTGTAACCGTATAGTAGCTCAAAGGGGGTGTGCCCTGTGGCTGAGTGGAGTCTACTATTGACCACGAATTCCGCTGTAGGGAGCAGGTCTGCCCAATCATCCTGCCTCTTACTAATGAACAAGCGCAAGTAGACTTCTACTTCTTGGTTTTTGCGCTCTACCTGTCCATTAGCTTGAGGGTGATAGGCGGTAGTAAGGCCTGCGTCTATCCCTAGTCGCTTGTATAATGCCTGCATGCTTCTTGCAGCAAACTGGGGTCCCCTATCACTGATGATTTTCTTGGGGATCCCGTGCAAGGGGAAGACTTGCTCGAAGTAGATGGATGCTACCCCATTAGCCGTGATTTGGGACGTCACTGGGAATAGATGGATCTGTTTTGTATAATGATCCACTATGTTAAGGATCATGTCCTTTCCACGTGACATGGGTAGTGGGCCGATTAGATCGACTCCGACTATCTGCCATGGTCCTTCAGGTACTTCCTGCGGCTGAATTATGGCTTTGGGGTGCAGATCTTTGCGATAGCGTTGGCATCGATCGCATCCTTCTATGTATGAGCTTATGAAGCCTGCCATGCGTGGCCACCAGTAGTAGCGACTGACTAGCTCGATGGTGCCATTTTTACCAGGATGACCGGTGGTGACTGAGTTGTGGCATGACTTAACCACATCTCGTCTTAGAGTTCGGTCATTGGGAACATACAGTTTCCCTCTGTGGTAAACTAGGCCGTCATCTTCCTCCCACATCGCTACTCCATCCACGAGAGCTTTTGGAGCGGTCTTTTGTAAGTTTTTAAGACCTTCTATGACTTCTGCTTCTCGAATGGATGCGAGCCTTATGTGATTCCCTAGGGAGTCCACTTCTGGGTGGAAGTGTGCTTGGGCGGCATTGAGGAAATGCTTAGGTTGCAAAACCTGAACCTGGCGGTTATCCTCGTTGTCTCTGATGTGGTCTCTTGAGAATCTACTTAATGCATCGGCTTGCATAGAGTCTCCCTTTTTGTAAGTGATTTTGAAGGCGAAGCGACTTAAGTATAGGGCCCAACGGGCCTGTCGTCTGTTTAAGTCTTTCATGCTTGCCCACCATTCCATGTTTTTATGGTCGGTGATCACTTCAAAGGAGATGCCTTTGAGGAAATGTCTCCAGTCCTCTAAGGCGCGAATCAAGCCGAGCATTTCTCTGTCGTAGATCTCGTAGTTGCGTTCTTCTTTGCTCATAGACTGTGAGCGATACGCAACGGGGTGCCAGAGACCATCGGGATACTTCTGGGTGAGTATGCCGCCAGTAGCAAATCCTGAAGCGTCGGTTTCGACTCTTGTTGGAAGCTGTGGGTTGTATACTTTGAGAATGGGTTCTTGTACGAAGCTTTCCTTCAAGTGGTCGAAAGCCTTCTGCTGTTCAGAATGCCAGTGCCATGGAGTGTCCTTCTTCGTGAGGTCATGCAAGGGTCGGGCGATAGCCGCGAAGTCCTTGATGAATCGACGATAGAAGTTGGCAAACCCTATGAACGCTCTGACTTCTCTGAGCGTTGTGGGTGTAGGCCACTCCCTTACTGCAGCGACCTTGCCAGGGTCCATCTGCACTTCTCCGGGACGGATTATCATCCCTAGGTATTCCATTTCTCGCCTTTCAAAGTCGCATTTCTCAGGTTTGAGATAGAGGTCGTGTTCTTGCAGTCTCCTGAGCACTTCGCATACGATTTTGCGATGGTGCTCCAGGGAGTTGCTATAGATGAGGATATCATCCATGTATACTGCAACCTCTCCTGCTGCGATCAGATCGGCAAAGACGGCGTTCATGAGGGCTTGGAAGGTGGCTGGACTGTTGGTCATACCGAATTACATGACCTTTGGTTCGTACAGTCCGCGATTGGTGATTATTGCACCTTTCCATTCGTCTCCGGGTTTGATCCGGATATTGTGATACCCCCATCTTACGTCAAACTTGGTGAATACCTTTGCTCCTTTCAACCGGTTTATAATGTCGGCGGCGAGCGGTAGTGGATATCGGTTCTTAATGGTGATTTTATTAAGACGACGGTAGTCCTGCACTAGACGGAGTTTGCCGTCTTTCTTTTTGATGAAGAATACTGGTGAGGCCATCGGTGACTTGGATGGGACCAGGTATCCTTTTGAAATGTGCTCTTGCAGGAATTTGTCGAGTTCCACTTGCTCGCTTGGGGACATAGGATACGTTTTGACCCTCCAGTGTTTAACGGCATCTGGTTCAAGGTCTATAGCGTGATCCCACGGTTGATGCTCAGGGAGCCTCTGGGATTCCTCCTCAGAGAAAACTTTTGCGAAGTCTCTGTAGTGCTCTGGTACCATTTCTTCGAAGGTTTTCTTAGGTTTGGAGGCGGTGGCTTTCTCGGCAATCTGCTGAGAGTATGTGAAGCCTGCCAAACAGAAAACTTCGTCTTGGACCGTATCGAGCACTTTCTCCGCAAGGAGACGGCGGCGTTCCATCCGGTTCGCCATGATGCGCGTCACCTCTACCTCTAACTCTGGTGGCGCTGTTTCAGCGGTCGAGTTAAGGCGCATAGTGCCTTCCTGCCAGTCTATTTGCGGGTTCCTTTGCCTTAGCCATGGTAGTCCCAAGATGACGTTCTCTGGGCCGAGTGAAGTGACTAAGAAGTCGTGACTTTCTTCACTAGGGCCGACTTTCAGAGTAAGTCTGACTTTGTGGGTGATACTACCGGCTTCGTTGAGGGTCCCATCTATGTTGTATAGGGTGATGGGACTTGCAAGGGGAACCTGCAACATCTTGTGGCGGTCAGCGTACCTTTTGTCCAGGAACAACGAAGTTGCCCCAGAGTCTACCATTGCTGCTACTTTTACAGTACGATGACGTCCTTTTAAATATATGGAAATATGAAAATGTGATTTTTTATCTTTTGTTTCGGGAATAATAGTAGAAGACAGTGCTGCATCAGAAATCATCACGTGCGGCATTGCTTCTGAAGAAAGTGGAGCAAAAGGAACACTACTATTGTTCATCTCCGAGGCAGATGTAGATGTAATAGAATCAGGAAAACAAGAAGCCAAACTAACACTACTATCTAACTTACAGGCATGAATCGTATGAATTACAGGAGTTGAGTCCGAAACGAGGCGAGAGCGTAAACATATATTACAACTACATGAAGCCGAGTCATCTACTGTAGAGGGGCCGGTCGCAGCTATACGCGACCCCTGATCTAAAAAGCCGCCTTGAACGCATCCAGCTGTTCCTGCTGCTTTTCCAACATTCCCAACAACTTCGCTACGTCTGCCTGGGACGTCTGGGTGGGGGAAGTACTTGTGGCGGCTGCTGCCGCAGTATTGGACATTGATGGTGGACTAGGGGATTCCGTTGTTGCTGCAGCTTTCGCTTTAGCTGGTTTCCCCATTCTTTTGTTTTGACAGACGTTCGCTCGGTGCCCTGCTCTTTGGCACCAGTTGCAGACGTCGCGCTCATGGTTTCCATCCTTCTTTGTGTGTTCCTTCGAACCACACCCGTAACATTTCCCTCTCATCCATGCTTGGAACTCGCCCCTGGTTTTGAAGATCTCCTCCTTTGCTCTGTTGCCTTGCTGGCGCGTGGCGTCGACTTGCATGGCGTCAGGGTTGGAGGTGGTATGTGGTGATGACGATGAAGACTTTCCTTTCTTCTCGCTCTGGCGTTGGTGCAGTCGCTGGTCGATGACTTGCGCGCTCTGCTTGAGCTCATCGTATGTGTTATGGGGCTTGTCTGTGATGGCTAGGAGGTCTTTGATCTCGTCTGTGAGACCATCATAGAAGCGGGTGCGGAGGTCGATGATGGACCACCCGGTCTGTCCGGAGTACTGCTCGAATATGGATGCATATTCGGCAACCATCTTTTTACCCTGTCTTGTTTTCTTTAGCTCTTCTTGAGCTATGTCTTGGACGTCTAGGGGGCTAAACCTGCAGTTGAACTCCTTGACGAAGTCCGACCAGTTTCCTCCAAAGGGAATAGTCCCTTGGTTGGCAGACTCCAGGTATGGGAGTGCCCAGGTTTTAGCGTCCCCTTCCATCAGGTTGAGGGCGGCGGCAATCCATCTATGCTCATCTGCGTACCACTTGTTATCCACTGTATGCCATGTGTTCATGGCGTCCCCTAATGATCCTGCCCAGTTGTGGAAGGCGGCAAGGAAATGACGGGCATCCGAAGAGGAGCCTTTCCCATCCCAAGCTTTGGGGCGGGCCACTATTTCCTTGTTCTTCCCGTTTCCGGGGCGGGTAGCAGTTGCCGAGGCTACCTGTGCAGTCAGAGCTGTGACTTGCTGTGCGAGGTTGCCGACGGCGATGCCGAGGTGATTTATGAGGTCCAGGCAATCCTGGACAGTGGGAGGGGGGAGTGGTGTGGGTGGTGCGGCGTGAGGGAGGGTACTTCCGCTTGGTTGTGACATTTCGTCTAGTTTCCTCTGTCTCTCTTTTCGTTCTGCTTCCTCCTGTGCCCGACGGAATTCTTCTAAGAGAAGGAGTTGTTCGTCTGGCGAGATCTCGTCCCAGTCTTGGATACGAGATATGAACTCCTTTTCTTTCTTAGTTGGAGGAGGGAGGGCGAATTTCGAGCGAGCTCCGCTGGGATACTGAGCTTGTGCTAGACGAGCTGTCTGTTTCCCTTTCTTGGGAGCCACGTTCTTCGTCTTCCCTTATGTGGGAGAGGAGGGGGTGAGGAGGGGTTTCGAGACGAGGGATGAGGTTTGCAGCGATGGCTATCAACTGCAGGACTGTGAATTCTGTACCGAGGACTGGGATTTCTAGGCCGTAGAGCTCTAGTAAACCGTAACGGTACTCGGGGTCGTGATAAATTGCCTGCACGTATTGCTCGGCAATGTTACGAGGGGGTAGTTCTAGTTGGAACCCCTGGTAACGGATGTTGACACCATCTTCGTCGATAAAACTTTCGCCTGATTGGGCGAGTGTGGCTTGGGAGGAGGAGTGGGCGGAGTGGAAAGATTCCGCGGATAGTGTGGGTGAAGGTGAAGCGTACACCGGTGATGGGATCCAGTCTTGTTCAGACTGGGTGTCCGGGTGTACGTGCAGCGATGCCGAAGCAGAGGCTGTAGTCTGGGGTGGTGTGATGGAAGCTTGTCTCCTCCTGAAGAGACGACGAAGTCGGGTTCGAATGTTCGCAAGTATGCGAGGCAGTTTGAAAGTATGTGAGGTGGATTTGAACGACGGGATACAACGAGCGCGGAATGCTAACTCGAGGATGAATGGAATGCCCTATCAAGCGAGACCAATACACAGTGATTGTTTCACACTGCGCGAGGCTGCGGCGATAAAGGAACACTCAGGAATAATGAAGGGTTATGTGTAGAGCTACAAGGCTGTCTGCCTCAGTCTTCTCGACCTGTTGGCTGCCTCTCACGCCGAAGCGCTCTCAAACTTTTCTGGTTGGTATGCATACAGCTGTCGCAGGCTAGGCCTGGCTGGCTCAATGTCTAACTGCAGCTTATCTGTCGTGGTGAACAGTTCTGCAGCCAGTACCCAGAGGCGTCTACTGATGACCAGATAGACCCAATAAAGGCAAGCACAATGTATGCCGGTTTTACGGACACTACAGTTGTACCACAAATGCACAGATTCTGCTTACGGACTTCCCCAGGCAAAGAGTGAGGTAGATAACACAAGGGACTGATGGTCGTCAACCACCTAAAGGGAGAGTGATAAAACTGGTGAGTGTGGAGCTCAAGAGAGTGAAAAGGAACTTGTCCTAATGTAGCGGTATGACACCTCGCTACGTCAAGCTCAAGTGTAAACTGGAGTAAGTGAACTGTCAGGTGAGCACACCCAAGCCTGGCGCGGAGATAAATCACGCGCTAACGTACAGTCACGGCGGAGGGACAATCGGCTCAGAGTCCTTTATGCAAGAACTCAAGATGTCAAGGTCACGCCGTGGCACGCTGAGTGGAGAACCAAGAGGACAAGTTTAGATTGGAGAGTAAGGAGTACAAGGAGAATATGCACCTGAGTGGAGAACCAAGAGGACAAGTTGGTTCCACTCAGGACACTACAGGGGAGTTTATATACGCTACTGGAGCTGAGCTTGAACTGAGTCTAAACACTATTACTAAGTGTACAGTAAGACTCCATGACTCAGGAGCTGACGTGTCGTGTCTATTGATAGCGCTATCTATTGTGCTGACTGATGCACTTGTCATGGCGCTGATGCGATGCCTTATCTTGCTGAGTAAAACCTAATACAGCGAGTAAGCGTAAACTACTAAGCGGGTTCTAGAACTGTCTAGAATGTTCCTTCCTTATCTACCAATCACCGGAGTCCGTACGTAAATGGAATGTGACCGGATTAGGTTGTCCCGTTAAGGGTGCAACTGTCTCAGGGTCACGTGCTTGTAGGTGCACATGGTGGCAACATGTGACTAATGATATCTCGTACTTTGGCCCTTTATATCTTCCTTAAATAATTCCGTAAAAATACAGAAAAATAAGGGAAATAATATACGCGTCCATGACACATAAGGGACAGATACCGTATTTAGTATATGGGATGACTCAATCATATCCCACGAGACATGTGACTTAATTCAGTCACATCTCAACATCCCTCCATGATAGAGGCAGTCCATGTTTGGTATAGGTGTCTGTATAGAACCCAGAGTTGTACAGAAGTTCGGGATTGAGGTTGAGATCTTTGTGCAGATAATGTTCAATCCAAAGCAGTTTCTACACCCACTTCATGATAGTCCTGTGATAGAGGACTACTTTTTGAAGGGTGAGATTCTGTACTGAGTTGGGACAAGGTCCAACTCCTTCAGGGTTCTAAGAAGGGTTTTTCATAGCTCTCATGGATCAGAGAACATGATGTGTTTGTACAGAATTACAGAACAATGTGATGTCCTTGTTGATAAACCAAGGATCAACGACCATTGACTGTGTACAAGGTTTCTTGTAACCCTTCTTACACCATTCCCAGATCAGTGACCATTTTGTCAAAAGGTTCTTTGGGCAGTGACTTAGTAAGTCCATCTGCAACCATTTCCCCTGTAGGAGTACGAATCAGGTCTATGACCTTATTTTCTACGTACTCCCTGACTACATGGTGTTTGATCAGGATATGTTTGGACCGCCTTCCAGTGACAGGGTTTATTGCTAGGTCTACAGCACCCTTGTTGTCACAGTGTAGGGGAATGGGTGAGGTGACCTCATACCCAAGTTCCCCTAGGAAGGTAGCGTACCACTGAGCTTGGTTAGAGGCCTCAGCAAGGCTCATGTACTCTGCTTCTGTGGTAGACTGGGCGATGGTCTTTTGCTTTCTGGTGCACCATGAGATGGCTCCATTGGCAAGCAAGAAGACATAGCCTGAGGTGGAGTGCTTCTCTTCCTGATCTCCCCAGGAAGAGTCACAGTAGCCATGAAGGCCAGCTCCATCTTCATTTGTCCCTCCAGCATAGCGTAACGCATAGTCCTTTGTAGTGTTTAAGTAGGCAAGGACATATTTGCTTAGGCGTAAATGCTGAGGTGAGGGATTGGAAGCGAATTGACTAAGGCGCGCAACAGTGAAGGATATATCAGGTCTGCTTCCAATCTGCGCATATAGCAGGGACCCGATTATCTGTTGATACTTCTTAATCTCAGAAGTAGAGGCCTGATCATCAAATTTGATCAAGTGTGCCTCAGCGCCAGAGGGAAGAGGGGTATATACTGGGTTGGAATCTAACATTCCAAATCGTTCAACCACGTCGCGGATGTAATCTGGTTGGTTGATCTCCATGGTGCGATTTGCACGATCTCTGGTGATGTTGACACTGAGATAGGACTGGATTTCACCAAGATCAGTCATCTCATATCGGTTAGATAGAGAGACTTTCAGATCATTGATCTTTGATAGGGAGCTCCCAAGTATAGTGATGTCATCTACATATAAGATCACAAATAGTGTGTCACCCCCCTCTTGAAGATGATACACATATACTCCTGCATCAGAGTATGTCCGCGTGAAGCCTAGGTCACAAAGGACCCCATGGAATTGCACGTTCCATGTGTGGGAAGCTTGTTTCAGGCCATAAAGGGCCTTCTGTAACCGGCACACAAGGTGCTCGGAGCCAGCTGTGACGAAACCGACAGGTTGCTCCATGTAGATTTCTTCCTCCAGTTCCCCATGAAGGAATGCCGATTTGACATCCATCTGGTGAATATGCCAGTCTTCAAGCGTAGCCAACGCAAGAAGGAGTCTTAAAGACTCGAAGCGGGCAACTGGGGAGAAAGTTTCGTCAAAGTCCACCCCCTCTAGTTGGGTGAACCCTTTTGCCACTAGCCTAGCACGAAAGCGTCCATCTGCTTTCTTTTTAAACACCCATTTGCATTTAACCACCTTCCTTCCAGCAGGAAGGGGTTCTAATCTCCAGACATCAAGCTTGTCGAGAGCATCCAGTTCATACTGGCATGCTTCAAGCCAATCGGCAGCTTGATCAGACTCCATGGCCTGCTTAAAGGTCTGAGGGTCCCTGTAGCCAGGTACCTCTGCCACATTAAGTAGGTCCATCATTCCCAGCCTACTGCTTCCTTGCACGAATTCATTGTCCTCTTGGAGATAGCGAGGATTTGTGAATCGTACCCTAGTGCTCCGCCTTGGTCGAGCAGGCGAGACCGGCTGAGTATTCCTTGGAGATCTGGGAGTAGATCTAGGAGGAGATACTTCCCTATTGAAGTTAGGGGCTGGTATAGGAGCGACCACTGCAGCACGCCTCGTGGAGCGAGTGCGAGTGCGGGTGGGTGCAGTATTTGTAGGGGGAGGATGATATATTGTCTGGTCTGCCGCAGCAGGTGAGGTGTTGGGGGGTGTGCTAGGCTGTTGTTGAGGTTCTGCAGGCACCTGAATAGGTGGGAGTACAAAGACTGGTGTAGGTGCCGCAGGGGCAACAGCTGGTGTAGGCGGGCTAGGCACTACAAAGAAGATCTCACCGCCGGCAGCGCCTCTTTTGAGTTCACCAGACACAGGAGGGGAAGGGATTTGAGAGTGACGAGCCAGATCACTCAGGGATGGAAAAGTGCTTTCGTCAAATGTAACATCTCGTGAAGAGACGAAGCACCGGCTATGTCTATCCCAGAGTTTGTAACCCTTTGATAGGGGTTCATAGCCCACAAACACGGCTTCCTTTGCTTTAGGATCTAGTTTGCGCTGGTTGTGTTCGGGTACATGATAGTAGGCTTTGCAGCCGAATACTCTAAAGTAAGAGACATCTGGAACTGTACCATCCCAGAGCTCCAGCGGAGTTTTCCACTGATTAGAACAAGTGGGAGTGCGATTGTAGATTTGCACAGCAGTTTGAACTGCTTGTTCCCAAAAGCCAAGGCTAAGGCCTGCATGATGAAGCATGCTAGTGCCTTTTTCCATAACTGTACAGTTAAAACGCTCAGCTCTCCCATTCTGTTGTGGAGAATGAGGCATTGTAAGAGTATGCTCAATTCCAGCTTCCAAAAGTATGCGCTTTAAGTCATTATTGACGTATTCGCCACCACAGTCCGAGTGTAGGGTTTTAATGGGCTTGTTTAGTTGTTTTTCAGCCCATGCCTTGTAGTGTAGAAAGGCTTCCTTACACTGGTCCTTTGATTTCATGAAGACAACGACTGCTGCTTTGGAGAAGTCATCTATGAACGTGGCGAAGTACTTGTTTCCTTGTATGGATAGGCTCTGCATGGGGCCTACAAGGTCACTATGGACGACTTCAAGAGGTTCTTGTGCGCACTTTGAGGAAGGTGGAAAGGGTAGACATCTTGATTTGCCAGTTTCACAGCCATGGCACAACTTATCGTCTACTGGTGAGTTATTTATATGGAGTCCTTTTACAGACTCCTGAGCATATCTTTTAAGCGCGTCTTTGGACATATGTCCCATGCGCTGATGCCAGACATCAAGGCTAGCAGATGCAGGTGCTCGGACTGAGTTCATATGTTGTCCGTCAAGCCAATATAGACCTGAAGCCTTGTGTCCTTCCGCTATGGTCTCTCCATTAAATCTTATAGCAAAAGATGTTGAATCAAAACTGATGATGGCGCCTTTTTGTGTTAGGGCAGGTGTGGATAGTATACGTGAGTGTGTATTGGGGAGGTGTAGCACATTTGATATTTTGAGGTCATAGCCTCTGTTGGTACGGATTGTAACCGTACTGGTGCGAACGCTCTTGAGTAGAGAGTTGTCACCTAGAAGCACTTCTACTCCTTCGTGAGGTGTGTAGGAGTCATAGTCTTCAAGGTGTGGGGTGAAATGTGCTGATGCTCCACTATCCATCATCCATCTTGATGCTATCTGAGAGTGATTTACACTCATCATGTAAAGGGAGACCTGAGGTACCTCATGTACCTCTTCTATTTTGCCAGAGCCGTTAACTATGGTAAATAGTCGACTCTTTGGTACAGGTATGCTATTGGCCGCAGCAAACCTATTTCCTGGAAGTGAGTCCGGGGCCTCAGTCATTGTATTTTGGGTAGCTTTCCCTCGCTGCCCAGCCCTTCCTTTCTTGGCGTTCTCCTGGTCCCGTTTGAGTTTATAGCAGTCTGGCTTTTTATGGCCAGGCTTTTTGCAGTAGTGGCAGATTATGTCCGGAGACACAGAGCTGCCTGATGCCTGCGATGCATGATCGTGCGGAGGCGAATCTTTCTTGACAGGGGCTATCTTATTGTAAGATGCCGGGGGACCAGCGATACGGGACTCCTCATTGATGAACCTGTTAATTAGGTCCTGAGGTTGTAGGTTGGCAGGGGGGCCAGAGGCGAGGATGGTGCCTGCTATGGTGCTGTAGGAGGGGGGTAGTGCGTCTAAAAGTATGAAGGACATTTGCATGTCCGAGACGGGCATCCCTTGCTCCACAAGGGTGTTCCTCGCGTCCAGCATTTTCTGGAGTTGAGGTTGGAAGGGGCTACCTTCCTGAAGCTTGGTGTTGGCCAAGCCCACCCATAGATTGAAGGTGGCCATGGAGCCGACCTGTCCATAGAGGTGATCCAGATGCATGAATTTATCATGGACGCTTGGAAACAGCGCCTCTGATACAATGCCGGAGAGGACCTCCGAGGTGACTGAGAGATATAGGAGGCCTGTGATGACCTCCTCCTGCTTTTCCCATAGGGCCAAAATGGCCAACCCTTTGTCAGTGGGCCCAACGGGGGCACCAACAACACCTGCAGCTGGAGCGGGATGGTGGGGGACATGGGCTGGGTTGGAGTGAGTGAGGTGCCTCCTCACTCCATTCATCAGCATGAGTGACGTGAACGTCGCTCCCCATGTCTGCCAGTTCGTCCCGTCCAGCTTTGAAAGGACGAGGGTAGGTGGGAAAGAGAGGTGGAAAGAGGGCGAAGCCATTTGAGATGTTTATAAAATCTGGTTCTGAGGAGCAGTCAGAACCAGCCCAGATCTTGTTTAGGGAAAGTAGATGTCCAGCCATAAGAGCGCTATAACTCCATAACACAGTAAAGTGTCATGCCTCAAGTTTGTGCAACTTGGAGTATACTATGGTAGTGGATTCATTATTATTATGGCTGCCTCATACTGAGATCTCCTAGGCCCAGAAGGCTAGCAGTCATGTCGTACGGCTTTGTCAGGGTCTAGCAAGAAGGGCACATAAGAGCATTGTCTGGTGAAGGACGCTTCAAGGCCATCTCTAACCTTTACAGCTATGTAGACTGGGGCTACTAAAGATGAACAGTAGAGGGTAGTACCCTAGAGAGGAGCCAACAGCGAATTCCAGAGACAATGATAGGGATCAACTCCCATAACAATTGTGACTGTCGTCTGTGGAGTCTCTAGAACAGACCATTAAGGGTCTTGGTACTAAGCAACTAGACTAGTGATACATGCCATGCAGCGAATCCTGCACAAAGGGAGCGAATACTTCTCCTGGCAGAGGTCTAGTCATAGCTACTATGTAAATACCATTATAGTATAGTAGCGTCTCCTAGTTGTGTCAGAGGGAAGGACTTCTGGGTTTGACTATTAACCAGGCCTTCACACCCCTTAAAGTGACCCAGGTATTAACCGAGTATCACCCAACCATTAAAGAGGCCTATAGCCGCAAGGGTCTTCCCCTTTTGGCCTATGAAAGCACTTCCGGACAAAAACTGGGTATAGAAAATATAGTAGGGTAGTGCGCACAGAGGAATTTAAGGTCATAAAGACCTTTCATGAGAACCTCCTTAGGAGGCTAGCCAGAATGGCACATGACAGAGTCATGGTGGACAAGAAAGGATGTGTCGATTGTAAATGGAAGAGGATGCTCACTGAGGATGTGGGTGACAGCAAAAAGTGTGGTCGGCTGAAGTGAGCAGAGTTGACACAAGTAGATCTGTAGGTATAACGCAAGTTAGTTATTAGGCGTCAGGGCCCATAACCTGTTGAAGCACAGAACTAACGAGCGAAGCATTAATAGCAAAAGCTAGACAGACAAGTTACTTCAGAGGTAGAAGGAACTCTATTAGCACTACTACACACCTAGACAGACAAGTTCTATAGAATGTCTATGAGTAAAAGGTAGTGGAGAGTAAAGAGGGAACTTACACTTCAGAGGTAGAAGGAACTCTGAAGTGTAGTGTCACGGTCGGAAGAACGAACGCTTACTATACGGATATGACCACGTTAGTAAGTCGCAATGTGTCATGGACTAGGGGATCAGTCAGCACGAAGTAGAATCACATGCTGATGTGGCATGACTCATAAGTAGAATAGCGATAGTAGGGTTCGAGCTACTTTAGCTATTCGTCGTACGGATTGGGGAGGAGCTTTAAAGCTGCCTCATATATGTATAAATAGTGGCCTAGGAAGATCAAGATTCGCCATCTTGGTCTTCTTCAATTCACCACTTCTATTCGTCTCCTCACGCGTGCTTCGCTTGTCTCTTTCAGAGCAAGTCGTCTTCATCAATCATCGGACTACCTAGTGGCGCGACTTGCCCTAGTGTACACTCAGATCACGTGTCCACAAGCGCCGTGTATCTCGTGATCAGGTCACGTGACCTCGAAGAAGTATCCTGCTAAGTCGTGAACGCCCTTTCGCGTCCAAGTCGGACTAACGCCAGTGGTGGCGTTACATGTAGAGACGAAAACAGCAGTCCTTATATACAGGACGCTTAGCTAAGAATGGTCTGTGCACACAGGTGATCCAAACACAATACAGGTGGTCTGTGCGCCAGAGGGAGAAATGCCATTGGAGGGCAGAGAACAATAGCTGCCTAAAGCAGACAATACCGGTATCTTAACAATGGAGAACAATAGGAGCCATATATGACTACGACAATAAAGATAAACAAAAGCGGTCTGTAAGAGTCCGGCCAAGTCCAAATTAGTCCATAAGGGACAGATACCGTATTTAGTATATGGGATGACTCAATCATATCCCACGAGACATGTGACTTAATTCAGTCATGTCTCAACATAGTCTCCTCCACTATGGGGAGACTATGACAGTATGTCGCCTTTAATGGCAGACATTAGTCTCCTTATAAGGGGAGACTATGCTGGTTTATTTTTCTGTTCCTAGTCACATACAGTGCTGACTATCTCTATACAGAAACCTTTCTACAAATGTTGACTCTCACCACTCTTGTCCCCATTCTTGATGGTAACAACTACCAAATTTGGGCTAAGCAAATGGAGGCTTTCTTGAAGTCTTCTGCACTATGGGATATTATAAGCAGAAGATGGGTCCTTCCTGCCTTTAAGGACAAAGACGCTCCCACTCCTATGGAGGTTGAAGCGTACAATGCGTGGGCTACTGACGATGATCGTGCCCTAGGCTTGATGGTGCTGCGCCTTACACTGGCTATACAATGCCAGGTTGAACAGTTTGCCACTGCTACCAATGTTTGGGGTCATCTCAAGTCCCAGTATGGGGGCGTTAGTGCTGCTAATGTCTATCAGGACTTTAAGCATGCCATGACATTCCATCTGGATTATGCTAAGCATCCTGGCCCCCAGATCAATGAGCTTGCTACCATTTACGACCACCTTGCCGCCAATTCTGCCAAAGTACCCAACAGCCTTCAGGCCATGATGCTCCTTTCAAAACTACCTGCCAAATGGGAGTCATCCCTTGTCCCTATCCTTATGTCAGGTACTATGGCAAAGAAGCTTACTTTGACCGACATCCGTACTGTGGTGGTCAATCAGTGGGAAATCGAGCGTTCCAAAGGCCAGCCTTCTAACAAGGAATTGGCCAACAAGTTGTCGGTGGTCAAGCGCAAGCGTAATGACCCCGACTTCCAGCAGCAGCAGCAAGGCTCTTTGGGCCAGCAGAACAAGAAGCGTGGTAATCAACCGCAGCAGCAGCAGCAGCAGCAGCCCCAGCAGCAAGGAGGGAACCATCACCAGCGTAGTAAATGTGCTGGTAAGAAGTTCAAGCGGCAACATGCGCAAGGGCATACGCACATTGCTGATGTTGCAGCGCTCCCAGCACCAACCTCTACCACCATTGCACATATCTTGCCTTCTGGGCTCAAGCAGCGCATTTCCTCTGCCCCTCCTGTGAAGAAGCGCATTCCAGGACACTATAAAACCTTCAACAAGGCTCTGGACATTACCCAGGCCTTAGAAACCCCTGGGACAGTACAGATGGTGAAGACGCTTGAGCAGCGTCTCAGAGAAATGGTTGTGGAATCCCCATGGACCAAGAACCCAAACACCTTCGTGGAGGACTGGGAAATGGAGGATGAGGATGAAGACCTCCCTACAGGCTGCATCTTGCCTTCTGAGCAAGAGGCACGTAAAGACAAGGGCAAGGAGCCCATTCGCACGGTTGAACCTATTGAAGAATGCCCAGATAGTCCTACTGCAGTTGAAATAACCAAAATGTGGGAAGGCTTTCATCAAAAGGAGAAAATCCGCGCCCCCTCTCCAGATATTTCTCTGGACTGGGGAAGCGAAGCTGAGGACGATGATGACCGTGATGTCTACAACAACCTCGCTGATGCAGTAGGACAAGATGACTTCAACCCCTATGAGGATGGGTTAGTAACTCTCCCTCCTCTAATAAGCAAATCTGACCACTCCACAGTGCTACTGGATATGACACCAACTGGCACTTCTAAGAATAATAGTTACAGTGCACTTGTAAATAAAGTTGTAAATAGCGCTAATCTATGTGCTCATGGTCTTGATTTTGCTTTATGCTCGAAATGTAAGGGAAAGAAGAGTCAAACAGAGCAAGAACCTATTTGGTTACTTGACTCTGGTGCATTGGCACACTTTACAAACAATAAACTGGACTTTATAAGTTATACCCCCCTTTCGCAAAAGCCTATGGTAAAGATGGCGGCCCATGCTCTTTACATACAAGGCAAAGGCTCAGTCTTACTGAAGCATTCTGTGGAACACAATGGCATTAAAACAGAGCGTATTAAACGCATATATCCTATCTTTCATATACCACAGATGACAACTAAGCTATTGTCCATGGGGGAGTTTCTTCAACAGGGATTGCACATTCATGGGGATTCGCAGCATATATCTCTATTCTATAAGGGCAGTACAACGCCCATACTACAGACAAAACCCCTAGCAGATGGTCAGACACTTTACTGGCTTGATGCCGAAGTCACACAAGTAAAAAATGTACATGCAGCCCATAGTACAATCTATACTGCTGACTACGACATTTGGCATAGACATTTAGGACACCCTTTGAAGGAAGTACTACATCGTGCCAAGGATCACACTAAGGGATTCCCTAAGGACCTTAAATATCCTTCTGAGACACCCATATGTCCTGGTTGCGCTCAAGGGAAAATGCCTGCTTCAACGCATAAACCCTCTGAGACGTGTGCTAAGAAGCCTTTTGAAAAGATTCATTCTGATCTTAAGAGCTTCCCAGTTGACTCGTACCACAAATATAAATACTTCATTAGTTTCTTTGACGACTTTTCCTCCTATGCGTGGGTCGTGCTATTATGCACCAAAGCACAGGCCATCAATGCGTTAAGGCAGTTTGTTGCCATGGTCAAAAATCAGCATAACGCCACTATTAAACAGTGGATGTCTGACACTGGAGGAGAATACAAGTCTGACGAGTTTACTAAGGTACTGAAAGATATGGGCATTACTATCCTACAAAGTGCACCACATACTCCCCAACAAAATGGTTGCGCTGAACACTTCATTCGTACTTGTATGGATAAGGCTCAGGCTATGCGCCTTGAAGCCTGTCTCCCTCAATCCTGGTGGGAATTTGCGGTCCTACATGCAGTACATTGCTATAATAGGACTCCAATAAGTTGCCTTAATTGGCAGACACCCTATATGAGCTTGCCTGGTGAAGCACCTAGTCTTTCACACTTACAAGTGTTTGGATGTGGCGCATATGTGCACATACCAGAAGATCGCAGATCAAACAAACTTGACCCCAAAAGCAAACAAATGATCTATATTGGTCATACTGAGGGCATAAAAGCATATAGATTCATGCGGATCAAAAACAACACAGTGTTCACCAGCACTACTGCATTATTTGATGAGACTGTATACCCTAAGTGCGAGACACAAAGGGTGTGTGGTACAACCCACATAAATGAGCCAGTAGAGAATCAACCTCCTATGGAGGATGAACCATCACCTACACAGCCCATTCCAAGTGGTTTTGATGATGATATGCCTACTCATCATCCCCCTAAACAGAGGCAAAATAGGGAGGTGTCATGGACGCATATCTTATTTTCCCTATTTTTCTGTATTTATATGGAATTATCTGAGGAAGATATAAAGGGCTGAAGTACGAGACTTTGTCAGTCACGTGTTGCCACCACGTGCACCTTCAAGCACGTGACCCTGGGATAGTTGTACCCTCAATGGGACAACCTAATCCGGTCACATCTCCATTTACGTACGGACTCACACGATTGGTAGATAATGAAGGAACGTTCTAGATAGTTCTAGACTTTGCTTAGTAGTTTACGCTTACTCGCTGTATTAGGTTTTACTCAGCAAGATAAGGCATCGCATCAGCGCTATGACAAGTGCATCAGTCAGCACAATAGATAGCACTATTATTAGACACGACGTGTCAGCCCCTGAGTCATGGAGTCTTACTGTACACTTAGTAATAGTGTTTAGACTCAGTTCAAGCTCAGCTCCAGTAGTGTATATAAACTTCCCTGTAGCATCCTGAGTGGAACCAACTTGTCCTCTTGGTTCTCCACTCAGGTGTGTATTCCCTGTTGAGACGCGACTGATTCAAGTCACATGTCTCGTGGGATATGATTGAGTCATCCCATATGCTAAATACGGTATCTGTCCCTTACGGACTGATTTGGACTTGGCCGGACTCTTACGGACCGCTTTTGTTTATCTTTATTGTTAGAGTCATATATGGCTCTTATTGTTCTTCATTGTTAAGATACCGGTATTGTCTGCTTTAGGCAGTTATTGTTCTCTGCCCTCCAATGGCATTTCTCCCTCTGGCGCACAGACCACCTGTATTGTGTTTGGATCACCTGTGCGCACAGACCATTCTTAGCTAAGCGTCCTGTATATAAGGACTGCTGTTTTCGCCTTCACACTTCAGAGTTCCTTCACCCTCTGAAGTGTAAGTTCCTTTCTCTTTACTCCTCACTACCTTTTACTTATAGACGTTCCTTAGAACTTGTCTGTTCAGGTGTGTAGTAGTATCAATAGAGTTCCTTCACCCTCTGAAGTAACTTGTCTGTTCAGCTCTCTTGCTATTAACACCTCGCTTGTTAGTTCTGCGCTTCAACAGGTTATGGGCCCTGATGCCTTATAACTAACTTGCGTTATACCTACAGATCTACTCTTGTGTCACCTTGCTCTCTCAGCCAACCACATCTTTTTTGTCGTCTTCCACATCTTCAGTGAGCATCCTCTATCACCTTTTTTTCGACACATCCTTTCTTGTCCGCCATGACTCTGTCATGTGCCATTTTGGCTAGCCTCCTAAGGAGGTTCTCATGAGAGGTTTTACATAACCTCAAATTCCTCTGTGCGCACTATCCCTACTATAACTTCTATACCCGGTTTTCGCCCGGAAGTGCTTTCATAGGCCAACAGGGGAAGACCCTTGTGGCTATAGACCTCTCTAATGGTTGGGTGATACTCGGTTAATACCTGGGTCACTTTAAGGGGTGTGAAGGCCTGGTTAATAGTCAAACCCAGAAGTCCTTCCCTCTGACACAACTAGGAGACGTTACTATACTATAATGGTATTTACATAGTAGCTATGACTAGACCTCTGCCAGGAGAAGTATTCGCTCCCTTTGTGCAGGATTCGCTGCATGGCATGTATCACTAGTCTAGTTGCTTAGTACCAAGACCCTTAATGGTCTGTTCTAGAGACTCCACAGACGACAGTCACAATTGTTATGGGAGTTGATCCCTATCATTGTCTCTGGAATTCGCTGTCGGCTCCTCTCTAGGGTACTACCCTCTACTGTTCATCTTTAGTAGCCCCAGTCAACATAGCTGAAAAGGTTAGAGATGGCCTCGAAGCGTCCTTCGCCGGACAATGCCTCTATGTGCCCTTCTTGCTAGACCCTGACAAAGCCGTATGACATGACTGCTAGCCTTCTAGGCCTAGGAGATCTCAGTATGAGGCAGCCATCATAAAAATGATTCCACTACCATAGTATACCCCAAGTCGCACAAACTTTGAGGCATGACACATTACTGTGTTATGGAGTTATAGCGCTCCTATGGCTGGACATCTACCTTCCTTAACAAGATCTGGGCTGGTTCTGACTGCTCCTCGGAACCAGATTTACAAACATCTCAAATGGCCTCGCCCACCTTCCACCTCTCCTTCCCACCTACCCTCGTTCTCTCCAAGTTGGACGGAACAAACTGGCAAACATGGGGAGCGACCTTTACGTCGCTCATGTTAATGAATGGAGTGAGAAGGCACCTCACTCACTCCCAACCTCCCCATGTTCCGCACCACCCTGCCCCTGCAGCAGGAGTTGTTGGTGCCCCCACTGGTCCAACGGACGAGGGATTGGCCATTCTAGCCATGTGGGAGAAGCAGGAAGAGGTCATCACTGGCCTCTTATACCTTTCAGTCACATCAGAAGTTCTTTCGGGCATTGTCTCAGAGGCGCTGTTCCCAAGCGTCCATGACAAGTTTGTCCACCTTGATCACCTCTATGGCCAGGTTGGCTCTATGGCCACCTTCAACCTTTGGGTGGGCTTGGCAAACACCAAGCTTCAGGAAGGTAGCCCCTTCCAACCTCAACTCCAAAAAATGCTGGATTCGAGGAACACCCTTGTGGAGCAAGGGATGCCCGTCTCGGACATGCAAATGTCCTTCATACTTTTAGACGCGCTACCCCCCTCCTACAGTACCATAGCAGGCACCATCCTCGCCTCTGGCCCCCCTGCCAACTTACAACCTCAGGACCTAATTAACAGGTTCATTAATGAGGAATCCCGTATCGCTGGTCCCCCGGCATCTTATAACAAGATAGCCCCCGTCAAGAAACATTCGCCTCCGCACGATCATGCGTCGCAGGCATCGGGCAGCTCTGTGTCTCCGGACATAATCTGCCACTACTGCAAAAAGTCTGGCCATAAAAAGCCAGACTGCTATAAACTCAAACGGGACCAAGAGAACGCGAAAAAAGGGAGGGCTGGGCAACGAGGGAAAGCTGCTCAGAACTCAATGACTGAGGCCCCGGACTCACTTCCGGGAAACAGGTTTGCTGCGGCCAATAGCATACCTGTACCAAAGAGCCGTCTATTTACCATAGTTAATGGCTCTGGCAAAATAGAAGAGGTACATGAGGTACCTCAGGTCTCCCTCTACATGATGAGTGTAAACCACTCTCAGATAGCATCAAGATGGATGATGGATAGTGGAGCATCAGCACATTTTACACCACACCTTGAAGACTATGACTCCTACACACCTCATGAAGGAGTAGAAGTGCTTCTAGGTGACAACTCTCTACTCAAGAGCGTTGGCACTGGTACGGTTACAATCCGCACCAACAGAGGCTATGACCTCAAAATATCAAATGTGCTGCACCTCCCCAACACACACTCACGCATACTATCCACGCCTGCACTAACACAAAAAGGCGCCATCATCAGCTTTGACTCAACATCTTTTGCTATAAGATTCAATGGAGAGACCATAGCGGAAGGACACAAGGCTTCAGGTCTATATTGGCTTGACGGACAACATATGAATTCAGTCTGAGCACCTGCATCTGCTAGCCTTGATGTCTGGCATCAGCACATGGGACATATGTCCAAAGATGCGCTTAAAAGATATGCTCAGGAGTCTGTAAAAGGACTCCATATAAATAACTCACCAGTAGATGACAAGTTGTGCCATGGCTGTGAAACTGGCAAATCAACACGTCTACCCTTTCCACCTTCCTCAAAACGCACACAAGAACCCCTTGAAGTCATACACAGTGACCTTGTTGGCCCCATGCAGAGCCAATCAATACAAGGAAACAAGTACTTCGCCACGTTCATAGATGACTACTCTAAAGCAGCAGTCGTTGTCTTCATGAAATCAAAAGACCAGTTTAAGGATGCCTTCATACACTATAAGGCATGGGCTGAAAAACAACTAAATAAGCCCATCAAAACCTTACACTCGGATCGTGGTGGCGAATACGTCAATAATGACTTAAAGCACATACTTTTGGAAGCGGGAATTGAGCATACTCTCACAATGCCTCATTCTCCACAACAGAATGGGAGAGCCGAGCGTTTTAATCGAACGGTTATGGAAAAAGGCACTAGTATGCTCCATCATGCAGGCCTTAGCCTTGGCTTTTGGGAACAAGCAGTACAGACTGCTGTGCAAATATATAACCGCACTCCCACTCGTTCTAATCAGTGGAAAACTCCGCTGGAGCTCTGGGATGGTACAGTCCCAGATGTCTCTTACTTTAGAGTATTTGGCTGCAAAGCCTACTATCATGTACCCGAACACAACCGGCGCAAATTAGATCCTAAAGCAAAGGAAGCCGTGTTTGTGGGCTATGAACCCCTATCAAAGGGTTACAAACTCTGGGATAGACATAGCCGGTGCTTCGTCTCTTCACGAGATGTTACATTTGACGAAAGCACTTTTCCATCCCTGAGTGATCTGGCTCGTCACTCTCAAATCCCTTCCCCTCCCGTGTCTGGTGAACTCGAAAGAGGCGCTGCCGGCGGTGAGATCTTCTTTGTAGTGCCTAGCCCACCTACACCAGCTGTTGCCCCTGCGGCACCTACACCAGTCTTTGTACTCCCACCTATACAGGTGCCCGCAGAACCTCAACAACAGCCTAGCACACCCCCCAACACCTCACCTGCTGTGGCAGACCAGACAATATATCACACTCCCCCTTCCCAAGCCCCTCCTCCTACCAATACTGTGCCCACCCGCACCCGCACTCGCTCTACAAGGCGTGCTGCAGTAGTTGCTCCCATACCAGCCCCTAACTTCAATAGGGAAGTGTCTCCTCCCAGATCTACTCCCAGATCTCCTAGGAACACACAACTGGTTTCGCCTACTCGACCAAGGCGGAGCACTAGGGTACGATTCACGAATCCTCGCTATCTCCAAGAGGATGATGAATTCGTGCAAGGAAGCAGTAGGCTGGGAATGATGGACCTACTTAATGCGGCAGAGGTACCCGGCTATAGGGACCCTCAGACCTTTAAGCAGGCTATGGAGTCTGACCAAGCTGTCGATTGGCTTGAAGCATGCCAGTATGAACTGGATGCTCTCGACAAGCTTGATGTCTGGAGATTAGAACCCCTTCCTGCTGGAAGGAAGGTGGTTAAATGCAAATGGGTGTTTAAGAAGAAAGCAGATGGACGCTTTCGTGCTAGGCTAGTGGCAAAAGGGTTCACCCAACTAGAGGGGGTGGACTTTGACGAAACTTTCTCCCCAGTTGCCCGCTTCGAGTCTTTAAGACTCCTTCTTGCGTTGGCTATGCTTGAAGACTGGCATATTCACCAGATGGATGTCAAATCGGCATTCCTTCATGGGGAACTGGAGGAAGAAATTTATATGGAGCAACCTGTTGGTTTCATCACAGCTGGCTCCGAGCACCTTGTGTGCCGGTTACAGAAGGCCCTTTATGGCCTGAAACAAGCCTCCCACGCATGGAACGTGCAATTCCATGGGGTCCTTTGTGACCTAGGCTTCACGCGGACGTACTCTGATGCAGGAGTATATGTGTATCATCTTCAAGAGGGGGGTGACACATTATTTGTGATCTTATATGTAGATGACATCACTATACTCGGGAGCTCTCTGTCTAAGATCAATGATCTGAAAGTCTCTCTATCAGACCGATATGAGATGACTGATCTTGGTGAAATCCAATCATATCTTGGTGTTAACATCACCAGAGATCGTGCAAACCACACCATGGAAGTCAACCAATCAGATTACATCCGTGATGTGATTGAGCGCTTTGGAATGTTAGATTCCAACCCAGTATATACCCCTCTTCCCTCTGGCGCTGAGGCACACTTGATCAAATTTGAAGATCAGGCCTCTACCTCTGAAATTAAGAAGTATCAACAGATAATTGGGTCTCTGCTGTATGCGCAGATAGGAAGCAGACCTGATATCTCCTTCGCTGTTGCGCGCCTTAGTCAATTCGCTTCCAATCCCTCACCCCAGCATTTACGCTTATCCAAGTATGTCCTAACCTACCTAAACACAACAAAGGACTACAAGATACGCTATGCTGGAGGGACTGACACCGATGGAGCTGGCCTTCATGGCTATTGCGACTCTTCCTGGGGAGATCAGGAAGAAAAACACTCCACCTCAGGCTACGTCTTCTTGCTTGCCAATGGAGCCATTTCATGGTGCACCAGAAAGCAGAAGACCATAGCACAGTCTACCACAGAAGCAGAGTACATGAGCCTCACGGAGGCCTCTAACCAAGCTCAGTGGTACACTACCTTCTTAGGGGAACTTGGGTATGAGGTCACCTCCCCCATTCCCCTACACTGTGACAACAAGGGTGCTGTAGACCTAGCATTAAACCCTGTCACTGGAAGGCGGTCCAAACACATCCTGATCAAACACCACGTAGTCAGGGAGTATGTAGAAAATAAGGTCATAGACCTGATTCGTACTCCTACAGGGGAAATGGTTGCAGATGGACTTACTAAGTCACTGCCCAAAGAACCCTTTGACAAAATGGTCACTGATCTAGGAATGGTGTAAGAAGGGTTAAAAAAGGAAAACTTGTACACAGTCAATGGTCGTCGATCCTTGGTTTATCAACAAGGACGTCACATTGTTCTGTAATCTTGTACAAAGCACATCATGTTCTCTAATCCATGAGAGCTATGAAAAACCCTTCTTAGAACTCTGAAGGAGTTGGACCTTGTCCCAACTCAGTACAGAAGATAGTCCTTTATCACAGGACTATCATGAAGTGGGTGTAAAAACCGCTTCGGATTGAACATTATCTGCACAAAGATTCCAACCTCAATCCCGAACTTCTGTACGACTCTGAGCTCTATATAAACACCTATACCTAACATGGACTGCCTCTATCATGGAGGGATGTTGAGACGCGACTGATTCAAGTCACATGTCTCGTGGGATATGATTGAGTCATCCCATATGCTAAATACGGTATCTGTCCCTTACGGACTGATTTGGACTTGGCCGGACTCTTACAGACCGCTTTTGTTTATCTTTATTGTTAGAGTCATATATGGCTCTTATTGTTCTTCATTGTTAAGATACCGGTATTGTCTGCTTTAGGCAGTTATTGTTCTCTGCCCTCCAATGGCATTTCTCCCTCTGGCGCACAGACCACCTGTATTGTGTTTGGATCACCTGTGCGCACAGACCATTCTTAGCTAAGCGTCCTGTATATAAGGACTGCTGTTTTCGCCTTCACACTTCAGAGTTCCTTCACCCTCTGAAGTGTAAGTTCCTTTCTCTTTACTCCTCACTACCTTTTACTTATAGACGTTCCTTAGAACTTGTCTGTTCAGGTGTGTAGTAGTATCAATAGAGTTCCTTCACCCTCTGAAGTAACTTGTCTGTTCAGCTCTCTTGCTATTAACACCTCGCTTGTTAGTTCTGCGCTTCAACATTCCCTTTGTACTCCTTGCTCTCCAATCTGAACTTGTCCTCTTGGTTCTCCACTCAGCGTACCATGGTGTGATCACTGACATCTTGAGCTCTTGAATAAAGGCTCTAAGTTGACTGTCCACTCCACTGTGACTGTGCGTTAGCGCGTGATTTATCTCCGCACCAGGCTTGGGTGTGCTCAACAGATGGTTCACTTCCAGTTTACACTCGAGCTTGACGTAGCGAGGTGTCATACCGCTACAGGAGGATGTGCCGGACTGCGATGGTGGATCTGTGGAACCAGAGGAACCAGAAGCGCAACACATCAGCAATCCCTGGGTTGTGCAAAAAATCCTGGTAGAGACTGTAGAGACTGTAGAGACTGTAGATGGTTGTAGAGACTGTAGTTATTTTGTAGTAGGCTGGTAGAGACTGGGTAGCAAACCAGGGAAATCCTAGTTGACATGGTAGAGACTTGGTAGAGACTGTAGACGCTGTAGACACCATAGACACCATAGTTGCTGGTAGTAGATGTGTAGAGACTTGGTAGCAAACCCATAGTGACCCATAGGTGGTAGTAGCAACATTTATGTCCTGCCATAGTTCTACTGTAGTTCTACCATATCCAGGCCTACTACCATAGTGCTACTGTACCCAGGCCTACTACTGTAGTGCTACTGTACCCAGGCCTACTACTGTAGTGCTACTGTACCCAGGCCTGCTACTGTAGTGCTACTGTACCCGGGCCTACTACAGTAGTACTACTGTAGTGCTACTGTACCCAGGCCTACTACCATAATGCTACTGTACCCAGGCCTAGTACTACCATAGTGCTACTGTACCCAGGCCTACTACCATAGTGCTACTGTATCCAGGCCTGCTACTGTAGTGCTACTGTACCCAGGCCTAGTACTACCATAGGCACCAATTGGTGAGGATTGAGAAGGGGAAAACAAGGTTGAATAAGGGAAACATGGGGAAGGGGTAGATGAGGGTGGGCATGCCAGTGTCAGGGGGAATATTGGGAAGGGAAAGAAAGGGATGGGGATGGAGAATATGGGGATGGGGATGGGGGAGGGGGACATTGGAAAGAGGAATGTGAGGATGGGGCCTGGGGAGGGAGACATGAGGAAGGGGATGGGGAATGTAGGGATGGGGAATGTGGAGATGGGGAAGGGGGACAGGGGGAAGGGGAATATGGGGACACACAGGTTCTTCATTAGAAAGAAAGCTCACATCGCCTTGGACACCACGCACAATTTTTTCAATCTATTTGTGCAGGCTTTTTTGCAAGACTTCTGACATTTCCTTGTGTGTTCCTGCCTCACGGATTCCCAGCCTAGCTCTAACCTTTGACCTTTCATCCCAGTTGCGCAAGTTCTTCATCAGAAAGAAAGCACATCGCCTTGGATGCCACACTCGGTTGCTTCAATGCACTCATGTGGGCTTTTGGCACTGTTTTGCAAGACCTCCATCAACTGCCAGCGGTCCACTGCTGCCACCCAGGGTTGCAAACCATGATGTGATGAGTCTGATGACCCCATCCTTGACCCCATCTGCAACCACAGCAACAACAATTATGACAGGGTCGCAACAGGAATTCTGGCTAGTAGCTAGATTACATAGTATAATCAGCATGTAGTAGCTATAGTAGATGTTACAATGAAAAAAAAATACCACACAGTTCAGTGTTTGAACGTGAACCGAACGCACCTGAACATGTTCAGGAGGTTCAGTTCAGGTTCAGGTTCGTGTTCAGCACTGGGGGGGCCTGAACTGGACTGAACTAAACTTTGGCAACACTAGCCAGCTCCCCAAATATTCTCATATTTTTCCAAATTGTATTTCAAAAGATATAAAACACCAGCTCCAACTTTGAAGCTGCTACAACACTAGTTTGCTGTCCTGGGAAATGAAATTTGGAAAAATCTGAAACTATTTGGGGAGCTGGCTTTCCTCAAAAGCCAAGGGGTCCTCTGCCAACTCTGAGCAATCTGATCAGCTGTTCCTGATTTATTCAACCAGAGCTGAAACCCTTGGGCTGAAGAATGTCAGAGCCAGTCAAATGAATCATGAACAGTTGATTTTATTGCTTAGAGTTGGCAGAGGACCCCTTGGAATTTGGGAAGATCTACCTTCCCAGATATTTTCATAGTTTTATCTATTTTATTTGTTGAGATATCAGAAATATTAGCTTAGCTGGCACTGGCAGCAACACTATTTAAATCAAATTCCTTGTGTTTTTTGTATTGTTGTAATAATAATTGGTACTTATTTTTAATATCTATCCACTCCTATACATTCTGTAATTGTTTGAGGCAGAAACAATCAGAGGAAAATGGGTTTTTGTGCAGACACACACATAAATTGACTTAGACAAAAATTGTGTTTGCGGTCTGGGTGACTTCCGGGCAGAAGTTTAATTTGTGGCGTGTGTGCCACTCATGTTCTTTGGCACTCAAATGCCCACTTTTGTTTGTTTCCAAACGCCCCTTTCCTCCACCTCTGCCTCCTCCCTTCCATTTCATTTTCACACAAACATGAAGTCGCAAATGAAGATGCAAATAGAGTACTTTCTTTCTTTCTCTTTCCCCCTTCATCTCTAATCGGTGCAGGCTGCAGGTCAGTGGCCACGTCATTGCCTTCGCAATGGCCTCCCCAGAGTCCCCACACTCACCCCCCCTGTGTGCATGCAGTTGCCGCTGTCTCGTGGCACTTGGCCCCACCCAGATAAGTTTTTGATTTTTTTCACTTTTTTTGATTTTGTTTTGTTTCTCATCTCGACTGATGCAGGACTCCCACAAGGCCACAGCCTTAAACCACTACACCCTCACCTGCACCGCAGCCCCTTGACCACCTGCGACCTTAACATGGCTGCAACACCCTGCTGTCTTGACATGGCGACTACCACTTTGACCCCTGCCACTCCCTTGACACAGCCACCATTGATCCCATTATGACATGACACCGACGGTGCCTGCCTCGACCCCACTGCACCGGTGCTGTCTTGATATGGCTGCCACCTCCATGTCAATGCTGCCCCACCAGCACCGGTGCCACAAGGTCCCCACCGTTGACGCCACATCAATCCTGTTACAACATGACACCAACCCCACCCGCCTTGATGCCGCTGCACCGGTGCCGTCTCGACACAGCTGCTGCTGCCACATCAATGCCACCGCACTGGCTCTGTCGCCACACGGTCGCCACCACCACCCCAAGCTCACCACATCGACGCCATGTCAACACGGCCCCCACCACTACATACACCGGCACGCCACCCCTTCCAATCCCACCAACCCGTTGCTGCAGCACCTGGCTCCCATCCTCTTGTATTATTGTATTTATAGTAGTTGTGTGAACTTAAATATATAATTTTCTAATTTATTTTGCATGAAATGTTATCTGACTGTGAAATGACTATGAGATACTATGGAGTGACTATGAGGCAACTATGGAGTGACTATGAGGCAACTATGGGATGACTATGGTAGTTGGGCAGACTATGGTAGTAGGGTAAACTATGGTAGTACTGTGGTAGTATGGTAGACTATGGAAGGACTATGGTAGAAGGGTAGACTATGGTAGTAGGGTAGACTATGGTAGAACTGCAGTAGTGCTGTCAGAGAAGATAGACATCACTACCCAGCACTACAGGCACTGTGGCCCTCTATGGGTCACTGTGGCCTCTATAGGCACTACTAAAGTACTACTGCAGAGGCCTGAGGATTGCTGATGTTGAGTCTAGTGCCTACAACCACACGAGTCCCTCTTTGCAAAGGCAACGTTGTGGTGGGCGGTGACCACAAGGTGCAACTCTATCAAAGAGTGCAATAGCAAACCCTGTAACAGGGCCCATAACATGTTGCGCAGCAATATGCACAGCTAACAGGAATGGAGTTCTCACCTTTGAGTAGGTTGAGAGACTATAGATTGGAGAGGGTGCACAAGTGAGAAAGAGAGTGAATATCCTATCTGCCTCCCTCCCCATGTGTTACAATTTCTGCTTCTTGTTGTATGCGTCCTGACTTGTTTCGCTGTCTACTGTACGATACATGGTTTCCGCCGGCTTCTCATATGTCACGCGCCCATCTGTTTTGCCTCGTTCTACTTGTGCCCGACTCCTTTCGACTGGCAGTTTGTGCCATCAAAAACCACTATACCTTTCCAAGTTGATCTGACGCATGCGTGGACCCACATGTCCTCATGACCCTCGATATAGTACATCCCTTTGTACTCCATTTAGCACAAGGTGTCAGTCTCGCGTCATGTGTTTGGCATAGCCAAACACCCTGTATTAGTATATAAGTCACGCCCTACCTAGCTTGTACAGTAGACTTGACTTCTTGTGTAATACCACATAGTCTTCACCTCATGAACCCGTTTGACTCGCCATTGCGCTTGAGTCCTCTCTTCACTTGCCTTTCCGCTTGAGCCCTGACCCTCCGCTATTATCCTTGTGTCCCTTGGAGACCAAGTGATACTTGTTCACCACCTGACTGAACCTTAGCCGGTTTGTGCTTTACCGATCCTGTTGACTTGCCGAAGTACACATCGTACTTAACGCCCCTGTGGTGGCGTTACATTAAGTCAAGTCTCTCACAGTGGCAACATCCAGTCGCAGTCGAACCAAGTTTAGGCCCAAGTACATTGACTGCCTCAGTTCCGATGAACTATCAGACAGAGTTAAAGGAACTGCAGTCTGGGCAGAACACAACGGAGTCGAAGGATATGTTGTCTTTGACCCCTCAACACGGTCATACCGACAGATCCATTACCTCGACGACAGACATCTCTGGGCCTTTATTGAATATTCCCTGTCTGAAGGAGCATGGTACACTACAGGACCAGTACCCCTCACCCTGAACACCAGACCCCTAGGATCCTCCAATTCTTTGGGCATTAATATCGATCCCTCTGACACCCCATCCCCAAGTGTATCTGTACCAACAACCAACCTCCCCACTGCAGCATTCCCATCTTACACGATGGCCCAACAAGGACAAGCGTCTGCAAGTACCACCCTCACAAGTGGAGGAGGAGTACCCAGTGGAAGTGGAGCACCTGCCGGAGGAGCCCCTGCCAGTGGTAGCGGTGGCGGTGGCGGTGGTGGTGGCAGTGGAGGTGGTGGTGGCGGAGGACCCGCACCAGCCCCTGGTGGCAACAATCGCTTAGGAGGAAACCCCCTGCCAGAATTTGACGGAAACTGAGAAAAAAGCAAGGCATTCCTATGTGCCTTCAAACTACATTGCAGAATGAACCCAACAGTAGACCTGCTTGCAGTACCCGGACAATGAGCCATGGCCTTCCTCTCCTATATCCGAGGACCACTCGTCAATGATTGGGTCGATGAACAGATGAGATGGCTCGACGATCAATTAGCAGCAGGGGTCCTATGAACCCAAAATAACCTCTGGAATGAGGTAGATGTTGATAAGTGGCCTGAGCGCATCTAGCAGCTCAATGGACATGCAGATAACGGACTGCTTTAGATAAGATATATTGGACTTATGTAGATTAGATTATACTATATATGATCTTTACAATCTCGGACTTTTCTTATCTATGACATCACTGTACAATGACATCATGGACTCCTCTGGACTCCCGTTGTATTTCATCCTTGTACTCTGACCTTTGTTCTTATCTTTATTATGATGTCACTATGATATCATATTCCAGACCTTTCTTGTTCTATATGCCTTGTTCACCAGAACAGTACACTCCTTTGTCCACTTGTAGAACAATGTGTCTTGTATTTACTGTGACCAGCTGTTACCTGCATCACCCTGTATTTTGTATAAGTAGTGCAGCTTGTACGCTCCTGGTCCACATCAGTTCTCATCTGTTGTGTGCCAGGTATGTCTCCTCTCCTGTAATATCATCAGTTCTCATCTGTTGTATGCCAGACTCTACATCTGCTTCACTTGCTAGATCTTACTCTGTTGCTGCTTCAAGCCTACTTGCATATCTCACCACAGTCTTCCCAGTCCACTGTGAGTATGCCCTTTATGTATGCTGTTCATCAGTAGAAACCCAGTTTCTGCAGGCATACACCGACACTGCGGAACAGACGAAGGCTCGCAAAGCCTTGCAAACCCTGGCGATGAAGGGAGAGGACATCGACTCTTAC
The DNA here is from genome assembly GCA_021524915.1 of Lactarius akahatsu. Lineage (NCBI taxonomy): Eukaryota > Fungi > Basidiomycota > Agaricomycetes > Russulales > Russulaceae > Lactarius > Lactarius akahatsu. Next base: position 238,460 of record JAKELL010000032.1, read on the forward strand.
ATTGCCCAGTTTGACAACCTAATGACAAAAGCCGGGTATGGCCCGGACGAAGCTACAACGTTGGAGTTATTCCAAGATGGACTCCCGAATCAGTTAGTCATTAACGCCATCTGCTTCCAACACCCCGTCACATGGGAGGATTGGAAGCAGGCCGCCCAATTACAACAGGCTGAGTACCTGGTTTTAAAGGACCAACTCGGCAAGAACCAAACCCCACGCCAAAAGAAAGGGGGGCATAATCGCGACCAGTGGGTACAAGCCCTCAACAAGAACCGCAACCCAAACGCCATGGATGTTGGACGTGCCCGAGCCTCCGTGGCTCTCACTGACGCTGACCAAATCCAACTCCAAAAGGATGGGCGTTGTTTTAGATGCCGCGCTACAGGGCACATCTCGCGTAACTGCCCACAAAAGGGTGCTCGAATTGCTACTTCCTCCACGACCACCCAACCAGCTACCATCCCCACTTCCCCGACCGTACCAGCTCCTGCCGTCACTACTGTCGCCATACAATCTAACCACGTACTTTCGACGGAAGAGCAGGCTGAAGCACAGATCGCTGTGATGAAAGTGCAACCCCAGGAAGTGCAGGACCTCATGGTGGAAAAGCTGTTCGCAAAAGAGGATTTTCTTGATGCTTGAACCTGACGGCCTGGGCTAGAGCACTCAATGTAAACGTGTACCATAGCAGATATCGATCCATGCAACTTCCAGTACTCTTTAAATCTGCACACGCAATGGCTGAACGACAAGTACTCCTAGACTCATGAGCAATGGACAATTTTATCTGCGCCTCACTATTGAAGTGGCTGCAGATCGGAACACGTGACGTCACACAACCAATACGCATTTGGAATGTGGATGGAACTCACAACCAAGATGGGGCCATTACCCAATACACTGACCTGAACGTCCGAACTGGGAGTAACACCAAGACACTTCACTTCCTAGTTGTAACGTCTACCATGGACATTTGCCTGACTTAGGCTTCTTGCTTGGTGGCGATCCTTGGAAATCGAAAGTTGCAGTTCGCGAAGGTCTCTGGGTAGAAGGCGGGGTGTGGTTGAAGGCTTTCGTCTACCCCGAAGTAAGTGTGGAGGTCTTCTAGTTGGATCACTCCTTGAGGGATCCTATCAATGTACTTGGCGGTGGGCCAAGAAGTGCTGTCAAGTATGAAGAAGGAGTGATACGGGGCACCCACGCGCTCGTTGTGATAGAGATGGACTTGATAAGCTGCAATGTCTGGAGGGAAGTCCACTGATCCGCGAAGGGACAGGTAAAGGGTAAGTCACGGAGATCCCTGGTCTAAGGGGATATGCCAGACGACTCACTTAAGAGGGGGGAACCTCTTAGCAAAGACGAGTAGACAGTGGTGGTATTGGAAGAAGACCAAGATGCCATTCTTGGTCTTCGCGTTACTCTACTTATACAGATACGTGCTGTAGGGTTGAGTGCGAGTAAGAAAGTGTCGACCCAAGGGGAAGACGTAGACGAGAAAGGGGTTGAAGTGAACACGAGGCCGGTTCGGAGATAGAGCGCGGGAACGCAGAGCTGGGATCGGTGGGAGTGCGATGTGCAGATCGACGTTCACAAGATATCAGGCAAAAGGCTTCGGAATAGCAGATGAGATGAGACAGGAAGACAAATCAATTAGGTGTTTTCTTCTGAGACACAGGAGCCGAGGTTATATACATGAGAGACAGGCCACAGGACACAGAGTGAAACAATAGAGATACAGGAGAATACAGTGGACGCAGACACAAACAGAATACAATGGACAAATGCAAACACAGCAGTCAGGAACCGGGTATTGTGGCCAATGTGGCCGAGTCGTCATGAACGCACTGAGCGTGGCCGTTTGGCGGTGTTGCGCACGCAGAGCGCATGATGACCTTACACCAGCCAGGGGGTCAAAATTTTGACCGTCCTTGGTCAAACCTCATCTTGATCCAATCCTTCAACATCTTTGTCGGCAAAAACGCGTGCAAGGTCGCTCCGGTCGACTAGGTGGGTCACCGGGATGGACGTGCGAGAGTGGGCATGGTAAGGAACCAAACGGAAGGCAGCAAAGCGGAGGTTGGAGATGGTGCCATCGAGCTCGGCGAGCCGATATGGACCGTTCTGGGTGCGCCGTACGACAACCATTGGGCCAATGTAGTGCGGCCTCGCTTTGCGGCCTAAATCTGTCTCGATGCTTGAGTTCCAGACGAGGACAAGGGCTCCAGGTTGGAAGTCGAAGTCGCGAATAGTATTTTCATACTGCTGCTCGAACTGTCGGACTGACTCGAAACAGCTTTTGAGCACGTTGGAGTGGACTGCGGCAAGATCATCTTCGCGCCTCTGGAGCTGGCGGATCCGCGTTGCGACGAGTTTGGCTGTGGACAGGGGGTTAGCAAGGTTCGGGACAAGGAAAGTAGCGAGAGTTATGTCGAATGGGAGCACGGGCTCGACTCCATGAGCCATGTAGAACGGAGAGTGGCTGGTCGACTTGCGCGTCGTGGCTCTGTCGGCCCAAAACACGTATGGCACTACCGATGGCCACTTCACGATGTCGCCTTCGCACGTCTTGACGATCGCTTCGCGGATGGTGCGGTGTTGCCGTTCGACAATGCCATTTGCACGTGAGTTGTAAGCTGAGATTCGGATGTGCCGAATACCATAGCGCTTCGCGAGCCAGTCGAGCGCAGCGACATAGGCCATTCCGTTGTCGGTCACGATCTCTTCGACGGCTCCCCATCGGCACAGAATCTCTTCGAAGAGAAACGCGCCGAGGGTGCGTCCGGTCTCGGTACGGAGGGCTCGCCATTCGGGCCACGCAGTAAGTGAGCAGCAGGCTTGGACGAGGTACCGAAACCCGGCCGCACGAGGCAAGAGCATCGTGTCGACGTAGGCCTTGCGGAAGAGGGGTGCCAGCGTGGCGACGGTGGGTGGGATCCGGACTTTGGTCATCTGGCGGATCTGGCACTCGTGGCAAGTCTTGATGTACCACCTAATGTCGTCAGCGAGCGAGGGCCACCAGAAACGGTCAAGGAGGGCACGTAGTGTGGAATAGAATCCCCTATGTCCGAGCTTATCATGCGCATCATGGGTGACGGAGTGACACTGCAACGCCTGCGTGATCACCAACTGGTGCCGTCCCTGGGCATGTCGTCTCCAGAGCCGCCCGTCGTACACGAGGAATTGCCGAGATCGCTGGCGCAAATGGTCCGACTCCTCAGTGGTGCGCCCATCGAGTTGTTTGCCGTTCGCGAGGAACTTGAGGATGTCGGGCAGTTCGTTGTCACGGGCGCGCGCTCTTTCTGATGGGGACGGGAAGGTCAGCTCGTCACACGGTGAACCTACCCCTTCGGTGGTCTGAAAAACTTTAGCCGTGCTGTTGGGGCGTGCTAAACGGCGTTCGTCCCAAGTGTCGAGCCATATGCCGAGGGAGAGCACATTGTCGACCCACTCTTCTGGGTTGCCTTCGCCATCGTCTTCACCGGGGATGGGCTCACGCCTTGAAAGACCATCGGGGCCGTGGTGCTTTTCAGCAGGAACGTGAACAAGCTTGAAGTCAAACAAAAGAATGGCTGCAATCCAGCGATTGATGGCAGCGTCCGGCTGGACGTCGGGGTTACTGAGCATCCCTCGGATGTACTGCGCATCCATCTCTACAACAAGATTAGCAATCCCTATGACGTGCATGTGGAGAGCTCGAAGAGTGCGGAATAAACCGTAAAGTTCGATCTTGGGCTGAGAGTAACGGCTCTCGCACTTGTTCCAGCCGATGGAGCCAAAGCGCGACGGGCGGCGTTGACTGTCCCCACAGTCTTGCGAAAGAATCCAACCGACGGCTCGGAACGATGAGTTGACGGCGAGGTAAACTTTTCGGTCCGACTTGTAGTCGATGGGGATGAGTGCCGGGGAAGTGATGATGGCAGTTTTGAGCTGCTCCATAGCACGGTCATGCTCATCCTGCCAAACGAAGTCAGTGTCTTTTCGCGTGAGATCAACGAGAGGCCTGGCTATGGAGGAAAAGTCTTTGATCCAGATACGCATGGTTCCCGCAGTTCCGAGGAACGCGCGGACGTCAGAGACGGTTTTGCATGGGGGCCAGGTGCGAACTTTCACCACCTTCAAGTCATCTGGAACGCGTCCTTCGTACGTGCATTTGTGGCCTAGGACGATGACTTCAGGGACAGCCAAGAAGATCTTCTTTGCTGAGATGGTAGCGCCGGCGTGACCCAACCGATGCATGACCCGATGGACGTCGCTGAGGTGTTCCCACACAAAACGGCGGATGCTGGGGTTGTCGGGTATTGTTTCGTATCCCCCATCCGGGGTCTCATAGCGTGAAGGCGGGCCCTTGACCGCGGTATTGTCTAGGAACGGCTTAGCAACGTTCAGGATCTCGGGCTCAAGGATAAACGTCACATCACCATGGAAAATGGCAACTGCATTCATCGAGCCCTGCAGGAGCATCGTGTTGCGAAGGGCGCCGAGCGGGGACTGGAAGCTCGTGAGATCTCTGGAGGCAACATTGAGGGTCTGATGGTCATAGCCGACTAGAAGGTCAAGCATAGAGTAACAAGAACATGCTGCTAAGCCTTCGACAAACTGGTCGACGAAGGGTGGGACCACCGCGTTGCGAATTGTGACAGCATTGAGGGGCTGCAGGTCGTGCACAAGCCGGAGTGAACCATTTTTCTTCGGGACACAGAACCAACGAGAGCGGTATGAGGCGTCCAAGGGCTCGTACATGCCAGCCGCAATCTTCTCCTTGAATATCCCAATGACCTTGTCAAGCAAGCCTGTCGGAATCGGGATGTTCTTGTGGACCCAGGGCGTATGGGCAACCGTCGGGATCTTGACGGGCGAAAAGTAATCATCCTGAAATCTTCCTCGCTCCGCCTCCGACCATGCGAGTGCCTTCTCGTTCACCTTGAGGACGTGCGCTGCAAGCTTCACCTCTTCAGGCCAAAGAAAGTCAAACTTGTTGATTTCAAGGGCTTCGAAGCATTCCTGCGTGAGGTGGACGCCTGGTGTGAACTTGGGAGGGTGGGTCGGGAGCATGGAAAGGGAGGCGAGGGGGTCTTCAGGACAGCGCCGGACGATACAAAAGTCCTCGGGGAGGGAAGCCGCAACTGGGTGGACCTTCCTGGCTGCCTTCTTATATGCCAGGACTGCAACGGGCAAGTCAGTCATAGGCAGGGAATCGGGCAAAAGGGGGAAATGGGTGGAAGCAACGTAGCACTCTAGCGCCTCCATGCGCGGGGGCTCAGGTCGAACCTGGCAGGCGAGGGCTGTGACAAAGCCAACTTCTGTGGTTCTGTGAGCTCGGGAAGGGACGGCGATGGAGCGCGAAGGGTCCGCGGGGTCACGAATGGACACATCCACGCGATCGGGGTGATCCTCAAGCCAGCACAGCAGGAGGTGGTGGAAAGGACAGCCGAGGAGCAGGTGGAATGGTGCTGTTCGAACGACGTGAGCGTGAATCGTGAAGGAGACATCACCAATGCACATATCCAAGTCCTCGGCACATCCAAGTGTGTGGGACGTGCTGCCGTTTGCACCTTCCATGCGCAACGTACGCTGCGTGTTGACCCTTGCGCCGACCTCGTTCGCCAAGTCTTCACGAATGACAACGATTTGAGAGCCCTGATCGAGGATGCCGGCCTCGGTGCTGTGATTGTTGACCAGTACATCAATCTCTCGAAGAGGAAGTGAGAACTCAGCCTCTCGTTTGGTCACGAGCTCAAGCACCAAGACTGGGTCCGTGGCATCATCATCCACCTGCTCAAACGAAGCCATCTCGATGCAGCGGGGCTTGAGGCGCTCTACGAGCTCCTTGCGAACAGGGGGGCTGGCGGCGAGGATGTGCGCTGGCGTGACCTTGTCAAGCTTGCCCTCGAGGATCCAGCCTAGGAGCTCCTTGGTGAGGGCCTGGTCCTCTGCGCTCGCCTGATACCAGTACTGGGGGGCGTGGCCGGTGAAGGTTGAAGGCACAGCTGGTGCAGCTGGGGCCGGGGGCACAGGGGGCGGGGAGGGTGCTTTTGCGGGGGGCGCTGCCGACGTTTTTGAGGGCTTGGAGTCCTTCTTCTTCGTCGCGAAGACCTCGTACATGTCGTACAGTTCAGTCGTGTACCCGTGATCGCCATTGTCTGCATCTGAGTCAGCCTCCTCTGTGATGTACGCACCCGTTGGGACCACGGGCTCTGGGACGATCTCGAAGCTGTAGCTTGTGTGAGGTGGTGCATCGCGCTGGGTGGCTGGCATGGCGCTGTCGCTGGCAGGTGGCTTGTTAGCGCTCAGCCAGGCGTCGACACTTGCCTGCAGTCCAAGTCCGCAGCTGTCGTTCAGGATAGGCTGACCAGTAGGGAGGAAGAGCCGGTTGTCGACGATCTTGACACGGCCAGTGTCCACATATTCCTCAGCGGCGGGGCAGCCGCGGACACGATGTCCAAGCATGCCACAGAAGGCGCAGCCACGGGTTCGTGCGCTATTCCTGTCGCTAAAGAAAATATCTTTGTCAGCGACTGCAGGAGTGGAAGAAGGAGCGGAAGGGGTGGGCATTCACTGGGCCCATGGTTGGCGGGGTGGGGCAGGGGATGACTGGTAGGCAACCGTGGCCAACGTGGAGGGAACTTGGGCTTGGAAGAGTTCTGGCTTCGGGAGGTGTTGCACAATGTTCGGAAAGCGCTCCTGGCACTGTGAGTAGAGGACGAGATATGAAGGCTCGTGAATGGAAAGGCCCTTCAATTTCACGACGAGCGCTACAGGGTCGTCCTTGTCCTTGTACTGCGGTTGAGCCGAGCTTGACTCCTTGAAACGGACACTTTGAGTCTCGTAAGAGCGCTTTGGAGGACTTGGGGCATCGTCATCCTCTGGCTCAGAGTCTGAGTCGGAGTCGCGCACTGCAGGCTTGGGCACACGCTTGTCACCGAATAAGCGTTGGATAAGCTTATTGGGATCGTCCCGACGGGTCTTTGAGTGGCCGCGAAGGTCATTGCAAACCCAACACTGCAACGGCTTGTGGAACCGGTCGCTGGCGAAGTATCGACGTGCAGCTGAGAGGACGTCCTGGGCATCGAATGGCTGGTTTGCCGGGTGATGCGGGTTGATGTTGAAAACCTGGTCGGCCAAGATGTCTTGATCGTCTGCGTGGAAACCCTTGAAGAATTCTGCGTGGAAGTCATCATCTGTAAGCTTGTTGTCTTGGAGAAGGGGAGCAGCGATAGTCAGAAAGTTTCGATAGTATTTCAGGACATCGCTCTCGTCTCGAATGCGACTCCTCGCTGAGAGTTCAACAAACTGGGAGAGGCCCTGACGCGTGCATCGCGTGCGTCCTGCGATGTCTGGATAGAGCTCTTGAAGCTGGGCCCGGAAATGGTGCCAGCGCACATTGACATATCCTGGTAGCGTTGACCAAAGCTTCTGCAGAGAACGGGGTACGTAGCGTAGTATCATTTCCACCTTCTGCCTCTCTGACAGGCCATTTCCATCTGCAAGGTCCTCATATTCTCGCAAAAACTCCTCCAGGATCTCGTCATCTTGACCCGAGAAGCGGGGTGCATGTTGCAATCGTGCTGCTGGCATAGCAGCCAAACCTGAGGGAGTGCTGTGAGACATTGCGGTAGCGGGGAAGGAAGGGAAAGAGGAGGTATTAAACCGGGCTCGGTGACCACCAGGGGGAGACACTGCTCGGGGGTGGGAGAGGGCGGGTGCGCACCGGGGGAGGTATGCCGATGAGCTGATTAGTGGGGTGGTTTGTGAGGTCCGCTGCACCGGGGTGGCTTCTCCAGGCAGGCGGGTCTGGGCAAGGAGGCCTCGGACTTGGGCGTTGAATTCTTCCCAGGGTAGGCCCTGGGCAATGAGGTCTCCTACACAGGCGTTGAATTCGTTTTGGGAGAGGAGAGGTAGTTGGGGAGGTGAAGGTGATCGGGGCCGATCGAAGCCAAGACGAGCGTAGATGCGGTCATGGATACGTGAGATGGAAGGGGTGGGTGAGTCGGGATCATCGGAGGCGGAATGAGTGGAGTGGTCTCAGGTGGCAGAACGGGTGGGGGAGGTGGCTTGGGCAGCAGGCTGAGTGGTAGATTGGGCAGCAGGCTGAGAGGTAGATTGGGTGGGAGGGTTAGTAGCTTGGGCGGGAGCGGCAGATTGGGTAGGGGGGTTGGTATCTTCCATACTGTGGGATCGGGGGAGGTATCTTCCGAGGTGATCGCGTAGTTGTGGTTGTCGGGACTTCCTCAGTGGCATACAAGATGTTGCGTTTTAGGGCAACCAGATTTTAGACAGTCACGAGGTGAAAATGAGCAAAGTGAGATGAAATTGAGGGAATGTCTACTGACTTCCCCTCGCGGTGGGCTCCAGATGTAGGGTTGAGTGCGAGTAAGAAAGTGTTGACCCAAGGGGAAGACGTAGATGAGAAAGGGGTTGAAGTGAACACAAGGCCAGTTTGGAGATAGAGCGCGGGAACGCAGAGCTGGGATCGGCGCGAGTGCAATGTGCAGATTGACGTTCACAAGATATCAGGCAAAAGGCTTCGGAATAGCAGATGAGATGAGACAGGAAGACAAATCAATTAGGTGTTTTCTTCTGAGACACGGGAGCCGAGGTTATATACATGAGAGACAGGCCACAGGACACAGAGTGAAACAATAGAGATACAGGAGAATACAGTGGACGCAGACACAAACAGAATACAATGGATGAACGCAAACACAGCAGTCGGGAACCAGGTATCATGGCCGATGTGGCTGAGTCGTCGTGAACGCACTGAGCGTGGCCGTTTGGCGGTGTTGCGCACGCAGAGCGCATGATGACCTTACAGCGCGGGCTTTGAAGCGCCGCTTGAATATTGCTAGCCAATAGCGTAAGTACTGTGAACCCTAGTACAGCTATCCTAGTTTGAGTCACTTCCGAGATCCGATCCGTTATTATACAATCACATGTGCCGGAGCTTACCCGGCTGACTGATCCTACAAGTCCATGACAATATACTGCTGACGGCAATGTCATAGTCGACACATCAGTGTCCACTTCCCAGCCCGAGGTGCCGATCAAACCGAAACGTAACATCACCCCCTTCTTATGGTCGAGCCCCAGCTCGACCGTGCTGGGTGGCCTCCCTTTCTTCCACGACCTGCAACCCTGCCTGGATCCCCAGGTGGTATGAGTCCCGCTCCGCCTCGATACGGGTGATTGCATTGGCCCTCTGGAGTCGGAGTACGCAATCCCTTCTTACCCGAGCTATCTTGTCCAGCTCATCCATTTTCTTCATCAACTCCGCCTCCTTGGCCTCATACCCCGCTTGCACACAGCGGTAGCAGTGGACCTCCACGATGAGGGTGAGGTCCTTCATGCCCGTGAGGGCACGGTCGACTGACTCGCGCATGGAGCTGTGCTGATCCAAGAAGATCAGGTCGTTGTCATAGTAGTGGGAATCCGCAGGGTAATCGTAGTTGGGGGCAGCGTGTACGGGCTTCCCGTATTGTTGGTCGCTGCCCCTTCGGTAGGCGAGGACAAATGGGTCCACCGTAAGGATGAGCTGCATATAGCGAGCTGGGTGCAGGCAGTCCTGAGCATCGTGGATCTGGAAAGGGATATAATGTACTCCCCTGTTGTGTTGGAACCTGACAGGTGGAGGAGTCTCCACTTTGCGTTGGGAAACCGGACAGTGTTCCTCCGCACGATAGTGGCGGATCTGGGGTTGAGCAGTTTTCGGCATAAGGATGGGCTCCCCATTGGAGGTGCATAGCGGCGGGGTTTCATTGTGAGTGGTGGTGAGATGGCTGCCGTAGATGAGGTATTCGTGTAGAGGGCAATGCTCCTCTCATTACGGTTTCGCCTGTAACTGGTCCCCCGAACACCCCTGCAAGACCTCAGAACACTGCCATGAAGCGATCACGTGCTGAATATGCCAAAGAAGAGATTGAAGTTATGAGACTTGTGGCTGAGCACGCCCAGAAACCAGCTAAGTCACGTGACCTTCCCGCCTACCTCGGAAACACTCAAGAATATTGGGAGTAGGATCACGTGATCTTACATCAAACGCCCATCACGTGACCCTGGCACGTGACCTGGCTAGACTTGCACCAGAAGGTCCAGATGAGCTTGCGCCTGGACTGGTCTCGAATGCCTCGTGTTTGTGATGACTTGTATGTGCCTGATCGATTGTGCCTTGATTCTGATGTGTTGTGCAACGTTCGTGTTCTGATTGGATGGAAGCAGCGCTCATACAGCTGCGGATGATTATCTCTGACTCATACCTTTGCGCCTTACTGCCATTGGTGGATTGTTATCTCTGACTCGACTGTGACTCATTCCTAGGATCTGTGTATTAGGGTTTCGGAGTTCCAAGCTGGGGTTCAAACCTCCTTGGACATGTATATAGGCTCTGGCTTATGGTCGCTGAAGACCTAAGCTTGACTTCTTGGATTATACCACCCAAACGCCTTGCCTCTTCTGCGCTGTCTTGCCAGTCGAGTGCTGAATAGACTTTGGTTGTCAACTCCTAGTCCTTAGCTGAGGGATCGCCGTAAGGCCCCTATCCTTTCCTTTCCACTCTACTCTTGCTGTTCAAGGAACGTGCTGCATCATCTCCTGAGTCGCGCTGTCTTGCCGACTATCTTTGCCACATCTACTTCAGCTCACTCTCTTCACCTCCCTTTGCATCCTTTGGGGAACATTACTACGACTCGTTTGCGAGCTAGTAGAAGATCGAGTATGTGACTTCGACATATCTGGTGATCGCTAGGTCATCCTGGTAGCCTTGTCTGCAGTACAAGAAGAACATCCGGTGGAACGTTACACCTCTGATAGGTACCGGTCGAAGTCCTGATTCTCTTGAACCGCAGTTTCGTCCGTATTGGGTTGAGCTGTCGTCAACATGTTGGTCGGTGAAGGATCTCTTGTACCAACTCTGGTAGAGGTTGGCGAAGGAAGAAGGGATGGTACGGGGGTCGGTGGATGACTTCCTCCGTCGTGAACGGACTGGGGAAGCGACAGGGGTGATGGTGGCATGTCTTGAACGATGAGGGTAGGCTGGATTGATATTGGGAGTAGGTCGTTGAGGACATAGTGGACTTGGACTCGAGGAGAGGACATGAGTATGTGTGAGAGGAAGAGAGAAGGATGGGGACGTCTCTTGGATTTTCCCTGCGCTTATATGTGTTTCTCTGGCAGGGTTTGAACGTTTGAATTCCTGAATTGCTTCATTGGCAAACACGTCATCCTTGGAGACCCACTGGTTGTCCGAGTCCGGGTATCTGCGCCATTTGACCAAATACTGCAGTTTCTTTGTCCTGCCAAACTGCCGAGAGTCTAGAATCTTCTCGACTTCATATTCCTCTTCTCCATTGACCAAATCTGGCAGTGGGTGCTGATAATTGGGGCCGTGTGTGGGAGTTTCTTTGTACAGAGTCAGAAGGTCCGTGTGGAATACTGGACGGATGCTCCACTGCGTGGGAAGTTCTAGGCGATAATTGACTGCGGACATCACCTGGACGATCTGGAACGGGCTGTGCCTTCTTGGCGCGAGTTTTGCGGTTGGCTGGTTGGTGCATAGGTGGCGTCCTTCAAGCCACACGAGGTCTCCGATTTGGTATTTTGGGGTGTCCTTGTGTTTGATCCATCCCTGCTGCGCTTTGATCATCAGTTCCTGGGCGCGCGTTCTAGCTTCTCTGAACTGTTGCACTCTCAGCGCTACTTGTGGGATAGGGGAAGGTTGATCGATCCAATCGGCGTGTGGGTTATACCCCATGAGGACATTGAAAGGGGATTCCTTGGTAGACTCATTCGGCCAGTTGTTGTGCGTGAATTCCGCCATTGGTAAGTATCGTGTCCAGTCATCTTGTCGCTCATTGACCCAGAACCTTAGGTATTGCTCTAGCCACTGGTTGGTCCGCTCCGATTGGCCATCAGTTCTGGGGTGATACGCCATGGAAATATTTTGTTCGATTCCAAGTATTCGGCATAGTTCACGGGTAAATTTTGATGTGAATCTTGGATCCCGATCACTAATGATGCGCGCTGGCAGTCCAAATCTAGGGAAAACATGTGTCACGTACAGGGCCGCGGTTCCTTCTGCGCTTATCTCTTCTAGGCATGGGATAAATACCGCCACTTTGGAGCAGTCATGGTCTGTTATCGTCAGTATGGAATCGCAGCCGTTCGATTGAGGTAGTTTCGTGATGAAGTCCAGTGCTATGACTTCGAATGGAGTTGCTTCCAGTTTGGGGAATATTGGTTGCAGAGGGGCATGTGTTGGCCGGTTGTTGACCTTGATCCGTTGGCAGTCAGCGCGTCCCTTGACGTAGTCCTGTGCCTCTTGCCGAAGGCCTGGCCACCAATAGTACCTTTCGATTAATTTGATGGTTCGGTTGATTCCGGGATGTCCATAGGCGAGTGTATCGTGGTGGGCTTGTATAATACACTTTCGTTTGTGAGCGTCTCCTGTAACCACTCTTCATCACTCTTTGTACCACGTATTTTCGATGCACTTGAGTTTGTGTGGATCCGTCCATTTCGTGATGATATCATTGTCCTGGGTGTATACTGGGTGTGTGGGTTGCATTTCGTCCACTGTGATTTCCAGGCTTATGCGTGTCGGGTTTTCCGTGGTGTCGATGTTTGCAGCTCGGACGAATATATGATCAGGGAGTACTGTGACTTGTTCATTGTCGTGTTCTCCCTGATCGTAGTCGGGCCTCCTTGATAAGGCATTGGCTCTTCCGTTTGCTGTTCCCTTGATGTGGTGAATCTCTATGTCATATTCGGAGAGTTCCAACACTTCCCTTGCCACCTGTCTGCTTATCTTCTGGGGGGATCTCCAATACTGCAGGTTCATGTGGTCAGAAAACACCTTGATTTTGTGTGGGGATCCCGCAAGGTAGGCTCTCCAGTTCCTTAGTGCTTTGACAATGGCTAACAGTTCCAAGTCGTAGATGTCGTAGTTTCGTTCTGCCGCGCTGAGGGTGTTGGAGTAATACGCGATTGGGTGTCGTTTGTTGTCCTTGTCTCGTTGGAGTAGTACTGCTCCTACTGCGTATCCCAAGGCATCGACTTCCAGTTCAAAAGGTTTGTCCAGTTCTGGGTGTTTGAGCACTGGTTCTTCCGTTACGAGGGTTTTGAGTTTGTTGAATGCTGTTTGTTGCTCTGTTCCCCATGACCATTCCGTGTCTTTGCGCGTGAGTTTGTTGAGTGGGCGTGCGTGTGTGGCAAAATTTCGAATGAAAGCGTGGTAGAAGTTGCAAAACCCTAGGAATGATCGCACCTGTTTGACATTTTTGGGGGTCGGCCAGTCACGGATTCCAGAAATTTTGACAGGGTCCATGCGAATCACCCCCTTCTTAATGATTACCCCCAGGTAATCGAGGGTGTCGGAGTGGAATGTGCACTTTTCCAATTTGAGGTACAAGTCGTGTTGTTCTAGTAAGTCCAGGATGTCATGAACCGCTTCAGTGTGGGCCTGTTCCGTGGTTGCTGTTGCGACTCCAATGTCGTCCATGTATACGCGTATGATGGTTCCTTTCTTCTCGTGGTGCTCAATGAGTGGTTCAAAGATTGTGTTCATCATTGCCTGGAAAGTTGCCGGTGCGTTTGTCATGCCGAAGTACATTACCAATGGTTCAAAGAACCCCTGTTTAGTTTTGAATGCTGCCTTGTGTTCATCTCCTGGTTTCATCCTAATGTTTGTGTATCCCCATCTGACGTCAAATTTGGAGAAGATCCATCCTCCGCTGAGGTCGGCAATTAGCTGAGGTATGAGCGGGAGCAGGTACTGGTTGCGTATGGTCCATGTGTTGAGTTCCCTGTAGTCCTGTACTAGCTGTAGTTTTCCGTCCTTCTTTTTGACAAAGAAGAATGGAGCTGTGTACTGAGACTTAGACGGTCAAATGTATCCTTTGGTCAATTGTTCATCCAGGAATTCCTCCAAAGCTTTGTCCTCCGTTTGATTGAGTGGGTAGACTTTGCAGTTAATGTGGTCTGGAGCATTTGGTTTGAGGTTGATGGCGTGGTCCCACGGTCTAGGAGGTGGGAATCGGTAGGATTCTTCTTCGCTGAATACTTTTGCATGTCTTTTGTATTCGTTGGGTAGTTCCTTTGTTTCCATTGTGTAACGTTCCACCAGACGTTCTTCTTGTACTGCGGACAAGGCTACCAGGACGACCTAGCGATCACCAGATATGTTGAAGTCACGTACTCGATCTTCTACTAGCTCGCAAATGAGTCGTAGTAATGTTCCCCAAAGGATACAAAGGGTTGTGAAGAGAGTGAGCTGAAGTAGATGTGGCAAAGATAGTCGGCAAGACAGTGCGACTTAGGAGATGGTGCAGCACATTCCTTGAATGGCAAGAGTAGAGCGGAAAGGAGAGGATAGGGGCCTTATGGCAATCCCTCAGCTAAGGACTAGGAGTTGACAACCAAAGTCTATTTAACACTCAACTGGCAAGACAGCGCAGAAGAGGCAAAGGCGTTTGGGTGGTATAATCCAAGAAGTCAAGCTTAGGTCTTCAGCGACCATAAGCCAGAGCCTATATACATGTCCAAGGAGGTTTGAACCCCAGCTTGGAACTCCGAAACCCTAATATCCGGATCCTAGGAATGAGTCACAATCGAGTCAGAGATAACAATCCACCAATGGCAGTAAGGCACAAAGGTATGAGTCAGAGATAATCATCCGCAGCTGTATGAGCGCTGCTTCCATCCAATCAGAACACGAACGTTGCACAACACATCAGAATCAAGGCACAATCGATCAGGCACATACAAGTCATCACAAACACGAGGCATTCGAGACCGGTCCAGGTGCAAGCTCATCTGGACCCTTCTGGTGCAAGTCTAGCCAGGTCACGTGCCAGGGTCACGTGACGGGCGCTTGATGTAAGATCACGTGATCTACTCCCAATATTCTTGAGTGTTTCCGAGGTAGGCGGGAAGGTCACGTGACTTAGCTGGTTTCTGGGCGTGTTCAGCCACAAGTCTCATAACTTCAACTTCTTTGGCATATTCAGCACGTGATCGCTTCATGGCAGTGTTCCGAAGTCTTGCAGGGGTGTTCGGGGGGTCAGTTACGGGTGAAACCGTAACACATTGACTGTGCCAAGATTGCTAGTTCCGTTGCCGTTGTACGTCCGTATATTGGGTTCATTTCCTCTTCCAGTTCCCTGTAGGCTTGTTCGTGTTCTTTGTCTTGTATCCTTGTGACAATGCTTCGGATTTCTGCCTGGATGGTGGCTGGGTTCGGGGTTTTATTGGGGTTGATGGTGCATATGATGATTGGGTACTGTTTAGTGTCCATGGTCGCAGTAGCCCATTGTATGCGTGGCTGAAACGTTGCTAGCCAGGGATACCCCAGAATGAGGTCTTCTCCTCCTATGTTGGTGATGAGGAACTGAATGGTTTTGAGTTTTCCATCAGTTTGTATATTTAAGTCGACGCAATGAGTGATTTTCCCTCCTTTGTTGTGCATTCCATCTATGTTCCAGATATTTCGGGGGTTGGGTAGTTCCTTGGTTCCTAACCCCATCTTCTTTATGAAATCTGGGTGTATGAAGTTGTGGGTGGCTCTGGAGTCCACCAGTGCTTTCTTTTCGGCCATGTAGTAGCTCGTGCGAATCGAAACTGGGACGTGCATAGATTGATAGTGCGTGATAAACGACGAGTTACAATTTAAAGCCCTCACCCAGGCCGTTGGGTTCAGGCACTTTGAAAATCCTGCCTCCCTGCCATGTCCCTTGCGAACACCTCCCTCTTTTCTTCTGATAGGGCTGTGATGCGACCCATGATGTCGTCTATCTGGGGATCGGTGTCTGCGCGGTTGGCTTGGACGGGTCCCTGGCTACACTTTGAGGAGCGGTGGGGATTTCCTCTATGTAGGCCCCTCTGCCACATGCTTTCCTTGGTTGGTTACAGTCTCATGAGAAGTGACCCTTCTGGTTGCAATTGAAACAGGTTACATCCCTAATGTTTAGGACTCCGCGTCCTCCTCCTCTGCGTTGCATGAATCCAGCTCTTGGTGGGAACGGGGGTCTTCCGGGGGTCCAGTCCCTTGGGTCTTCTGGGTGATTGCGATTGACGTTGCCTATTTCAGCGACTCATGCCTGGACTCTTCCTGGGGTTGTGTCCATTGCGTCAGGGTGGTTTTGATACTGTTGCCATCCTTGTTGGGCTCCTTGCCTTTGCGGGGCCTGGAATCGAAGGGGTTGGTTCAGGCGGGGACGCGGCATGGCCTGTGGTTGTCTTCCGAATCCGTCTGACCTGGCTTTCATATGCAGGTATCGTTTCTGCTGTTCAATGAGCGTGCTCTTCCATTGGGAGTAGCTGCGTGGGTTATGGAATTGATAGGCATTCTGGTATAGTTTGAGGGGGATGCCTCGTGTGAATTTGTCGAGGACTAGTGGTTCGTCCAATCGATAGTCAGCCTGTCAGACCAGCTTTTCGAATTTAGTGACGTAGCTGTCAATGTCCTTGTTGACCATTTTGAACCCCTTGTCGAGTTCTACTTGTGTGCGATCCTTTTCTAGGTTGTTGCGGAATTGGCCTTTGAATGCAAGTTCTACTCCTGCCCAGAGCCATGGGTCATTCTTGTTAGCTTGGGCGTCAAGCCACTTGGTGGTTTCTGTTGCCCATTCGTCTACGAGTGGTCCTTGGATGTAGGTTAGGAACATCATTGCTTTGATGTACGGGACTTTGAGGCTCCTGTTTGCGGCATTAACTCCTGCAAATCTGTTCCACTGGGAGAGGAATGCTTCTGCTTCATCACGGTTACCCGTGAATATCTTGGGTTCCTTTCCTAGGAACTTATCTGTGTCAGGCATCGCGAATGCAGGTGCGTCTGCCTGCCCGTCGTCGTGGGGTTTGTCATCAGGGTCTCCTCCTCCTCCTCCTCCTTCATCGGGGGATTTTCTGAATATTGTGGTTCTGGCTTGTGCCATGGTTAATGTAGTGGTGGCGGACATGTCTGTGGGGATGGACTTAGCGATTTGTTCAAGGCATTCTTCCTCCCGTTGATCCTTGATGATGCGGATCTCTTCCGGGTTGCTTGTGATGGATGGGGATGGTGCTGGTGTCTTTGGTGTTGGTGAGCGGACTGGTTCCTCTTCTTCTCTGTTGATTGGTCCCCACTGATCTCTGGTGGTGACGTTGGATTGGAGGATGTCGAGGCTGAGACTTGAGCTTGCAGGTCTGTTAACTTGGTACTTGTTGTGTGCGTTGTTCCACTGGATTTCGACCCAGCAGAGGTTGTCGAAGTTGAATTCTACGGGGATGAGTTGGGATTGTCCCTGTCGGTTGACGTAGTAGGTGAAGTATCCTGGGTTTTCTTCGTCGTCCTTCCAAAATGCGTTTTCTATATACTTCTTTGGGACGTTGCGGTCTCCTCTTTTGTCAATGTAGTAGGGTCGGAAGGGAACCCAGAAGTCCTTGGTTGTTCTTGTAGGATTGGCCACGATGGGATCTTGGTCTTAATGTAACGTCTACCACGGACGTTTGCCTGACTTAGGCTTCTTGCTTGGTGGCGATCCTTGGAAATCGAAAGTTGCGGTTCGCGAAGGTCTCTGGGTAGAAGGCGGGGTGTGGTTGAAGGCTTTCGTCTACCCCGAAGTAAGCGTGGAGGTCTTCTAGTTGGATCACTCCTTGAGGGATCCTATCGATGTACTTGGCGGTGGGCCAAGAAGTGCTGTCAAGTATGAAGAAGGAGTGATACGGGGCACCCACGCGCTCGTTGCGATAGAGATGGACTTGATAAGCTGCAATGTCTGGAGGGAAGTCCACTGATCTGCGAAGGGACAGTGTTACGTTTCGGATCGATCGGTGCCTCGGGCTGGGAAGTGGACACTGACGCGTCGGCTATGACACCACCGTCAGCAGTATATCGTCATGGACTTGTAGGATCAGTCAGCCGGGTAAGCTCTGGCACATGTGTTTGTACGATAACGGATCGGATCTCGGAATGACTCGAAGTGACTCATACTAGGATAGCTGTACTAGGGTTCACGGTACTTACGCTATTGGCTAGTAGCATTCAAGCGGCGCTTCAAAGCCCGCGCATATCTGTATAAGTAGAGTAGTGCGAAGACCAAGAACGGCATCTTGGTCTTCTTCCAATACCACCACCATCTACTCGTCTTTGCTAAGAGGCTTCTCCTCTTAAGTGAGTCGTCCGGCATATCCCCTTAGACCAGGGATCTCCGTGACTTATTCTTGCCTGTCCCTTCGCAGATCAGTGGACCTTCCTGCAGACGTCGCAGCTTACCAAGTATATCTATATCGCAACGATCGCGTGGCCTCTCTGTACCACTCCTTCTTCATCCTTGATAGTACCTCTTGGGCCAATGCCAAGTATATCGACGCGATCCCTCAAGGCGTCATCCAATTGGAAGACCTCCACGCTTACTTTGGGAGAGACGAGAGCCTTCAACCCCATCCCGCCTTCTATCTTCAAACCTTCGCTAACCGCAACTTTTGACTCTCAAGGATCGCCACATGTCAAGAAGCCTAAGTCAGGTAAACGTCCGTGGTAGACGTTACAGACAGGTAAAGGGTAAGTCACGGAGATCCCTGGTCTAAGGGGATATGCTGGACGACTCACTTAAGAGGGGGGAACCTCTTAGCAAAGACGAGTAGACTGTGGTGGTATTGGAAGAAGACCAAGATGCCGTTCTTGGTCTTTGCGTTACTCTACTTATACAGATACGCGTGGGCTTTGAAGCGCTGCTTGAATATCGCTAGCCAATAGCGTAAGTACCGTGAACCCTAGTACAGCTATCCTAGTGTGAGTCACTTCCGAGATCCGATCCGTTATTGTACAATCACATGTGCCAGAGCTTACCTGGCTGACTGATCCTACAAGTCCATGACGATATACTGCTGACGGCGATGTCATAGTCGACGCGTCAGTGTCCACTTCCTGGCCTGAGGCGCTGATCAAACCGAAACGTAACACTAGTAATGAACTTGGGAAGGGACAAAGTTATACTAGGCTACCCATGGTTCTCAGCGTTCAAACCACTCATGAAGTGGGGGGAAGCGACGTTGGATGAGGAGTTCCAACCGGTGGTCATATCCAGCCTCCAGTCATTGGACGAAGCCACGCCTGTAGAAGCATCAATACAGGCATTGGAGACATATCAACTTGACAAGGAGGCATGGGAACAGATCGCAGATGATGAGCAGGAGCCATACGTGGCGTTGCTGCGAAAAACCACGACAGTGTCTGAACTAGCACAACAAGAAGCTGCCAAGCGGGAGGTACAAACCTTTGAAGAAATGGTCCCACCAGAGTACCGGTGGTACCGTAAGGTGTTCGATGAGGAAGCATCGCATCGCTTCCCACCGAAACGACCATGGGACCATGCCATCAACCTGACACCCAACGCACATCAGGAAAACCCATGTTTTACTTATTTGTACTTTCTGTTCTTTTTGCTCTTTTAGCAAGGGAAAAAAGGACCCTTTCAGAAAAGTATCAACTACTTGAAAAAAGAAATCCCCTCTTCTTTTTCTTTACTTTTCCTACTTTTTAGGCATATTTCTGGGGAAATTTTGGATTTTGGTCTGATTTTGGTCCGATTTTTTTGTAATTTTGGTCCAATTTATTACCATATATGGAATTTTTCGGACCAAAAAATAAAGTTTGGTCCAACATTTCCATTTTTGGACATTTTATTTTGTTAATTTTTGGTCATTTGGTACTCTACTTATCCTGTACTTTTTTGGCAGCTCAGCAAGTAAAAAAAAAAGAAAGAGGGATGTCTTTTTCTTACTTTTTCTACTTGTTTTCTGAAAAGAATGAAAAAGTATGGAAAAGTATGAATAAGTAAATACATGGTTTTCCTGATGCACCTACGACAATGGATTGCAAGGTGTACCCACTGATGCAAGAGGAAGATAAGGCTCTCGACACATTCCTTGCCAAACAATTGGAGAGGGGGTACATTCGACAGTTGAAGTCCCCATACGTTTCACCTTTCTTCTTCATAAAGAAGAAAGACGGAAAGCTCAGACCTGTACAAGACTACTGACGGTTAAACGAGGTCACTATCCGAAACCACTACCTGCTACCCCTTATCCCCGAACTCATTGATAAAATCCATGATGCGCGACTCTTCATGAAATTGGATATCCGCTGGGGATATAATAACATCCACATAGATGAAGGAGACAAGTGGAAGGCTGCCTTTAAAACAAACAAGGGAACCTTTGAACCACTCGTAATGTACTTCGGTCTCATGAACTCCCCAGCAACTTTCCAAGCAATGATGGACTTCACATTTCGAGGGCCAATATTGACAAACGAGGTGATCGTATACATGGACGATATCCTCATTGCAACTATCGACAACCTCGAACAACATCGTGAAAGGGTTCACCAGGTTCTAACCATCTGTGCGGAAAATGACCTTTACATCAAACTAAGTGCGAGTTTGAAGTGTGCGAGATGGAGTACCTTGGGCTTATCATTGGACATGGGAAGCTGCGGATGGACCCCATAAAAGTATGAGGAATCCGCAAATGGCAACCCCCAAGATGCCTCAAGGAAGTACGTGCCTTTATCGGCTTCTGCAACTTCTATCGCCGATTCATCAAAGGGTCCTCATCCCTCGCACGCCCCCTCCATGATCTCACAAAAAAGGACACTCCATGGCACTGGGGAGTAGAGCAACAGAGGGCGTTTGAACGTGTCAAAGACCAAATATGCCAAGAACCAGTCCTCCTTTCCCCCAATCTGACAAAACTGTTTGAACTAGAAGTAGACGCATCCAACATTGCCATTGGCGTGGTGCTCAACCAGTTAGGAGACAACCAAAAACTCCACCCAGTAGCGTTCCACTCAGAATCGTTGTCCCAAGCTGAGCGGAACTACGACATCTATGACAGAGAGCTACTCGCAGTAGTCAAAGCTCTTCACGCCTGGCGCACGTACCTCGTTGGCTCACCCCATAAAATCATCATACACACCAACCACACCAACCTTCAATACTGGAAAGAACCACAAAAAATCAGCCGACAAGTAGCGCGCGAATTTTTGGAGCTGTCAGAATACGACTTCGTATTAAAGCACGTACCTGGTGTCAGGAATGGTCGCACAGATGCCCTGTCCTGGTGAGCAGACTATGCGCCAGGTGATGAAGACAACAACAACGTCACTGTCCTCCCCGCGGACCGCTTCATCCGGGCCACTGAGATGTCAATGCATGACATGGACATCTGGACCCAGATTGCGCAAAACCTTGAAGAAGCACAAGTACTACGATGGATCAAACCACATAGCCTGAAAAAGCATGAGGGATTATGGTGGAAGGGTGATGCCCTTGTCGTTGTTGGGGACAACAATCTTAAGCGGGGGGTAATCACCTTTTTCCACGACACACCCACCATGGGACACCCCAGAATTACAAACACTTACGAACTCTTACGACGAGACTACTGGTGGCCCAACATGCGCAAAGACATCGAAGAATACGTCAAGGGTTGCGCCACATGCCAAGCTAACAAAATCAACCCCCACTGACAAAAACCGCACCTCTTCCCTATCACAACCGACCCAGAAGCAGAACCGTTCAAAGTCATAGCCATGGACTTCATCACAAAGCTACCACTGTCACAAGGATACGACTCAATCCTCACCATTACCGACCACGACTTCTCCAAAGCAGCCATCTTCATCCCATGTAATGAAACAATCACAGCGGAGGGTGTAGCCAGGCTATACCTTTGCTGTCATGATCACATGCCACGTGACGAAATTGGGGAAAGTTCGGATTGACAATGCATAGGTGCCAGCGGAGCGATTGCGTGTTCCTTGTCTCATACCAGAAAACAGTCACGAAAATCAATAGTTTGTACGAGTATAAGTACGAGGTAGTGAGCTCTGTAAAGTCCTTGTCTTAGTTTCTTTGAATCCCAGCCAATGTTTGCTCTCCTCGAGTGAATAGCGCTTTCCCTCTTGTCGTCATACATTTTCCTGGCTAAAGGTACCCCCTTTGCCCATCTGCTCCTACTGCCGGTCCCCAAACCCTTCGCCCCACGGCACAAACGATCTGGCTGGATCATAAAATTTGCCACGTCTATCCCCATTACAGCATACCCCGAAAATTGATCACTGATCGAGACCCCCAATTTACATCAGCATTCATGACACAACTTTGCCGAGTTCTCGGAATCAGGCAGAACATCTCATCGGCATATCATCCCCAAACAGATGGGCAATCAGAATGAACCAACCAATGGCTGGAACAATACTTACACCATTGGAGCAACATACAGCAGGACAATTGGGCAGAGGCCCTACCAGTGGCACAATTCGCACACAACTCGTGGCCCAATGCAACCACGAAACACTCCCCATTCTCACTCATCATGGGCTGGGAACCACGCACCACATGGACCCCAAAACCCATGATATCTCCATCTGTTGATCAATGGCTAGAGGATATGGGCACTTGCCAACAGCACGTGCAAGATTGCATCAAACACGCCCAAGAACTCATGATGAAGTGAGGGCATACCCACTTTATCCCCTATCAGGAAGGGGTGCAAGTGTGGCTAGAGGGGACGAACCTTAAAATGTTCTACCCCACAGCCAAGTTAGCCCCCAAACGTCATGGGCCGTTCCGCATCAAAAAAGCCCTATTGTAGCGTCTACCATGGATGCTTGCCTGACTTAGGCTTCTTGCTTGGTGGCGATCCTTGAAAGTCGGAAATTGCAGTTAGCGAAAGTCTCTGGGTAGAAGGCAGGATGAGGCTGAAGGCTTTCGTCTCTCCCAAAGTAAGCGTGAAGGTCTTCTAGTTGAATGACTCCTTGAGGGATCCTATCGATGTACTTGGCGTTGGCCCAAGAAGTGCTGTCGAGTATGAAGAAGGAGTGATACAGGGTGGCCACGCGTTCATTGCGATATAGATGTACTTGGTAAGCCGCAACGTCTGGAGGGAAGTCCACTGATCCGCAAAGGGACAGGTAATAAGTCATGGGGATCCCTGGTCTAAGGGGATATGCCGGACGACTCACTTAAGAGGGGAGACCTCTTAGCAAAGACGAGTAGACAGTGGTGGTATTGGAAGAAGACCAAGATGCCGTTCTTGGTCTTTGTGCTACTCTACTTATACAGATACGCGCGGGCTTTGAAGCGCCGCTTGAATACTACTAGCCAATAGCGTAAGTACCATGAACCCTAGTACAGCTATCCTAGTATGAGTCACATCGAGTCATTACAAGATCCGGTCCGCTATCGTACAATCACATGTGCTGGAGCTTACCCGGCTGACTGATCCTACAAGTCCATGACGATATTCTGCTGACAGCGATGTCATAGTCGACGTGTCAGTGTCCACTTCCCGGCCCGAGGCACCGATCAAACCGAAATGTAACATCACCCCCTTCTTATGGTCGAACCCCAGCTCGACCACGCTGGGTCGCCTCCCTCTCTCCTGCAACCTGCAACCCCGCCTGGATCCCTGGGCAGTATGAGTCTCGTTCCGCTTCAATGCGGGTGATTGCGTTGGCCCTCTGGAGTCGGAGCACGCAATCCCTCCTTACCCGAGCTATCTTGTCTAGCTCGTCCATCTTCTTCGTCAGCTCTGCCTCCTTGGCCTCATACCCTGCTTGTGCACAGTGGTAGCGGTGGACCTCCGCGATGAGGGTGAGATCTTTCATGCCCGTGAGGGCACGGTCGACCGACTCGCGCATGGAGCTGCACTGATCCAAAAAGATCAGGTCGTAGTAGTAGTAGTGGGAGTCCACAGGGTAGTCGTAGTTGGGGGTGGCGTGTACTGGCTTCCCGTATTGCTGGTCGCTGCCCTTCCGGTAGGCGAGGATGAATGGGTCTGCCGTAAGGATGAGCTGTGTATAGCAAGCTGGGTGCAGGTGGTCCTGAGCATCGCGGATCTGGAAAGGGATATAATGTACTCCCCTGTTGTGTTGGAACCCGATGGGTGGAGGAGTCTCCACTTCACGTCAGGAAACCGGACTGTGTTCCTCCACACAATAGCAGCGGATCTGGGGTCGAGTAGCTTTCGGCATAAGGATGGGCTCCCCGTTGGAGGTGCATAGCGGCGGGGTTTCGTTGTGAGTGGTGGTGAGATGGTTGCCGTAGATGAGGTATTCATGTAGAGGGCAATGCTCCTCTGATAGGTACCAGTCGAAATCCCAGTCCTCTTGAACCGCAGTCTCGTCCATATCGGGTTGAGCTGCTGTTGACATGTTGGTTGGTGAAGGATCTCTTGTACCAACTCTGGTAGGGGTTGCCGAAGGAAGAAGGGATGGTACAGGGGTCGGTGGACGACTTCCTCCACCGTGAATGGACTGGGGAAGCGACAGGGGTGATGGTGGCATGTCTTGAACGATGAGGGTAGGCTGGATGGATGCTGGGAGTAGGTCGTCGAGGACATAGTGAACTTGAACTCGAGGGGAGGACATGAGTATGTGGGAGAGAGGAGGAGAGGAATGGGGACGTCTCTTGGGATTTCCCTGTGCTTATATGCGTTTTTCTGGCGGGGTTTGAACATTTGAATTCCTGGATTGCTTCATCAGTGAATACGTCATCCTTGGAGACCCACTGATTGTCCGAGTCCGGGTATCCGTGCCATTGGACCAAATACTGCAGTTTCCTAGTCCTGCCGAACCGCCGAGAGTCTAGAATCTTCTCAACTTCGTATTCCTCTTCTCCATCAATCAGGTCCGGTGGTGGGCACTGATAGTTGGGGCCATGTGTGGGAGTTTCTTTGTACGGAGTTAGAAGGTCCGTGTGGAATACTGGGTGGATGCTCCACTGCATGGGAAGTTCTAGGCAGTAATTGACTGCGGACATCACCTGGACAATCTGGAATGGGCCATGTCTCCTTGGCGTGAGTTTTGCGGTTGGCTGGTTCGTACGTAGGTGGCGTCCTTCAAGCCATACGAGGTCCCCAATTTGGTATTTTGGGGTGTCCTTGTGTTTGATCCACCCCTGCTGCGCTTTGATCATCAGTTCCTGGGCGCGCGTTCTAGCTTCCCTGAACTGCTGCGCCCATAGCGCCACTTGTGGGATGGGGGAAGGCCAGTCGATCCAATCAGCGCGCGGGTTGTATTTCATGAGGACATTAAAAGGGGATTCCTTGATGGACTCGTTCAGCCAGTTGTTGTGTGTGAATTCTGCCATTGGTAGGTATCGTGTCCAGTCGTCTTGTCGCTCATTGACCCAGAACCTTAGGTACTGTTCTAGCCATTGATTGGTCCGCTCTGATTGGCCATCTGTTCTGGGGTGGTATGCCGTGGAAATATTTTGTTTGATTCCTAGTATTCAGCATAGTTTGCGGGTGAATTTTGACGTGAATCTGGGGTCTCGATCGCTAATGATGTGTGCTGGCAGTCTAAATCTGGGAAAGACGTGTGTCACGTACAGGGCCGCAGTTCCTTCTGCACTTATCTCCTCCAGGCATGGGATAAATACTGCCGCTTTGGAGCAATCATGGTCTGTTATCGTCAGTATCGAGTTACAGCCGTTCGATTGGGGTAATTTCATGATGAAGTCCAGTGCTATGACTTTGAACGGGGTAGCTTCCAGTTTGGGGAATATTGGTTGCAGAGGGGCGCATGTTGGTCAGTTGTTGACCTTGATCTGTTGACAGTCGGCGCATCCTTTGACATAATCTTGTGCTTCCTGCCGAAGGCCTGGCCACCAGTAATATCTTTCGATTAGTTTGATGGTTCGGGTAATTCCGGGGTGTCCATAGGCAAGCGTATCATGATGGGCTTGTATAATACGCCTTCGTTCATGGGTGTCCCCTGTAACCACTCTTCGTCCTTCTTTATACCACATATCCTTGATGCGTTTGAGTTTGTGTGGGTCAACCCCCTTCGTGATGATATTGTTGTCCTGGGTGTACACTGGGTGCGTGGGTTGCATTTCGTCCACTGTGATTTCTGAGCTCATGCGTGTCGGGTTTTCCGTGGTGTCGATGGCTGCAGCTCGGACGAATATGTGGTCAGGGAGTACCGTGACTTGTTCATTGTCATGTTCTCCCTGATCGTAGTCGGGCCTCCTTGATAGGGCGTCGGCTCTTCCATTCACAGTTCCCTTGATGTGGTGAATCTCTATGTCGTATTCAGAGAGTTCCAGCACTTCCCTTGCTACCCGTCTGCTGATCTTTTGTGGGGATCTCCAGTATTGTAGGTTCATATGGTCCGAGTACACTTTGATCTTGTGTGGGGATCCTGCTAGGTAAGCTCTCCAGTTCCTTAGTGCTTTGACGATGGCTAACAGTTCTAGGTCATAGATGTCGTAGTTTCATTCTGCCGCACTGAGGGTGTTGGAATAATATGCGATTGGGTGTCGTTTGTTGTCCTTGTCTCATTGGAGTAGTACCACTCCTACCGCATATCCCGAGGCATCAACTTCCAGTTCGAAGGGTTTGTCTAGTTCCGGGTGTTTGAGCACTGGTTCTTCCGTTACGAGGGTTTTGAGTTTGTCGAACGCTGTTTGTTGCTCTGTTCCCCATGTCCATTCCGTGTCTTTGCGCGTGAGTTTGTTGAGTGGGCGTGCGTGTGTGGCAAAATTTCGAATGAAAGTGTGGTAGAAGTTGCAAAAACCTAGGAATGATCGCACCTGTTTGACGTTTTTTGGGACTGGCCAGTTGTGGATTCCAGAAATTTTGACAGGGTCCATGCGAATCACCCCCTTCTTAATGATTACCCCCAGGTAATCGAGGGTGTCGGAATGGAATGTGCATTTTTTCAGCTTGAGATACAGGTCGTGTTGTTCTAATAGGTCCAGGATGTTGTGAACCGCTTCAGTATGGGCTTGTTCTGTGGTTGCCATTGCGACTCCAATATCGTCTATGTATACGCATATGATGGTTCCTTTCTTCTCGTGGTACTCGATGAGTGGTCCGAAGATGAAGTTCATCATTCCCTGGAAGGTTGCCGGTGCGTTTGTCATGCCGAAGTACATTACCAATGGTTCGAAAAACCCCTGTTTAGTTTTGAACGCTGCTTTGTGTTCGTCTCCTGGTTTGATCCTGATGTTCATGTATCCCCATCTGACATCGAATTTGGAGAAGATCCACCCTCCGCTGAGGTCTGCGATTAACTGAGGTATGAGCGGAAGCGGGTACTGGTTGCGTATGGTCCATGTGTTGAGTTCCCTGTAGTCCTGTACTGGCCGTAGCTTCCCGTCCTTCTTTTTGACAAAGAAGAATGGAGCTGCGTACTGGGATTTAGACGGTCGAATGTATCCCTTGGCCAACTGTTCGTCTAAGAACTCCTCCAGGGCTTTGTCTTCCGTTTGATTGAGTGGGTAGACTTTGCAGTTAATGTGGTCTGGAGCGTTTGGTTTGAGGTCGATGGCGTGGTCCCATGGTCTAGGAGGTGGGAATCGGTAGGATTCTTCCTCGCTGAATACTTTCGCGTGTCTTTTGTATTCTTCAGGTAGTTCCTTTGTTTCCATTGAGTGTGCCGAGATTGCTAATTCCGTTGCCGTTGTTCATCCGTATATTGGGCTCATTTCCTCTTCCAGTTCTCTGAAGGCCTGTTCCCGTTCTTCATCTTGTATCCTTGTGACGATGCTTCGGATTTCAGCCTGGATAGTGGCTGGGTTTGGGGTTTTGTTGGGGTTAATGGTGCATATGATGATTGGGTACTGTTTAGTGTCCATGGTCGCAGTAGCCCATTGTATGCGTGGCTGAAACGTTGCTAGCCAGGGGTACCCCAGAATGAGGTCCTCTCCTCCTATGTTGGTGATAAGGAACTGAATGGTTTTAAGTTTTCCATCAGTTTGTATATTTAGGTCGACACAATGAGTGATTTTCCCTCCTTTGTTGTGCGTTCCATCTATGTTCCAGATATTTTGGGGGTTGGGTAGTTCTTTGGTTCCTAACCCCATCTTCTTTACAAAGTCTGGGTGTATGAAGTTGTGGGTGGCTCCGGAGTCCACCAGTGCTTTCTTTTCGGCCATGTAGTAACTTGTGCGAATAGAAACTGGAACGTGCATAGATCGATAGTGCGTAATAAACGACAAGTTACAATTTGAAGCCCTCACCCAGCCCGTTGGGTTCAGGCGCTTTGAAAATCCTGTCTCCCTGCCATATCCCTTACAAACACCTCCTTCTTTTCTTCTGGTAGGGCTGCGATGCGACCCATGATGTCGTCTATCTGGGGATCAGTGTCTGCGCAGTTGGCTTGGACAGGCCCTTCGAAGTCGATGAGGGTTTCTTCTGCCATGCTCTGGGACGTGATAGGCATTTCTTCAATATATGCGCTTCTTCTGTTAGCCCTTTTGGGCTGGCGACAGTCTCGTGCTAAGTGTCCTTTCTGGTTGCAGTTAAAGCAAATTACGTCCCTGATATTTAGGACTCCTCGTCCTCCTCCCCTGCGCTGCATGAATCCAGCTCTTGGCGGGAACGGGGGTCTTCCGGATGTCCAATCCCTTGGGTTTTCTGGGTGATCGCGGTTAACGTCGCCTATTTCAGTGACTCGTGCTTGGACTCTCCCTGGGGTGGTGTCCATTGCGTTGGGATGGTTTCGGTATTGCTGCCATCCTTGTTGGTTCCCTTGCCTCTGCGGGGCTTGGAATCGGAGAGGTTGATTCTGGCGAGGACATGGCATGGCTTGCGGTTGTCTTCCAAATCCGTCTGACCTGGCCCTCATATGCAGGTATCGTTTCTGCTGCTCGATGAGCACGCTCTTCCACTGGGAGTAGCTGCGTGGGTTGTGGAATTGATAGGCGTTTTGATACAACTTGAGTGGGACGCCTCGTGTGAACTTGTCAAGGACTAGTGGTTTGTCCAACCGGTAGTCAGCCTGTCAGACCAGCTTTTCGAATTTAGTGACGTAGCTGTCAATGTCCTCGTTGACCATTTTGAACCCCTTGTCGAGTTCTACTCTTGCGCGATCCTTCTCCAGGTTATCGCGGAATTGACCCTTGAATGCGAGTTCTACTCCTGCCCAGAGCCATGGGTCGTTCTTGTTGGCTTGAGCATTGAGCCACTTTGTAACGTCTACCACGGACGTTTGCCTGACTTAGGCTTCTTGCTTGGTGGCGATCCTTGAAAGTCGGAAGTTGCGGTTAGCAAAGGTCTCTGGGTAGAAAGCGGGATGAGGTTGGAGGCTCTCATCTCTCCCAAAGTACACGTGGAGGTCTTCTAGTTGAATGACCCCTTGAGGGATCCTATCGATGTACTTGGCATTGGCCCACGAAATGCTATCGAGTATGAAGAAGGAATGATATGGGGCAGCTACACGTTCGTTGTGATATAGATGTACTTAATAAGCCGTGACGTCTGGGGGAAGGTCCACTGATCCACGAAGGGACAGGTAATAAGTCACGGGGATCCCTGGTCTAAGGGGATATGCCGGACGACTCACTTAAGAGGGGGAAGCCTCTTAGCAAAGACGAGTAGATGGTGGTGGTATTGGAAGAAGACCAAGATGCCGTTCTTGGTCTTTGTGCTACTCTACTTATACAGGTACGCGTGGGCTTTGAAGCACCGCTTGAATACTACTAGCCAATAGCGTAAGTACCATGAACCCTAGTACAGCTATCCTAGTATGAGTCACGTCGAGTCATTACAAGATCTGATCCGTTATCGTACAATCACATGTGCCGGAGCTTACCCGGCTGACTGATCCTACAAGTCCATGACGATATTCTGCTGACGGCGATGTCATAGTCGATGTGTCAGTGTCCACTTCCCGGCCCAAGGCACCGATCAAACCGAAATGTAACACACTTGGTGGTCTCTGTTGCCCATTCGTCGACGAGTGGTCCCTGGATGTAGGTCAGGAACACCATTGCTTTGATGTAGGGAACTTTGAGGCTTCTGTTGGCAGCGTTGACTCCCGCAAATCTGTTCCACTGGGAGAGGAACGCTTCTGCTTCATCACAGTTGCCTGTGAATATCTTGGGTTCCTTCCCTAGGAATTTGTCTGTATCGGGCATGGTGAACCCAGGTATGTTTGCCTGTCCGTCGTCATGAGGGTTGTCGTCTGGGTCTCCTCCTGGTGGTGCTCCTCCTCCTCCTCCTCCTCCTCCTTCGTCGGGGGATTTTCCAAATATTGTGGTTCTGGCTTGTGCCATCGTTAATGTAGTGGTGCCAGACATGTCTGTGGGGATGGACTTAGCGATTTGTTCAAGGTGTTCTTCCTCCTGTTGGTCCTTGATGATGCGGATCTCTTCCGGGTTGCTTGTGACGGATGGGGATGGTGCTGGTGTTTTAGGTGTTGGTGAACGGACCGGTTCTTCTTCTTCTCCATCGATTGGTCCCCACTGATCTCTGGTGGTGATGTTGGATTGGAGGATATCGAGGCTGAGACTTGAGCTTGCGGGTCTGGTAACTTGGTACTTGTTGTGTGTGTCACTCCAATGGATTTCGACCCAGCAGAGGTTGTCAAAGTTGAATTCTACAGGGATGAGTTGGGATTGTCCCTGTCGGTTGATGTAGTAGGTGAAGTATCCTGGGTTTTCTTCGTCGTCCTTCCAAAATGCGTTTTCTATATACTTCTTTGGGACATTGCGGTCTCCTCTTCTGTCGATGTAGTAGGGTTGGAAGGGAACCCAGAAGTCTTTGGTTGTTTTTGTAGGATTGGCCATGGTGGGATCTTGGTCTTAATGTAGCGTCTACCACGGACGCTTGCCTGACTTAGGCTTCTTGCTTGGTGGCGATCCTTGAAAGTCGGAAATTGCGGTTAGCAAAAGTCTCTGGGTAGAAGGCGGGATGAGGCTGAAGGCTTTCGTCTCTCCCAAAGTAAGTGTGAAGGTCTTCTAGTTGAATGACTCCTTGAGGGATCCTATCGATGTACTTGGCGTTGGCCCAAGAAGTGCTGTCGAGTATGAAGAAGGAGTGATACGGGGCAGCCACGCGTTCGTTGCGATATAGATGTACTTGGTAAGCCACAATGTCTGGAGGGAAGTCCACTGATCCACGAAGGGACAGGTAATAAGTCATGGGGATCCCTGGTCTAAGGGGATATGCCGGACGACTCACTTAAGAGGGGAGACCTCTTAGCAAAGACGAGTAGACAGTGGTGGTATTGGAAGAAGACCAAGATGCCATTCCTGGTCTTCACGCTACTCTACTTATACAGATACATGCGGGCTTTGAAGCGCCGCTTGAATACTACTAGCCAATAGCATAAGTACCATGAACCCTAGTACAGCTATCCTAGTATGAGTCACGTCGAGTCATTACAAGATCCAGTCCGCTATCGTACAATCACATGTGCCGGAGCTTACCCAGCTGACTGATCCTACAAGTCCATGACAATATCCTGCTGATGGCGATGTCATAGTCAACACATCAGTGTCCACTTCCTGGCCCAAGGCGCCGATCAAACTGAAACATAACACCTATCAGCGGTGTCTTACAAACTGGAACTTCTGCAGTCATGGAAGATCCACCCCATGTTCCATGCCAACCTCCTCACCCCATATAAGGAGACGGAACTACATGGGGAAAACTTCACACGACCTCCCCCTGACCTTGTGGATGGAGAAGAAGAGTTCGAAGTGGAGCAGATCCTCGGATCATGGCTCTATGGACAAGGGCACAAACTCCAGTTCCTAGTCCAGTGGAAGGGATTCCCTATAAGTGATAGCTCGTGGGAACCACTTGACAATGTCTGACACGCACCTGACCTTATCGCCGACTTCTACCAGCATAATCCTACCGCCGAAGGGGCTGGACGAAAGATATAACACAACGCCCAACGAACTCAAACAACACGTCCCTCTTCCCACTATTACTATCACAATGACATCCACTCCCATTGTCTCTAAAATACCCTCGCGCCCACCAGCACAACTCATACTTGAGCAGCTAACTGTACCTTCACAGGACCAGGGTGTCCCCTCGCAGCCAGAGGGTTGTACGCCGTACTCTGTAGTCCCTAGTCCAGACCCCCCTATCCTGTCTTTGATCACTCCCGCTCTTGATCACCTCGTGCTGGAAGAGGCAGCTACCTCATTGCTCACCCTCACCGCCCTGCCTGTTGACACTCCCATCACAGTACATGTCCCTATCGTCCCTACTCCCCCTGAGCCACAACAACATACCCCACCACCACCTCTTGAACACGTACCACTTCCCCCATTCCCTCCTGGGATCGGCCATGTGACTACACCTATTATACAAACCTGCCTTGTTGAGCCAGACCCCGCCCTAACCTTCCTCGATGATGAGGGGGACAGTGCAGACCCAGGGCTCCCCTTGTTGAGCCACAATACCTACTATAAGGCTCATTACGTAGGGATGACAGTACGATTAGTTATGCTATACACGTAATTCGGAGTATTTAGTCATACAATATACGTACAGAATCCCCTTAAGGGATTATTCCGA
The DNA here is from genome assembly GCA_021524915.1 of Lactarius akahatsu. Classification (NCBI taxonomy): domain Eukaryota; kingdom Fungi; phylum Basidiomycota; class Agaricomycetes; order Russulales; family Russulaceae; genus Lactarius; species Lactarius akahatsu. Next base: position 270,755 of record JAKELL010000032.1, read on the forward strand.
GTCCACTGGTGATTAGACATTAGGCGACACTGAAAACGTGATATTGTGGACGCCTCTACTCATCACGTTTCCCCAAATGGACATGGGTGGACCATAGAGTATATAAATCCTACTGTAGGAGCAAGTACCTATACACATCTCTCTCCACCCCACCTTGAGCTTCCTCTGCTTCACTCTAAGCCTCGTCTAAGTGATGAACAGTGCACATAAAGGACTATACTCACAGTGACTGGGTAGACTGTGGTGAGATATAGAAGGTGACTGGAAGCAGCAACAGAGTAATCTTGCAGGTGAAGCAGATGGGGTGTCTGGCACACAACAGATGAGGAACTGGTATTTATACAGGAATAGGAAACATACCTGGCACACAACAGATGAGGAACTGGTGTGGTGCCAGAGCGTACAGGGTACTCTACTTATACTATACAGAGGGGTGACACTAGTACAACAGAAGTAACACAGAGTCACACAATACAAGGAGCGTTGTTCTATAGAGGGACACAAAGGAGTGTGCAGAAGGAGAACAAGAGCGCAAAGAACAAGAAAAGGCTAGACTATGATATCATAGTGACATCACAATAAAGATAAAACAAAGGAAGTGAGTACAAGGACGAAATACAATAGGAGTCCAGAGGAGTCCATGATGTCATTGTACAGTGATGTCATAGATAAGAAAGTCCGAGATTGTAAAGATCATAATAATCTAATCTACATAAGTCCAATATATCTTATCTAAAGCAGTCCGTTATCTGCGTGTCCATTGAGCTGCTAAGTGCGCACAGGTCACTTATCAACACTAAGCTCTCTATCCAGGTAAGGGTCTACCTGTACACTGCGTACATTGCTGCGCAACACCCCTTCCTCTGCAATGACCCCAACCTCTCCTATCTATACTTCCCTTTGAAGATCGGGGAGGCTGGATATCCAAAGCAAATTGCACACTTCATCTATTACCACAAAAATTATCAAGAAGTTGTTGGGACTATGGGAAGGGGGCACCCCTGCTATGTGCAATCGGTCTACCTATGAGGAGTCTATGAGGGGCAACTTCCCCAACACGTCACGGACCAACAGCTTGCCATGTTCCATCCCCATGACCCTCGTGCTATATGTGTCAACGAGGTCCTGACGGAGTTGTGCGACGTTCGCCTTCACGCAGATGTATCCCGCCTCAGAGAATGCCTCTTGCGGAAGGATGCGATTGCGGTACACGAGTCTGAACTCTGGAGATTGGAGATGGACCTCACACGCGACCACTTCCACATGGACATGGACTTTGCAAGCGTGTGGAAGCGGTTGCAGTACGCACATGCCATACCACTTATATCAGAAATGTATGACGAGCTCCAAGCCAAGTTCATACGGCCACGACCTACTCACGAACCCATTCCTATTCCCCCACGCACCGGAGGACCTTGCGAGATGCTGTGCTTACAGGGAGAAGAGTGCAGAAGAATTCACAAGTGTTTCCAGTGTAAGTCAACAGAACACTTGATTGCTCAATGCCCTCAGAGGAGGGGCAGGCAGCCATGTCAGTGGTGTGGGAGTCGTACGCATCAATATGACGTCTGCCTCATCCGTCGCATATCTCCCATGTCACCAGCCTATATTGACCCCGACGACCGCCCCCGGTGGTGTGGCAAGTGCTTGCGCTATGACGCGCGACATGCGGAGATCCACTGCCCTCAGTACGAGCAGTGTAGGGAGTGTGGGGAGAGGGGTAGGCACATGTTCCTGCGTCGTCATGTGTGCCCACAACCCCCTTTGCTGACCCCAGACAACACTCCTGTCAAGGATGATTGGTACTACACCAGCGACTAGTCGAAGTCATGGCGACTTCAAGTCTGATGGGGGGGTAATGTTACAATTTCTGCTTCTCGTTGTATGCATCCTGACTTGTTCCACTGTCTACTGTACGATACGTGGTTTCCACGGGCTTCTCATATGTCACATGCCCATCTGTTTTGCCTTGTTCCACTTGCGCCTGACTCCTTTCAACCAGCAGTTTGCGCCATTGAAAACCACTATACCTTTCCGAGTTGATCTGACGCACGTGCGGACCCACGTGTCCTCATGACCCTCGATATAGTACGTCCCTTTGTACTCCATTTAGCGCAAGGTGTCAGTCTGGCATCATGTGTTTGGCATAGCCAAACACCCTGTACATCTGCAAAAGTGGACCCTGTCAAAGCTGTCAGGGACCGGTTGCCGACTGTCGCCGACCGGTCCCTGACAGCTTTGACAGGGTCCACCCTTGCAGATGTATTAGTATATAAGTCATGCCCTACCTAGCTTGTACGGTAGACTTGACTTCTTGTGTAATACCACATAGTCTTCGCCTCACGAACCCGTTTGACTCGCCATTGCGCTTGAGTCCTCTCTTCGCTCGCCTTTCTGCTTGAGCCCTGACCCTCCACTATTATCCTTGTGTCCCTGGGAGACCAAGTGATACTTGTTCACCACCTGACTGAACCTTAGCCGGTTCGTGCTTTACCGATCCCATTGACTTGCTGAAGTACATGTCGTACTTAACGCCCCTGTGGTGGCGTTACACCATGGGAGGGTTTTTATACTCTATGGTTGTCACAATCCACCGATCGTGCCATTGATTATCTCTGATAATCAGTTTCTGGAAAAGCCTCGGAAAGTTCTCAGTTTCTAGACTCTTGTCTTGTGTTTCAGATTCTACTTCTCGTTTCCAACCAAAGATTCTCAACTGCGCACGGATCGTGCAATTGTCACGACAGACTGACGTGCTCAATCTATATTTAGTTCCTCGCTTACGCGTCCCCAGAAAATAGCTGGAAAAACATAGAAAAATAGGATTCCTGGAGGATATTTAAAGAGCCAGCAGTTTACCTTGTATTCCTCATTCTAGTCTTGTTTCTCATTGTGAATCCTAGTTCCATTCCCTTGTCCTTTGCTGAGTGCAAGTGGTCTTACATTTAGTGCTCTGCCAAGCTATATTGGTGGCACTTCTCTTGGTGGCTCAAGAAGGCTTTGTCTAGCTGTGAATAGACAACACTCCGCTTGGTGACTCAAGTGTAGCGGTATGACACCTTGCTACGTCAAGCTCAAGTGAAACTAAAAGTGAACCGTCTGGTGAGCACACCCAAGCTTGGCGCAGAGATAAATCACACGCTAATGCACAGTCACGGTGGAGTGGACAGTCAACTTAGAGTCTTTATTCAAGAACTCAAGATGTCAGTGATCACACTGTGGTACTCTGAGTGGAGAACCAAGAGGACAAGTTAGATTGGAAGAGTAAAGAGTACAGAGGAATGTGCACCTGAGTGGAGAACCAAGAGGACAAGTTGGTTCCACTCAGGACACTACAGAGAGGTTTATATACGCTACATGTGCTGAGCTTAAACTGAGTCTAAACACTATTACTAAGTGTACAGTAAGACTCCATGACTCAGGAGCTGACATGTCGTGTCTAATAATAGCACTATCTATTGTGCTGACTGATGCACTTGTCATAGCGCTGATGTGATGCCTTATCTTGCTGAGTGAAACCTAATACAGTGAGTAAGCGTAAACTACTAAGCATGGTCTAGAACCATCTAGAAGGTTCCTTCCTTATCTTCCAATCATAAGAGTCCGTATGTATATGGGATGTGACCTGATTAGGTTGTCCGGTTAAGGGTACAACTATCCCAGGGTCACGTGCTTAAGGGTGCACATGGTGGCAACATGTGACTGACAGAATCTCGTACTTCAGCCCTTTATATCTTCCTTGGATAATTCCATATAAATACAGAAAAATAGGAAAATAATATACGCGTCCATGACATCAAGCGTGTACCCAAGGGTATCGAGCCCCTCCCCATTGTACGCAACCCGGTATCAAGCCCAGGCCCTGCGCGTTTACCCGGAGAACCCCCTTACGACTAAGTGGTAGCGACGCAGTCGTGAGCCCACCTCTAGGATCGTAAAAATGGTCCTACCCTGTCCATATGCATAAAAGTGATGAGTACAGGCATCCACAATATTGCATTTTTACACACGCCTGATGTAAACTACCACTTCGAGATAGCCATAGGGCTTCTCTCACTCAGAGGGTGTATTGCGCCCACTATAGTATGTATCCTAACTACCATAATAGGAGATCATACTACCGTAATGTCGTAACTGCTATAGATAAGGTCCTTACATACTCATCTCATTGCAACAGTTTCTGCCTGTGGTCCAAGACCAAGTCACACTGGCATGAGAAGGAAAGGGAGGAAAACAACAACAGTCCATTCAGTAGTAAGGATGGGTCTTTGATTACAGGCAAACATGTAGCTACAAGAGAAAAGAGGTAAGGTAGATGAGAACATCATCAGGAAAACCATGTATTTACTTATTCATACTTTTCCATACTTTTTCATTCTTTTCAGAAAACAAGTAGAAAAAGTAAGAAAAAGACATCCCTCTTTCTTTTTTTACTTGCTGAGCTGCCAAAAAAAGTACAGGATAGGTAGAGTACCAAATGACCAAAAATTGACAAAATAAAATGTCCAAAAATGGAAATATTGGACCAAACTTTATTTTTTGGTCCGAAAATTTCCATATACGGTAATAAATTGGACCAAAATTACAAAAAAATCAGACCAAAATCAGACCAAAATCCAAAATTTCCCCAGAAATATGCCTAAAAAGTAGGAAAAGTAAAGAAAAAGAAGAGGGGATTTCTTTTTTTAAGTAGTTGGTACTTTTTTGAAAGGGTCCTTTTTTCCCTTGCTAAAAGAGCAAAAAGAACAGAAAGTACAAATAAGTAAAACATGGGTTTTCCTGATGATGGAGACAAGTCTGATGAGATGAGGAATCAACAAATAGAGGCCAGTGTCATGCCAGTGGCTGACAACACCATGCACACTATCTCATTCTCAAGCCCTGGATTGCCACCTGAACGTGATGGCAGTCATCTGCCAGTGGGCTGCCCTTGGGGGTACCAAGACAGGAAATGCACTCATGGATATACCATACAGTGCTGTGAACCCTAGCAGGTGTCTTCCATATACCATTGCCAGCGACTATTCTGCTCAGCTCATAACGGGAGGCACTAATGATGAGATTGATGAGATCGTGAACTTGCTGGCCAGATCAAAAATCGAGCCTGTGGTCAGGGTATTATGTAAGCAGAGGGTAAATGTCTTCCTTCTCTCCGATGCTTGCAGATAGAATGGGGAAATATCCCATCCCATGAAACGGGATTGATGAAAAAGCGGATAAGAGCCTCTGCCCTTTATTTGTAGGGAGAGCTTTCGACCATGCTGACGACAGGAGATTCGCAAGCATGACATTCGTTCTACGACTCGGAGCTTGACTCGGAGTTGCCAAGTTTAACGACGTTGTGATCGAGTTGAGCATTTCCGAGTCAAATGAGGGTACAGAATTGACATGTGTGGTACAGACTCTATGCTACGGCTTCTTGCCACGGATCCTGAACGGCCTGAAAGGCCTGAACCCTTCTTGTCGCATTGCCAAGTTCGTCTTCATATGATATCGTGACCCTCCAGCTCCTAATAGTCCACATCGATGAGAAGAAGCACAAAGTCTCGGCCCCATTATGCGCCTTTGTTGACGGGTGCAAGAATTTGTTGTAAAGCAATCAAGTCTGTAGAGCGGGGAGCCGCTATCTCACACGATTTCGGGGGCGGACGTGCTAAAATTCACGGGCTTTCGGAGAGTCCGGGGTGTGCTGGATGTGGCTGCAGGACTCGGAGCCGAGGCAGGGGTGCCTCACCATGCCCGGACCCAGGGGTTCAACCCAAACTTGAACCCGACGATTACGGGGCATCAGCTTCTCCCAAAGAGTGCCCGGGCCCTTCAATCACCTCCGAAAATGTGGATAGCGCTACGCATTGGAGAAGGGATATTAGGCACGCTCTCGGCGAGCCAGGAATCGGGCTTTCTACCATGTCAAACTGCTTGAATCGCTCTGCCTGGACAACCAACTATGAAGCGAGGGCATGCCGGACAGGCACAGGAACTGCGAATTTCAAATATATCATATGAGCTGACACGCGGCCCATCGCGTCGCCGAGCCAGGATTCCCCAGCGAACGGAGTACCGCTTCGCGGTTCTCGTATGTCGGTGCCCCGCAGATCCGGTGTAAATCGTGGGGAGACAGACACCTTGATTCGTTTATGGAGGTCGGTTATGCTATCGCGGCGCGTCATCTCGGAGATCTCATTCCGCGCAATGCTTAGTACGACTCGGAGGCTACTTTCTTAACTCGGCCCTCGTCCGCAACTCGGCTCGAGATGCATATAAAACTAGCCTAGGAAGAAGTGCTTGTGGTCGTAGTAGCTCTTTTCATTTCAATGCAAAGCACTCAAGCCAGCCCGGAAGTTCTGAGCGTGGAGTCCTTCTCGAGCCGTGCTTTTGCATGGACACTCGTTATCTCTTTCTGCGTCCCAATCTTCTTCCACCTCGTCAGAAGGAGGCAGAACGTTCTCCCCTTTCCACCTGGTCCCGAGGGTTTACCTGTAGTCGGCAATGTTCTGGACATGCCTAGCAGAAACCAGTGGTTAACGTATTGTCGATGGGGTAAACAGTACAGTGTGTAGTTTCCTCTGCTAATCAAGAACGCATCTCACATCTCCGACACTATAGATTCTGATATAGTGCACGCTAAGGTCCTCGGAACGCACGTCATCGTTCTGAACTCCACAAAGGCCACATGCGATCTCTTTGAAAAGCGATCTTCGCTCTATTCTGATAGGTATGAATCAACCCCACAAGTCATACCCCCAGTATTAATAAGACAGCCCTTGAAAGACCACCCCTCCCTTCCCTGACTCAGTTGTAATTGCTCGATCTTTCCCATATCGCATGGAAGCTGACTAGGATACTTTGACGGGCTTCCGAATAGAATACGCATGAGCTGGAACATTGCATTTCTTCCATACGGTCCTCGATGGAGAACTTGGCGCAAAGTATTTCACGAACACTTTCACCCCCAGGCATCACGACAGTACCTACCTCGAGAGCTGAAAGCTACTCGTCAGCTTCTTGTGAATCTTCTTCGTACACCCAATAATTATCGGGACCATTTGAGGTTGTAAGTGTCTCGGCTGTTTTTCGTTATTGGCCTGCTGATCAACGATGCGCGTCGTCACTCAGCATGTCAGGGCAGATAATCATGGGAATTGCGTACGGCATCGACATTGCCCCACGCGACGATCCATACATCTCTTTAGCAGAGAGAGCGCTCCAAGCTGTCGAATCGGCGTCTATAACAGGCTGGACTTTCGACATGCTTCCATTCTGTGAGTTCCTGAAGATACCCGAGATCCTGTCCCCTTGTGTGATGACTGTGTAGATATGTACCTACCTTGGTGGTTCCCCGGCGCCAGTTTTAAAAAGGAGGCCGCAATACTGGCACCTCACATCGACGAGATGTTAGACAGGCCGTATCGGGCTGTGAAGGACGCCCTTGTGCGCTGCGGTTGTGTGCTTTAGAACCATGTCATCTTACTGACACCCGCGATTCAGGCAAAAGGAATCGCAGTGCCGTCCGTCGCAGCGTCCATGATCACCGGCCTTCGTGGGGAGCCGTCACACGAGGACGAATTAACATCGAAGGCTGTCCCTGCGACCATGTATCTTGGCAAGTACACACTTTGTTCTCGGTTCCACGTCCTCATCTCCGAGTTATCAGGTGGAGCGGACACCGTCAGTCTGCGTATCTTTGCGGCGTCTGAAACCCGTCTGACACCTAAGCTATTTGATCATGATAGACTGCCTCCGCGTTCCTCACATTTTTCCTCGCGATGGTTCTTCACCCTAACGCGCAGAGAAGAGCACAGATGGAGATCGACAGGGTTGTAGGGACGGCGCGGCTTCCCGATTTTGATGATGAGACAACCCTCCCTTACGTATCAGCGCTAGTCAAGGAGGTCATGCGATGGCACCCAGTCGCGCCAATTGGTATGCCTTGACCCGCGTTATCTGTGCAGTGACCCTATCTTAGCCCCCTGAAAATTAGCTGTTCCCCACCGTCTGGCTGCGGACGACATCTACGAAGGTTATTTTCTGCCAGCTGGGAGCATAGTAATAGGGAACACCTGGTAAGGCGGATCAAATAGAAGCTCCCTTCTCGCTGACCGTGCGGGGGTGACCACCACCCAGGGCATTATTGCATGATGAGTCTGTTTTCCCAGAACCGAATCGATTTTGGCCTGAGCGCTTCCTCGACCCCGACGTCAAGCTGCCTGACGCTGTCTTTGGTTTCGGGCGCCGGATATGCCCTGGGCGGTTCATGGCCCGCTCGTCAATGTGGATCACTATCGCGTCGGTCTTGGCTGCTTTCGAGATCTCCCCCACCACGGACGGTGACGGGGTGCCCCTGATGCCCGCAGAAGACTTCACAACAGGGTTGATATCGTAAGTCGCGGATCCAGAGTGTCATCTCCGGGATGTCAAAAAGCTTGATTGATGATTTCTCATTTCCAAAACAAAAAGCTACCCGGAAGCATTTGCATGCGCGATTCGCCCGAGGTCAAAATGCGCGGAAGGGTTGATCGTCGCAGCAATGGATGCACCATGATTTCATGACGGCCCGAGTGCGAGGATTCGCTCTTTTAACCGTCATGTTATTACATATTATGACTGTGACGAATGTAAGTAGCTGTGTAGAATGAAACGACTTGGAGTAAGCTTGGGGATAAGGTCTGGTAAGCAACAAATTGGCATTGTAACCTAGGTCTGGAACGGAGATGATGCGCTGCTTATGAGCATCTGTAAGAGCAGCGGCGCTCCATGATTGTAGGTCCGACCTCTCGGTGAAACGCAACTTACAATCTCTCTCTCGCCGTTACGTTGAGCGTTGAACGTTGAACGTTGAACGTTGGCCCTGTGCTTGGTGTACCTCGACATAGCGGCATTAACCGGTAACTTGGACGATTCCTAGGTGAATATGGCATTGAAGCCATAGCACTTGTTCGACCTGAGCGTCGATCTTCGACACACATCAAGAACCTGAGAGGCACCCTCCGACATTAATCGCGAGGATTTATTGCTTACCACCTTTTTAACTACGCGCCGCAGCTTTCACAGATCACGATGGAGCTGTGACTCGTCTGTTCGGGAGTTGCTGATAACAAGCTTTCTGCTCTGGTTATGGGAATGACATCAGCAGGGAGATGCAATGACGTCACTGTTGTCGCTTCGTATTTCAAGTTTTTTGCGGGTCGACGGCGACAGTTGAATACGATGACTGCTCCTACATCCACTACAGAGGTAGGTCGACCACATCTAATCCGACACGACTCTCGTCTCACTGCCCCTCGGTGCACAGCATGCCCCTCCTCTCTCTACGGCGGTTCAACCTATTCGCACTGGGACGACGTCTCCGCGGGGTGTTGGTACGGAGGAGAACAGGGTCGCAGACACCAGCGCGCAGGGGACAACCGAGTCGCCCTCGGCTAGTCCCACGTCTTCAACCGGGAAGGTTCCGTGGAAGGACCAGGTGATAGGTAAGGTGTATCCTGCTGCCTCCATTCGCGTACTTAACAAACACGCTTTAAGCCTATGCAAAGGTTTGTGACGACTCCTACACCGGAATGAGTAGAACTCACGTATTCTTGGTCCTCATCCACACATGGTGTATAGAAGACTCGCGGTGCGGTGAGTAAAGCCCATTTACCATTATTCTCGCACTTAACCATTTGAGAATATAGGTGCTCCGTAAAGTACGCCGGGCGGTGCTGCACGTGGAATACGGGCTGACTTTTCCATCTAGTCGACGCTGAAAGAGCACGGTGACCAGATATTGGCGGGTGAGGCTAGTGCTTGGCAGCCTACGCGAAAAGAATGATCAGAGTAATGGACTCGTGTGTTGTACAGTATCAATAATAGCGCGCCCCTGATGGGATCTCAGTTCGATTAGAGTTGGTCGAGGCCACGTGGATTTGAGTTTTTGTATTGTCGATGTCGTTCTCGCCGGTCGTTCGCTCCTTTTGGCGCGCGGGTGCAAGCAAAATGGCGCACCGGGCAACCATGACGCAGTATGCACTCGAACTGGCGGAAAACTGCAACGTGCGTGCATGAGAATTTGCCACGATGGGTCGAGCCGGCGAGGCGATTGATCAAAATCAAGATTATTTCCCTCGTCGACAGTCCCCTTTCCCTTCCCTACATCCACTATGACTATTCTTCCTCGAGTGCATGGGGATGGCCTCCTGACTTTTGAAAAGCAGAATGAGAGCCCACTAGATGCCACAAACCCCGTCGTGCTTAGCGCGGACTTTGTCCTCGAGGTGAGTCACGCGTGCTCTACAGTGATCGACTCTGTAACTCTGGTGTTCAGTCTGTCGACGATATCGTCCAAATAAATGAGGATGGCGTGGCTGCAGCGGCACGATATGTGCGTGCTTGCTTTCTGCTCTGAACCTCCCAATTATATCGTTCGTGAAGGTTGGAGAGCGCTTGGTCAAGGATGGCTATTCCCCACGGACTTGGCACACCCACCCTCTGCATCTGTGCCCGCCCGAGCCATATGACCCTGCCCACCCTGGCACGCGCGCGACCCTCGACTGGATCTTTCTCATCTCGTCGCTCAACTTCAGCTTCTGGTCTCAGTACGATGGCACCGACTGCTGCTACGGCGTCGAGTGGCGCAAAGGCTGGGGCAGCGACCACCGCGTCGTGCACACGGGGTATTGGAGCCTCGTCGCAGCCCTGGACAGAGGTACGCCTAACACTTCGCGTGCTTCTCTCGTCGTCACATCGACGATAAAACCTTTTTGGATTCTGCGCCTCAGCGCTCGAAGAGGGCATTCCGATCACAGACCCCATGTTCTACGCGTCCGAGGAGCGCTGTCCAGACTCCCTCATCGAGCATGTCTTCCGCGCGGCGCCGCAGGCAATCGAGGGCATCCCACTCTTACGCGAGCGCATCGCCATCATGCGCGAGGTCGGCGCGATTTTGTGCGCGGTGAGTACCCCGGCACTTCTCTGTTTTTGTTTTTTCCTCACGCGAGAGCAGGGATTCGGTGGATCCTTCCAGGGGTTCATCGAGGCATTTCAACGCCGGCACAATTACGACGCCTCGGGATTGCAGCTCGCGCAGATGGTCACGGACACGTTCCCGTCCTTCCGCGACGAGCACTGGTTCGAAGGACGCCGAAGTGCGTACAATCAACCTTTGTCGTCACAACTCCTGACACCGCATGAGACAGTCTTCTTCTGGAAGCGTGCCCAGATCCTGACCGCAGAGACGTGGGCCGCCTTCTCCCCGGCGCCGGCGGGCGGCGCGGAGCAGCACGTGCCGCACCCGCTCTTCCCGCGCGGCATCGCGCAGCTCACCATGTTCGCGGACTACCGCGTGCCGCAGATCCTGCACCACCTGCGGCTGCTGACGTATGCGCCCGCGCTCGTGCACACGCTCCGTGCGCGCGAGCTGCTCACCAGTGGCGTGTCGCGCGAGGAGGTCGCCATACGCGCCGCGTCGATCGTCGCCGTCGAGCGCGTCGCCGCTGCCCTCCGCACTGACGGCGGCGGTGGCGGCGAGGACGGCGCGGTCAGTAGCGTGCTGATTGACTTTTTCTTGTGGGATTTGGCGAAGAGGATTGAGGAGGGCGAGGAAAGGATCGAGGGCGTCAAGACGCAGCCGATGTTGCCCGCGCACCGGACGCGGAGCATCTGGTACTGAGGGTGAAAACCCGCGAAACGTCCCGTGTGACGAAGTTATGGGTAGTTTCGGGAGCTCAAAAACAGCGTGCGGGCGAACTAGATAGAACACAGATGTCTCGGGATCGTGCGATGTCTACAATGCATGTACCTAGATAGAACACGGAAGTGTATCCGGGCGTAAGCGTACCGGAGAGTAAACGAATGATAGAGCATTCTCACGTCTGAGATGCTAGGTAAGACGGAGTGAAGGTATATAACTACGGACGAAAAGTCGAAGACGTACGACCGTCACATGAGCAAGTATACTAAAGTTGACTGGACAGAAGGAATGTACCATTTTAGGGTGGATTATCGTAGACGAGAGACGGTTCCGAATATCATCGTGCACTAACGCGCTGAATTTTGTTTTTAGAAAAGAAAAATAGATGGGATAATGATAAATAGAGGGGTCACTTCACGCCTTTTTTGTCGTCCCAACCCAAATCTCATCAATGATATCTTCTGGTAACCCAGTACCGGCGCCAACAACCACAGCACCCAACCTACCACCTGAGGGGCCCGCCGCCGACTCGGCCTCAGCCTCACAATGGCTCCTCGGCGACCGACCCCGCTTCGCGACGGACGTGTCCGCGCCGAGATCGAGCATCCCGGCGCGCGCCGACGCGCGCTTCGGGCCTGCGAGGAAACGGAAGTTGCGCCGCGCGGGCGGGACAAAGCCAAGCGCGAGCTCGTCGAGTATGCGCTCCTCGTTCTCGCCCTCCACCAACTCCCAGTATCCCGCGCATATATCGTCGTCGTCGGGGGAGTGAGTCTCCAGCGCGGCTTCGGCCGGCGCGTGCCAGCGCCATAGACCGTACTCGTCGAGGTGCATCCCGTGCCGCGCTGCAGCGAGCCGTGCGATGCGCAAGAACTCCTCATCACCTGTAAGCGCGAGCTGTGCGGCGCCGCGGGACCCGAGTGGCGCCAGGCTGCACAGGGAGGCCCTTGTCAGTACCCGTCGTGTCATGATAGGGGAAACTGTGCTCGCCTGAGGTCGAGACGGACGTAGGTCCCCCGCCCGGCGCGCAGATCGCGCAGGCGGTCGCCGACGTCCTGCCAATCGCCGCCGGGCTCTGCGGACTGTCTGAGACGGAGAGGGAGCAGCGCGACGCCGCGCCATCTGTAGGAGCCGGGGATGAGGGGGGCCGCGAGCAGGGCCGCGGCCTCGAGCGGACGCACGACGCCCTGAAGGAGCGGTGAGGTCTGGCGTGAGACGGCAGGTGAATTCACCTCAAAGAAGGGCATGGGTGGCTTGCCGCGCGTGCGCACGCGCGGCGTTGGGCTTGGGTTGTCTGGTGCGTCTGGTTCGGGTGGTGGTGGTTGAGGGATGTGGATATGCCGGGGGTGGTGGAGCAAGATGGTAACGTCTGGGAGGTCGGAGGCGTCGCGTCGGCTAAGACGGGGATTGGTTTATTTGGAAGGGAAGATAGCGGCAGAAACTCACTATGAGCCCGTGAGGTGTATTTCAAAGTTGGTGGAGATGTGGTCGCGGATAAAGGCCTTGGAGGGTGTCAAAGGCGGTTCAAGACATGAAAGAAGGCGCGCACCGTGATCTCCTCGGCTGCTGATCGAGACACTGGTCTTGTCAGGTGGTCACGATACAAGAAGTTCACTTTTTGGGACGGCGACAAGAGATCCGCATATTTGGGGAGGTGAAGGTCAGAGTCGGACGTGGCTCCCGCATTGACGAGATTCGTTGCCGTTCGCACCCTGCAAAACGGATAGAAAACCGGGGTCGCAGGTTTTCGGAAAATGCAGGCTCACCCGATGCCTGGGATTTTTTTAAACGCTTCGACCGCCAGCAGGCGCGCCTTTGCTTGTTTCTCTGATGCCTCGTCCTGGTATGGCGTGCCAGAGATGAGAAATGATTATTACACGTCGCCTTGGACACGCCTACAGACATATTCTTTGCCCTGGAGGAAAAAGTCTATTCGGTTGGCGATCCCGAGGCCGATACCACGTAACTGAAAGGAGTATGACTAGAGGGGTCGAGAGAAGAGACGACTCGAGGGGGCGTACTTTAATGGCCTCTTGCCCGGAGCGAATGGGTTTATTGTGTTCGTAGATGGCCGCGAGTGCGACCTGGAAGGAGCGCACTTTGTACGCATTGCGTGTTGGACTTGAGTTCTCTTCTTTGAGACCTGGAGGACGATGAGCAGCAGACACGACTACGATGCCGACCCACGCCCGACGCACATCTCTGCAAGAGGTCGATAATAGCCTGGTTGGGGGCTGTCGAATACGCCCTCGAAAGAGACGCGCGACAGGAGAGTCGAGCGAGGGTTGAACAGCGAGCGAGCTTGAACATGGACTAGGCGAAGGAGTGAGACAGACGCGTCCCTCGCGCCGCCCCTCGCTTGCACTTTAGACAAGACCACTTCGACCACTTCCGAGACGTTTCCGCGTTTTCCGCGACTCGCCCCCGTGTTCGTGCGTGTCGAAGGTTCTATTCGTCGACTTTCCGTCTCCCAGCACCCTCTTTCCGAATCTGACGTAGACTCTGTCAGCAACTCTGTCAGCAAAGCTATGGCCGGCGACTCGAACCAGCGCCCGTCTCCTGTTCCTGGCCTCCTGCAGCCAACATTCAATACTCTGCAGTTTGGCACAATGTCGGATAGCCAGCTGAGGCAGACCATCAGCCAGCTCTCTCATGCTGCTAGTGGCGCTCAGTATCAGGCTTATGCTGCTCCAACACCGCAGCGCACCGCTGGTGAGTGCGCTCTTTTCACCTTTTTTTCGCATGTCTGAATTGTTTACAATTGCACAGCTTACCAGAAAAATATCGCAAATTGGTCGACATCCTCGACCCCTCCCCCGCGCACGGGATCACGGCGCAGCCGCCTAGCAAAAAGCAGCAATCTTGTACCTACACCCGTAGCTGCCCCCGTCACCCCCACCCCCGCTACAGTACCACACATTCAACCTCTCGCGTATCAACCACCACCACTAGCCACCATAGTCGCGTCGCAGCCCCCTCCGCCGACTGACCCGCGCAGCGCCAGACTGCGCGCCCCGCTCCCAACAACTCCACAGGCGCTACAATCGACCTACGCCTCGCGGCTGCAAACGGGCGCGACGCTCCTCGTGCAGCCCATCCTCTCCGGCACGACTACCGTTGCCGCAGCAGTGACAGCAGCGTCGACCTCGACGCGCCCGAGACGGGGCGGCGTCGTGAGCTATGCCGATCCCGGGTCAGGAGATGATATCCCCGATGCGGGGGAGGTCGATTCGGACGGGTCTGATTTCGTCGCGAGCGGTGGGACGCGCACTGCGATTCGCGCGGCGCGCGGCGGCGCAGTTCGCGTTGCCAATGGTGCGACAGTGTATGCGGTCGGTGGGACTCCCGCGCCTTCCGCGGCCGCGGGTGCGTCCCGGACGGAGCTCGATCAGAGCTATCTGGGCCTGATACCCCCCGCACGTTTCATAATCGCGAGGCCCTTCGCGCCGACGAAGCACGTGGACTTGTGAGTCGCCCGCCGCTGTCGCTCCTACTGCTCACTTTCATCGCGTCCGTATAGTTCGGAGGAGAAGCTCGCGGAACAGGCTCAGCGGTCCGTTGCGCTCGTACCGATTCGCGTCGAGTTCGAGACGGACACGCACCGTGTTCGCGATTGCTTCGTGTGGAATTTACACGAGTCGCTCGTCACGCCAGAGCAATTCGCGCGCACCTTCTGCGCCGATCTCGATCTACCACCCGTGCCGTGGGCCGACACCGTCGCGGCGCAGATTCGCGCCCAGTTGGAGGACCAGGACGGCGTGGGCAGCATGGAGCTCGCAGTGGACGGGGGCGGCGAGAGCGGAGACGAGATCCCCGAATGTCGTGTCATTCTCAGCGTGCGTCCTCTGGGATCCCCTCCTCCCATCCACTACCTTACCTACTGGCTTCAGATCGACGTGCAGGTGGACAACCACCACCTGCTCGACCACATCGAGTGGGACCTGCGCTCCGGACTCACGCCAGAGGAGTTCACGCACCAGCTCTGCCTCGATCTCGGACTCGCGGGCGAGGCGGAGCCCCTGATCGCGCACGCGGTGCACGAGGAGCTGATGAAGCATAAGAAGGACGCGATTGAGTGGGGCGTGATCGGGGGGTTCCCAATGGAGCAGGCGGCGAGCGCAGAGGACGGGTCGAAGGACAAGAGTGCGCTCGGGGTCATGAAGGACAAGACTGGTCTGGGGCTCGGGTGGGGCCGGACGCCGAAGGAGGGTCGGGGCCCGCGGATCTTACGGAGCGTGTGGAGGGACTGGGCGGAAGCTGAGGAATTTAAGACGCGGTGGGAGATGCTGTCGCATGAGGAGGTGGAGCGGCGCGAAATCGAGCGGGAGCGCGCGAGTCGGTGCGTCGCGCGATTTTGTTTTCTATATCACCGTCTTATCACTGATGATTGGGTCCTTGCAGACGGCTACGGAGAGAGACATCGAAGTTTCAGAGTTCGACCAGGACGAAAAGGATACGATACTAGCTCGGGTCTCCAGTCTGGAGCCACATTTCATATTGTTCTTTCTTTCTTTCTTTCCTGTGATTTTCCGGCTCGGGCTCGTAAATTATTGTTGACACTTTCACAATGCAAGACTTTGTCATAATATAGCTCGGTCTACAATACGGTAGGGGTACCCTCACGCTTTAATTCTGACGTGCTCAGCTCCCCGGACGCGATATACTTCCGTGCCGTAACACTTACGCTAGGGTGGAGCAAGATATGAGAGGACACAGAAAAGAGTGGAAACGGAAGGGGAACGAGGCAAAACGGAAGAGTTGCGTGCCCTACATAGAAAGTTAGAAACGCTTACCTGAGTCCGAACGTGTTCGTTCACCTGCGGTTCAGCAAAATTCAGAGATTTTTGCTGAACCGCGAATGGAACCGTCGGTGAACACGAACCCGGAATTGGTTCTGGTCCAGTTAGGTTCGGGTTCGAACCAAAGTTCGGAACCAAACTTTGACACCACTACATCCCAACGCAGTATACATTGGCAACGAGGCTGCGGCACTGACAAGTGGGGTAATGGTACGCGAACATGGGCACCAGATAGGAGAAGAATGAAAGGACGACGATGAAAAAGTACAAAAGTGGAGGCCTTTCCTGTAACTGAGTTATAGAAGTAACCGGGGAATGAGTCCAAGATACGAGAACAATCGCAGAAAGAAAAAGGAAGGGCCATGTATGAAGTCGCAGAAGACGCTGTGGAACGACTCGCCAGAACGACTCGCCAATACACCGTGACAGGGTCGACGTCATCGGCTATGTGTAAACCGAGCACCTGGGAAGTAAACGAATTGTAGACGGAGAAGGAGCGGGGAGATGGGACCAGATTGTTGAGATCGAGCGCAGATAATGCGCGATGAGTATTTACTTCCGTCTCGTGTACTTTAAAACCTACTCTAGCATAATCCATCTGTCTCTGTCCTGTCCCCCTGAATATCTACTAGCATGACAGCCATATGTATTACACTTTTGACTCCATAGTACAAGTACTTTCGTTCCCTCATACCTAGCACCTTAGACATTGCTTGTACACACTTGATCCTGAGGTGGGCTTACTTTACCACTCATTTACCTTCAGCACACTTACACCTGGAAAGACTTCTTGTTCTTTCTAGGTAAATACATTTGAGACATTGCTCATACACACGTGATCCATCAGCAAGACCAAATCAGCTAGAAATGCCTGGTGTGACTAGTATGACTAGCTGCCTCACTGCTTACCCTGACCGCTCCACCTATTGACACTCCTGTCACCATACATATCCCTGCCTGTTGATAAGTGACCTGAGCGCATCTAGCAGCTCAATGGACATGCAGATAACAGACTGCTTTAGATAAGATATATAGGACTTATGTAGATTAGATTATACTGTATATGATCTTTGCAATCTCAGACTTTTCTTATCTATAACATCACTGTACAATGACATCATGGATTCCTCTGGACTCCCCTTGTATTCCGTCCTTGTACTCTGACCTTTGTTCTTATCTTTATTATGATGTCACTATGATATCATATTCCAGACCTTCCTTGTTCTATACGCCTTGTTCTCCAGAACAGTACACTCCTTTGTCCACTTGTAGAACAAAGCATCTTGTATTTACTGTGACCAGCTGTTACCTGTGTCACCCTGTATTTTGTATAAGTAGTGCAGCTTGTACGCTCCTGGACCACATCAGTTCTCATCTGCTGTGTGCCAGGTATGTCTCCTCTCCTATAATAACATCAGTTCTCATCTGCTGTGTGCCAGACACCATCTGCTTCACTTGCTTGATAACACTCTGTTGCTGCTTCCAGTGTTGATAAGTGGCCTGAGCGCATCTAGCGGCTCAATGGACATGCAGATAACAGACTGCTTTAGATAAGATATATTGGACTTATGTAGATTAGATTATACTGTATGTGATCTTTACAATCTCGGACTTTTCTTATCTATGACATCACTGTACAATGACATCATGGACTCCTCTGGACTCCCCTTGTATTTCGTCCTTGTACTCTGACCTTTGTTCTTATCTTTATTATGATGTCACTATGATATCATATTCCAGACCTTCCTTGTTCTATACGCCTTGTTCTCCAGAACAGTACACTCTTTTGTCCACTTATAGAACAATATGTCTTGTATATACTGTGACCAGCTGTTACCTGCGTCACCCTGTATTTTGTATAAGTAGTGCAGCTTGTACGCTCCTGGACCACATCAGTTCTCATCTGTTGTGTGCCAGGTATGTCTTCTCTCCTGTAATAAGATCAGTTCTCATCTGTTGTGTGCCAGACACTGCCTCTGCTTCACTTGCAAGACCTACTCTGTTGCTGCATTCCAGCTTACTCTCATATCTCACCACAGTCACCTTTGCCACTGTGAGTATGTCCTCCATGTATGCTGTTCATCATCCAGCCACCTCTCATATCTCACCACAGTCTCCTTTGTCACTGTGAGTATGATCCCTCTATGTGCGCTGTTTATCACTGCCATCCCTACTCCCCCAGAACCACAATTGCACACACCACCACCACCTCTCGAACATGCACCCCTTCCCCCATTCCCTTCTGGGATTGACCATGTGACCATGCCTACCATGCAGCCCTGCCTTGTAGAACCAGACCCCACCCTAGCTCTTCTTGACAAGGACAAAGAAGTGCATCTGCAAGATCAAAAGTGACTAGCAGAACTAGATCTAGTTCCACTAGTCCTCTAGTTCTGACCTAGGGCCAGGTAAGTCTGCTGGTGCTAGGTCAATGTCCTAGATCATAGGACAAAATATATAATTTAACTTGTAGTACTTATCAGATGACATAATGACACTTGTATTTGGTTAATTGTCATCTATCTTAATTATTATTATGTAATATGCATTGTATTATATATTATATATTATTAATTATTAATTATTTAGGTGCATTATAAACAGCATTGCATGGGATTTGAACCAAAGACCACATCACCTGACATATTTTCCAAGTTGAACATTAACCACTACAGCAACAAGTCTTATACTACTTACCCTACTATATTTTGTTTATAGTGTTACTAGTAGAGTTATAAGAAATACAGTCAACTCTCTCATAACCCATACCCCCTTGGGATAGGCCTGGGGCTATGGGTTATTGAGGTGTATGGGGTTCCATAGAGACTGGGAAAAGTCACGTGTGGGAAAGATATCACAATCTCACCCTTCCTGACATCAAAAAAGTCTTTGTTTGTTGTCTTCATCAGGTATGCTCACTCAGTTTGGGCACTGCAATACACTGTTACTCTCCAATTCATGATCTAGGAAGCAGCATGTTGAGCTTTGGCAATGTCTTTCTGAGGGTGAACAAGAGAGGTGATAGGAAGAGATGGTTGGGGGAGCAGTGTAGCATGTGTTGTCTCTAGCTGACTGGCAGAATGTCTGACAAAATCTCCCAATTTAGTCAACATTTTGTCATTAGGTGCCCATACTTATGGGTTATTAACCCCCAAAAAGGTATGGGTTATTGGGTTTATGTGTATGGGCTATGCCTACAAAATTCCCGCATACCAACTGTTACAATTTTTGCTTTACTATACGATGTGTTCTGTTTACCTTCTTACCTCGCCTCATGTTCGCATGTACTTTTACCCATGATCCGTTCCGATTCATTCTCCGACTCTTATCTCGCACCAACCCCATGACTGTAGGGAAGCCAGACCTATGACTTCTAGGACCTGCTGACGCCATTTGAGCCCCGCGTGCCCCCGCAGGATTCCCTTGTACTTCTTATGGACTTCCCCTTCATGCTTCCTTATTAGCTCACTGAGGCCAGTACCTCAGGATCGCGCCATGTGTTTGTACCTTACAAACACCCTGTACTAGTATATAAGTCACGCCCTACCTAGCTTGTACGGTAGACTTGACTTCTTGTGTAATACCACAATTGTCCTTGCCTCACGAACCGATCTTGACTCGCCGTTGCGCTTGAGTCCTCGCTTTTGCTCGCCCCTTTGCTTGAGCCCTGATTTCCGCTATTATCCTTGTGTCCCTGGGAGGCCAAGTGATACTTGTTCATCACCAAACTGAGTCCTTACCGACTCGCGCTTATCCGATCCCGTTGACTTGCTGAAGTACACGTCGTACTTAACGCCCCTGTGGTGGCGTTACACCAACTCAGGATATTGAAAAGGGTATGGGTTATTCAGAGTATGGGTTATTGGGGGGTATGGATTATGTCACGGTATGCGAGAAACGGACTCTTACTATACGGATATGACCCCTTAGTAAGTAGTAATGTGTCATGGACTTAACGCATCAGTCAGCAGCTGTAGTATCACATGTTAGATACTATGACTCATTCCTAGTAGTAGCTGTAGTAGGGTTCGAGCTATTTACGCTACTAGTCGTCTCGGGTTCAAGAGGAGCTTTAAAGCATCCTCTCACATGTATAAATAGTGGCTCAATAAGACCAAGATAAGCCATCTTGGTCTTCTTCAATCACCACTCTCTTCTCATCTCATCTACGTGTGATTCGCTTGCCTTGTCGTGCAAGTCGTCTTTGTCAATCAGGATTACCTAGTGGCACGACTTGCCCTAGTGTACATTTAGAATCACGTGCTGTACAAGTGCCGTGCATCCCGAGATCAGGTCACGTGACCTCAAAGGAATACTTCGCTAAGTCGTGAACGCCCTTTCGCAGTCCAAGTCGGACTAACGCCAGTGGTGGCGTTACATTAAGACCAAGATCCATTCATCGTGGTGTTCACAACCAGGGACCAGTGGAGAAACTTTCAGACCTACTCCCTCGAACGAAGAGGAGACCGCAACGTCCCAACACAATTCCTAGGAGCTGCTCATTGGAGGGAATACAGGGGAGAAACAGGATACTTTGTAGATTTCGCATCGGGCCCAACCCGATACCGCCCCGTTGAGTTTAATTTCGATCACCTGTGTTGGGTCGAGATTACATGGAACCCCATAGATAACCGCTACGACGCAGTACGACCCGCAGGAAGAAACTACAACTGCGACATCGACTCAAGGAACCTACCCACACGTGCAGAGTGGGGACGCATAGATGGACAACCGGAAGAGGAACCAAGCACCTCTGAACCCAGAACCCCCGCACCATCGGAAACCAGCGGAGACGACGAGGAAACAAACGACGAAGAATTGGAAGTAGGGGACATAATACAAACAGCTGAATCCCTACGTATAAACGAACCAGAAAACATCGAAGTACACCCTCCCATAGAAATGGCCACCGCAACAATCACCGAAGTCGACACAGCAATCGAAGAAGCCCGAAGAATCACCGAAGAAGCTGAAGCCTACCTGCGCCCCATCAACCCAACAACAGGACACCGAATGACAGCCGACGATGCAGCAATCTTCAGAGCGGTAGGACCAGACATCGCGGACCCTCCACCAGGTGCTGGAGGCCCCCCACAACCCAGAAGACCAGGAGGCAGCTTTGGCCAAGGACCCCCAGGAAGATGACAACCTCAATTTGGAGGAGGAGGAGGTGGAGATCCGTTCGGAGGAGGACCACCACCACCGGCAGGAGCACCAGCACCAGGAGCACCAGGAGCACCCCATGGGGCTGACAAACTAGTGGGAGAAACCCCAAATATCTTCGACGGAAATAGAGATGAGTACGAATCCTTCCTCACGCAGTGGCACATATACTGGGGACAGAATTCAGAAGCGCCAATCATGACCAACGTCTATCGGCGATGCCTACTGTTCCTAGGCTTCATTAAAGGACCGCGAGTGTCAAATTGGACACTCGGCTTTCTCCAATGGCTCAACAACGAACTACATCACAGACGCAGCCGATACGACCCCTATCTGTGGGACACTCTAACGGCGGGATTCTCAGACCGATTCTCAAACGTCCTAGAGCAGGAGCAAGCGCAAGCCACGTTGGCCAAAGGATTCAAAATGGTTGGAGACAACATCGATTCGTACGTCACCAACTTCGAGCAATTAGCGCGGAAAGCTGACTACCGCCTCAACGACCATCAAACACTGGACCGATTCACGGCGGGACTACCGAGAGCACTATTCACAAAGATCTACGAGTTGGATGACCCCCAAACCTTCAACCAATGGAAGGAGGCCGCACTTCGAAGGCAGAAGCAATATATCCATCTACGCGCCCGCCTCGGAATCAATACCACCCTGCGCAACCCCCCAACACCAAGACCCCAACAAAGTCGCGGCTATACCCCACAATGGGCACCGCCCAGATTTCAACCACCTCGCCGCGACCCAGACGCCATGGACACATCAGCAGATCGTACCCGAGCACGCCTCGCCGAAGTAGGAGACCCAAACCGAGGGGGCTACCAACGACCACCATTCCCGTTGAGGGGAGGACCAGGGCAAAGCTGAGGAGGAGGTCAACGCCGCGATATGAGGGAAGTAATATGTTACAACTGTAACAACCCGGGCCACTTCTCACGAGAGTGCACACATCCCAGAAAACCAAGACAGCCAACCCAACCATATGCAAGCACGAGCCGAGGCGCAGACACCAGCCACTATGGCCAAGAACCCACAACGGCACGTCACGCAGAAACCACCCCGCAAGAACAAGCCAAGGAGTGGATGGAGACATTGAGGGGAGCAAGTGACGAGGTCAAGGACCTTGTATTCAAGGATCTCTGGACCCAAGAGGGTTTTCAGGACGCCTGAACCCATCGGCCTGGGTGAGGGCAGTCAATTGTAATTCTGTAATCATGACTCGCTACCGTTCGCTTTGAATTCCAGTCTCGATTCGTACAAATTACTCCATGGCCGACATAAGGGGGCTCGTAGATTCCGGAGCCACCGACAACTTCATAAGACCCACCTTTGCCAAACGAATGGGCCTCGGGCTTCAAGCCCTCGACAAACCAAAGAAAATATGGAACATAGACAACACGGAAAACAAAGCTGGGTCCATCACTCACTTCGTCGATTTAAACGTCCAAACCAACGGAACTAACAAAGTCATGAGATTTCTGGTCACGGACATCAGAAGCGAAGACCTCGTTCTCGGGTACCCCTGGCTAGCCACCTACGAACCCACCATCAGCTGGGCACATGCCACGATCCATGAAGACACCCTCCCGGTGGTACTCCGGTCGATCAACCCTGCAGAAACGCAGGTCACCATCGCAGGCGCCATAACCGAAGACGAAGCCAGGGAAATCGTTCAAGAGCTCGAAGAAGAATGCCAGATACGCACCACAGCCACAGAGCTTGCCATAGCCGCTAACCAAGGCACCATCGTCACAACCATCCCCGAACCATACCAGCGATTCACGAAAATCTTCAGCGAAGAAGCATCTCACCAGTTTCCACCATCCCGATCATGGGACCACGCAATCGACTTCAAACCCGGCACACCCCCCAGCATCGATTGCAAAGTCTACCCCATGTCACAGGATGAAGACAGTCAGCTACACGATTGGCTAGACGAACAACTGAAACTAGGCTACATCCGACCATTGAAGTCCCCTTACGCCTCCTCATTCTTCTTCATCAAGAAGAAAGACGGAAAATTGAGGCCAGTACAGGATTATAGGCGCATCAACGCCTGCACGGTGCGCAACCAATACCCACTACCCCTCATGTCAGAACTCATAAATGACCTCGGAGATGGCCACATCTTCACTAAACTCGACATTCGCTGGGGATATAACAACATACACATCAAGGAAGGCGACGAATACAAAGCAGCATTCAAGACAAAATACGGACTATTCGAACCACTTGTTATGTATTTTGGACTCACGAACTCACCGGTGACATTCCAGAACATGATGAACGACATACTAGGCGACACAATCCGTGTCTTTGCAGCAATGGGCACAATAATATGTGTATACATGGACGACATCAGAATAGCAACTCTCGAACATGCAGGACTTCAAGCACACATAGAAGCCATATGCGCGGTCCTTCAAGTCGCAATGGACCACGACCTCTACTTCAAACCGTCCAAATGCACATCCCACCAACCGCAAATGGATTACCTGGGGGTAATCCTTGAAAAGGGGGTGACTCGCATGGACCCCGTAAAAATCGCAGGCATACGCGACTGGCCCACACCCACAAAAGTACATGACGTATGATCCTTCCTAGGCTTTTGCAATTTTTACCGTCTCTTCATTTGCGGCTTCGCCACACACGCACGAGCCCTTAACAAACTCACACACAAAGACACCGAGTGGATGTGGGGCAAAGACGAGGAAAAAGCGTTCCAAACCCTCAAAGACCTAGTCACCAGCGAACCAGTACTAGCTCACCCCACGCTAATGGATCAATTCGAACTCGAAGTAGACGCATCTGGATACGCGGTAGGTGCGGTCCTCCTTCAAAAGAAACAAGACGGAAAACGCCACCCCGTCGGATACTTCTCGGCCACTCTGAACGAAGTGGAACGCAACTACGACATCTACAATTTGGAACTCCTAGCAATCATCAAAGCGCTGCGACACTGGAGACACTTCCTAGCAGGATCGCCACACAAGATCAAAATCTTCTCCGACCACCTCAACCTCACACACTGGAAATCACCACAAAAGATAAGTCGTTGCGTAGCTCGAGAAGTCCTAGAACTCATGGAATATGACTTTGAAATCCACCACATCAAAGGGACAAACAATGGCCGTGCAGACACACTATCACGAAGACCAGACTACGACAGAGGAGAAAAAGACAATGAGGGAGTCATAGTCTTACCAGAAAAGGTATTCGCACGAAGCCTCACCACACAGAACCCAGAGGTACACGATCAAGAAGAACATACAATACTCCCCTGGGTAGACCCGCACAAACTCAAAAAGATCGATGGAACCTGGTATCGCCAAGGCGCACGAGTAATCACTGGAGGACCAAAAGAAATTCGCACCATCATCGCAAATCACCACGACCCCCCAGTCTATGGCCACCCAGGAATTAAACGGACAGCAAAAATCATCGAAAGGAGCTACTGGTGGCCGAACATGGCAAAGCACATAACCGAATACGTCCGAGGGTGCGCGGAATGTCAACGACACAAAGTCAATAATCGACCGACGAAGGCTCCACTGGCACCCATCATGCCGAAAATCGACGCTAAGCCCTTTGAAACCATTGCACTAGACTTCATCACTAAACTACCGGAGTCACAGGGCTATGACTCCATCCTCACCGTAACCGACCACGACTGCACCAAGGCATTGGTCTTCATCCCCTGCAATGAAGAAATATCAGCAGAAGAAACTGCAGCCCTGTACGTCACCCATGTGTTTCGAAGATTTGGATTACCGGCAAAGATCATCAGTGACCGGGACCCACGCTTCACATCAAAGTTCACGCAGGAACTCTGCCGGATCCTCGGCATTTATCAGAACATTTCTACAGCATATCACCCCCGAACAGATGGACAATCGGAACGCACCAATCAGTGGCTGGAACAATATCTCCGGTTCTGGACCAACGAGCGTCAAGATAACTGGGCGCAATTCCTACCCATGGCAGAATTCGCGCACAACAACTGGCCCCACGAAGCAACAAGGAAGTCTCCATTTTCACTCATGATGGGATACGACCCCCGCGCTGACTGGATCGATAAGCCATCGCCTATCCCACAAGTACTCACGAGACTCCAACAATTTCGAGACACACGGAAAGAAGCCCAAAACCTCATTCAAAAGGCACAAACCCTGTGGATCAAGCACCGAAACACGCCCAAGTATCAAGTGGGAGACCAAGTATGGTTAGAAGGGCGACACCTCCGAACAAATCAACCAACGGCCAAACTCGCGGCGAGACGCCACGGTCCATTCCGAATCACACGAGTCCTGTCACCAGTCAATTATCAACTTGAACTTCCCACGCAGTGGAGTATTCACCCCGTGTTTCACATCAATTTACTCACGCCTTATCGAGAAACGCCCATGCACGGGGAAAATTTCCAACGCCCACCACCGGATTTGGTGGACGGGCAAGAGGAATACGAAGTGGAGCGCATTCTAGACTCCAGGCGATTCGGCCGGAGCAAGAAATTGCAATACCTCGTGAAATGGAAGGGGTATCCAGACTCGGAGAACCAGTGGGTCGACCAACACGACATATTCGCTGACGAAGCCTTAGCGGAGTACAAACGGAGCTTGAACTCGAAAGAGACGCATATAAGATGAGGAGAGACCACAATGAAACCTCCATCCTTTCACACTGGACTCTTCACTCAAACAACAATGTCTCTTCCCTCTGCCACCTCTCCCACAGCTCTCGCTTCCCGTCTCGTCGACAGCCTCACCCACGAAGAACTCCAGGCGGCCCTCAACAACACCCAGTCCATCATCGACATCGAAGAGCCCGACCAGCCCGCCACGTACTGGCTCCTCAACCCCAACGGAGACCGCCTCAACACGGCACCATACACTGAGGCTGAAATTACTCGGCTTCATACAGCTGTCGGACTCTTTGCGAGTCCCCCACATCTGCGAAACTGGTACCTGTCAAAGCTGTCAGGGACCGGTCCAGACCGGTCCAGACAGCTTTTGACACCCTCCACTTTTACAGATGCACTTCGACCTGACCCAGTACGGGTCGAAATCAAGCAAGAAGACGCCCGCGACGCTGAGGTGGCAGGATTGGATGAAGGTACGGGATTGGAGGGAATCGGCGGAGGACTGGAAGCGGCGGCAATTGGCAGTGGCAGCGGCCAGGCGAGCCGTCATCTATCACCGACGCCGCCAACACACCGAGATGCTGAGAGGGCAGCATACGAGGCAGTAGAAGGGACGTTGAAGGAATGGTACCCAGTTGAGCAGCCGTATCTGATCACCGCCACCGACTCTGACGACCCCCGGGAAACGCCGTACGCGTGCGACTCCACTGGCCGCCCCATATACCGCGGCGGCGTAGTGGTTGACACCCAAGACGCCACCCTGCCCGCCGTTCGCCTCCGATACCTAGGGGGCTCATCACGAACCGCCCCACATGGGTACAAACACAATCGGGGAGAGGACTTCGTCCACTACCCCATCACTGACGCTCAAGGGGTGACACGCCAAGCCACCTACGTCCAAGTCATCGCCGGACCAGACCCCCTGGTCCTTGGCCTCGTGGACGACAGCGACAAGGTGTACAGCCACCCCCTATACGCCGAACCCCACGTCCGAGAAGCGGGCAAGCCCCACTATGCCCCCGAAGACCTATACCCCCTCGTTGGGGGGCACAGCAACCAACATTGGGTAGACCAGGCCATCAACGAGTTGAGGGACGTAGGGCTGAAGGCGGAGGTAGTCCGTTTCCAAGCCTACAGGCACGAGGCAGAAAGGATGGAGCAGCACCTCCACGCCCTAGCCCAGGCACTCGGAGGGGTACAGGCAGAGTTAGCCCGATGCAAGTTCCGGTTGGAGATGGCAAATGTATTGGATCGGATTACGGAGAGGCAGGAGGCCTGGGTCGGAGGGATAGGTCCCACTCAGCGCCGTGGTCGTCGCGGCTGAAAAGGGGGTGATGTCACGGTACGCGAGAAATGGACTCTTACTATACGGATATGACCCCTTAGTAAGTAGTAATGTGTCATGGACTTAACGCATCAGTCAGCAGCCGTAGTATCACATGTTAGATACTATGACTCATTCATAGTAGTAGCTGTAGTAGGGTTCGAGCTATTTACGCTACTAGTCGTCTCGGGTTCAAGAGGAGCTTTAAAGCGTCCTCTCACATGTATAAATAGTGGCTCAATAAGACCAAGATAAGCCATCTTGGTCTTCTTCAATCACCACTCTCTTCTCATCTCATCTACGCGTGATTCGCTTGCCTTGTCGTGCAAGTCGTCTTCGTCAATCAGGATTACCTAGTGGCACGACTTGCCCTAGTGTACGTTTAGAATCATGTGCTGTACAAGTGCCGTGCATCCCGAGATCAGGTCACGTGACCTCAAAGGAATACTTCGCTAAGTCATGAACGCCCTTTCACAGTCCAAGTCGGACTAACGCCAGTGGTGGCGTTACAGATTATCAGAGAGTCGACTGTAGTAGAAATCAATAGAAATTTGACTAGGTCGATCTAGCACTAGGCTATTCTATCAGTGTGACTAGATCAACTAGGATGTTGTCTAGAATTCCAACAATAAAACTGGAAGTGCTAGCACAACTAGAATGTAACTAGCACTAGTCTAGCTAGTCATACTAGTCACACCAGGCATTTCTAGCTGATTTTGTCTTGCTGATGAAGGAGGAGATGCCATAGACCCAGGACTTCCCTTCCTTTGTAACAACCCTGACCTCTCCTATCTGTATTTCCCCATGAAAATTGGAGAAGCCAGGTATCTGAAGAAGATTGCTCAGTTCATTTATCATTGCAAGAGTTATCAAGAAGTCGTCAGGACCATAAGAAGGGGGCACCCTTGTTATGTACAGTTGGTTTACTTATGGGGTGTGTATGAAGGACAACTTCCCCAGCACATCACGGACCACCAGCTCACCATGTTCCACCCCCGTGACCCTCACACCATATGTGTTGACAAAGTCCTGATGGAATTACAGGACATCCACCTTCATGCAGATGTGTCTCGCCTCTGAGAGTGTCTCCTGCAACAAGACACCATCGTGGTGCATCAGTTGGAGCTCCATCGATTGGAGACGGACCTCATGTGCAATCATTTCCATATGGATATGGATCTTGCGAGTGTGCAAAAGTGGTTGCAATACGTGTGAGCCATCCCACTCATATCTGAAAAATACGATGAGCTCCAGGTCAGGTTTATATGGCCACAACCTACTCCAGAATCCATTCCCATTCCTCCATGCACTGGGGGACCTTGCGAGATGCTGTGCTTGCAAGGTTGACTGACCACTTGATTGCTCAGTGCCCTCAGCGGAGGGCCAAGCAGCTGTGTCAGTGGTGTGGGAGCCACACCCACCAGTACAATGTGTGCCTCATCTGTTGCATCTCCCCTATGTCATGTCACGGTACGAGAGAAATGGACTCTTACTACATGGATATGACCCCTTAGTAAGTAGTAATGTGTCATGGACTTAATGCATCAGTCAGCAGCCGTAGTATCACATGTTAGATACTATGACTCATTCCTAGTAGTAGCTGTAGTAGGGTTCGAGCTACTTACGCTATTAGTCGTCTCGGGTTCAAGAGGAGCTTTAAAGCGTCCTCTCATATGTATAAATAGTGGCTCGACAAGACCAAGATAAGCCATCTTGGTCTTCTTCAATCACCACTTTCTATTCGTCTCTTTCACGCGTGATTTGCTTGCCTCTTCGCGCAAGTCGTCTTTACCAGTCGGATTACCTAGTGGCACGACTTGCCCTAGTGTACGCTCAGATCACGTGCCCAATAAAGCGCCATGTATCTCGTGGTCGAGTCACGTGACTCTCGAAGAACATTTCGCTAAGTCATAAATGCCCTCTCACGGTCCAAGTCGGACTAACGCCAGTGGTGGCGTTACATTAAGACCAAGATCTATCCATTGTGGCGTTTACAACTCGAGACCAGTGGAGAAACTTTCAAACCTACTCCCTCGAACGAAGGGGAGATCGCAACGTCCCAACACAATTCTTAGGAGCTGCTCGGTGGAGGGAATACAGAGGGGAAACAGGATACTTCGTAGACTTCGCGTCGGGCCCAACCCAATACTGCCCCATTGAGTTCAACTTTGATCACCTGTGCTGGGTTGAAATTACTTGGAACCCCATAGATAACCGCTACGACGCAATTCGCCCCGCAGGAAGAAACTACAACTGCGACATCGACTCAAGAACCTTACCCACGTGAACAGAGTGGGGACGTATAGACGGACAGCCAGAGGAAGAACCAAGCACCTCTGAACCCAGAACCCCTGCACCATCAGAAACCAGCTGGAGACGACGAAGAAACGAATGACGATGACGAATCAGAAGTAGGAGACATAATACAAACAGCTGAGTCCCTGCGCATAAACGAACCAGAGAACATCGAAATACACCCCCCTGCAGAAATGGCCACCGCAACAATCACCCAAGTAGACCCAACAATTGAAGAAGCCCGAAGAATCACGGAAGAAGCAGAGGCCTACCTACGACCCATTGACCCAAACACAGGACATCGAATGACGGCTGATGATGCAGCCATCTTCCGTGCAGTGGGACCAGATATCCCCGACCCCCCACCAGGAGCAGGAGAGCACACACGACCTAGAAGGGCAGGCGGTGGCTTCGGCCAAGGACCACCAGGCAGAGGAAGACCACCGTTCGGAGGAAATGGAAGACAACCACAATTCGGAGGTGGAGGAGGAGGAGACCCTGTTCGGCGGAGGACCACCCCCGCCTGTCGGAGGACCACCACCTGGGGGACCAGCCCTAGGAGCCCCTCATGGAACTGACAAGCTAGTAGGAGAGACCCCAAACACCTTTGACGGAAACAGAGATGAGTACAAATCATTCCTCACACAATGGCACATCTACTGGGGACAAATTTCAGAAGCGCCGATCATGACCAATGTATACCGGCAATGCCTACTATTCCTAGGATTCATCAAAGGACCGCGAGTATCAAACTGGACCCTCGGTTTCCTCCAATGGCTCAATAACGAACTACACCACAGAAGAAGTCAGTACGACCCCTTCCTATGGGATACCCTCACGGCGGGATTCTCGGATTGGTTCTCAAATGTCCTAGAACAAGAGCAAGCGCAAGCCACCCTGGCAAAGGGGTTTAAAATGATTGGAGACAATATTGATTCGTATGTCACCAACTTCGAACAACTAGCACAGAAGGCTGACTATCGCCTCAACGACTGTCAAACGTTGGACCGATTCACGGCGGGCCTTCCGAGAGCCCTATTTACAAAAATATATGAGCTGGACGACCCTCAAACCTTCAACGAATGGAAGGAGGCAGCGCTGTGACGACAAAAACAATACATCCATTTACGCGCCCGCCTAGGACTCAACACAACACCCCGCAATGCACCACCACCGCGACCACAGCAAAACCGCGGATACGCACCACAGTGGGTGCCACCCAGGCCCCCACCACAGCGCTACGATCCAAACGCCATGGACACATCAGCAGACAGAACCCGCGCACTGCCTTGCAGAAGTGGGAGATCCAAACCGCGGTAGCTACCAGAAACCGCCGTTCCCACCGAGGGGAGGATCAGGACAGAATCGAGGAGGGGGACAGCGTCGCGACATGAGGGAAGTAATCTGTTACAACTGTAACCAACCAGGCCACTTCTCACGAGAATGTACACGCCCCAGAAAACCAAGACAACCCTTCCCACCACGCGCAAGCACAAGTCGAAGCATGGACACCGACTACTACAGTCAAGAATCAACTGACAGTACGCCGTGCGGAAGCTACGCCAGAAGAACAAGCCAAAGGGTGGATGGAGACACTTAGAGGGGCTAGCGACGAGGTGAAAGACCTCGTATTCAAAGATCTCTGGACCCAAGAGGGTTTTCAGGACACCTGAACCCATCGGCCTGGGTGAGGGCAGTCAATTGTAATTCTGTAATCATGACTCGCTACCGTTCGCTCCGAATTCCAGTATCGATTCGCACAAATTACTCTATGGCCGACATCAAAGGGCTCGTTGACTCCGGAGCCACTGACAACTTTATGAGACCCGCATTTGCTAAACGCATGGGCCTCGGGCTGCAAGCCCTAGAAAAACCAAAGAAAATTTGGAACATAGACAACACAGAGAATAAAGCTGGGTCTATTACACACTTCGTCGACCTAGACGTCCAAACCAATAACATCTCTAAGACTATGAGGTTCCTAATCACCGATATAGGAAATGAAGATCTCGTCCTAGGATACCCTTGGCTAGCCACATACGAACCAACTATCAGCTGGGCGCATGCCACCATCCATGAAGGAGCCCTCCCAGTAGTACTTCGATCAATCAACCCCACAGAACCACAAACCACGATAGCCGGCGCAATGACTCAGGACGAAGCGGAAAAAGTCGTCCAGGAACTCGAGGAAGAGTGCCAACTACGCACCACGGCCACAGAACTAGCCATCGCAGCTAATCAAAACATGGTCGTAGAAACCCTTCCAGAACCATACCAACGCTTCGCAAAAATCTTCAGTGAAGAAGCATCCCATCAATTCCCGCCATCAAGACCTTGGGACCATGCGATCGACTTCAAACCAGGTACACCCCCCAGCATCGACTGCAAAGTCTACCCAATGTCACAAGATGAAGACGGACAACTACGCGAATGGCTAGACGAACAACTCAAGCTAGGCTATATCCGACCCTCAAAGTCACCCTACGCCTCATCATTCTTCTTTATCAAAAAAAAGGATGGAAAATTGAGACCGGTGCAAGACTACAGGCGAATCAACGCCTGCACGGTGCGCAACCAATACCCACTACCTCTCATGGCGGAGCTCATTAACGACCTTGGGAACGGACATATATTCACCAAACTTGACGTCCGTTGGGGATACAACAACATACGGATCAAAGAGGGCGACGAGTATAAAGCCGCATTCAAGACAAAATACGGACTATTTGAACCACTCGTCATGTACTTTGGACTTACAAACTCACCGGCGACGTTCCAGAACATGATGAACGACATCTTAGGTGACACAATCCGCGTCTTCGCAGCAATGGGTACAATCATCCGCGTTTACATGGACGACATTGGCATCGCAACACTCGAACACATAGGACTCCAAGCACACATAGACGCAGTATGCGCAGTACTCCAGGTTGCAATGGACCACGAACCTCTACTTCAAACCGTCCAAATGCACCTTCCACCAACCGCGAATGGATTACCTGGGGGTAATCCTTGAAAAGGGGGTAACTCGCATGGACCCCGTAAAAATTGCGGGCATACGTGACTGGCCCACACCCACGAAGGTACGCGACGTACGCTCCTTCCTAGGCTTCTGCAATTTTTACCACCTCTTCATTCGCGGTTTCGCCACACACGCACGAGCCCTCAACAAACTTACACGCAAGGATGCGGAATGGACATGGGGCAAAGACGAAGACATAGCCTTCCAAAACCTCAAACGCCTAGTCACCAGCGAACCGGTACTTGCACATCCCACGCTGACAGACCAATTCGAGCTAGAGGTAGATGCGTCTGGATACGCAGTGGGCGCAGTGCTCCTACAAAAGAAACAAGACGGAAAACGCCACCCCATCGGATACTTCTCGGCCACTCTGAACGAAGCAGAACGCAACTACGACATCTACGATCTGGAACTCCTAGCCATTGTCAAAGCGCTGCGACACTGGAGACACTTCCTAGCAGGATTGCCACACAAGGTCAAGATCTTTTCCGACCACCTCAATCTCACACACTGGAAATCACCACAAAAGATAAGTCATCGCGTAGCTCGAGAAGTTCTAGAACTCATGGAATACGACTTTGAGATCCACCACATCAAAGGAACAAACAATGGCCGTGCAGACGCACTATCATGAAGACCAGACTACTGACAGAGGAGAAAAGGACAACAAGGGAGTCGTAGTTCTACCAGAAAAGGTATTTGTACGAAGCCTCACCACACAAAACCCAGAAGTACACGATCAAGACGAACACACGATACTCCCGTGGGTAGACCCACACAAACTCAAAAGGATCGACGGAACCTGGTATCGCCAAGGCGCACGAGTAATCACCGGAGGACCAGAAGAAATTCGCACCATCATCGCGAATCATCACGACCCCCCAGTCTACAGCCACCCAGGAATTAAGCGAACAGCAAAAATTATCGAAAGAAGCTACTGGTGGCCGAATATGACAAAGCACATAACCGAATATGTCCAAGGATGCGCGGAATGTCAACGACACAAGGTCAACAATCGCCCAACGAAGGCCCCACTGGTACCCATCACGCCGAAAATTGATGCTAAGCCCTTTGAAACCATTGCACTAGATTTCATCACTAAACTACCGGAATCGCAGGGCTACGACTCCATTCTCACCGTAACCGACCACGACTGCACCAAGGCATTGGTCTTCATCCCCTGCAACGAAGAAATATCAGCAGAAGAAACCGCAGCCCTATACATCACCCATGTGTTTCGGAGATTTGGATTACCTGGCAAAGATCATCAGTGACCGCGACCCACGTTTCGCATCAAAATTCACACGAGAACTTTGCCGAATCCTCGGCATCTACCAGAACATTTCCACAGCATATCACCCCCGAACGGATGGACAATCAGAACGCACCAATCAGTGGCTAGAACAGTACCTCCAGTTCTGGACCAACGAGCGTCAAGATAACTGGGCGCAATTCCTACCCATGGCAGAATTCGCGCACAATAACTGGCCCCACAAAGCAACAAGGAAGTCTCCATTTTCGCTCATGATGGGATACGACCCCCGCGCTGATTGGATAGATAAGCCGTCGCCCATCCCACAGGTACTCACAAGACTCCAACAATTCCGAGACGCATGGAAAGAAGCCCAAAACCTTATCCAGAAGGCGCAAACCCTATGGATCAAACACCGAAACACGCCCAAGTATCAGGTAGGGGATCAAGTATGGCTAGAGGGACGACACCTCCGAACCAATCAACCAACGGCCAAACTTGCGGCGAGACTGCCACGGTCCATTCCGAATCACACGAATTCTGTCACCGGTCAATTATCAACTCGAACTTCCCACGCAGTGGAGTATTCACCCTGTGTTTCACATCGATTTACTCATGCCTTATCGAGAAACGCCCATGCATGGGGAAAATTTCCAGCGCCCACCACCGGATTTAGTAGACGGAGAAGAGGAGTATGAGGTGGAGCGCATTCTAGACTCGAGACGCCTCGGCCGGAACAAGAGACTACAATACCTCAGTGAAATGGAAAGGATACCCAGACTCGGAGAACCAGTGGGTTAACGAAAATGACATATTCGCTGACTAAGCCTTAGCAGAGTACAAGCGGAGTGCGAAAGCGAGGAAGATACTTATAAGAAGAGGACGAATCGCAACACAACCCCCATCTCCTCACACTGGACTCCTCAATCACTCAGCTATGTCTCTTCCCGCTTCCTCCTCTCCCTCCTCTCTCGCTGCCCGCCTTGTCGGC
Source organism: Lactarius akahatsu (assembly GCA_021524915.1). NCBI lineage: Eukaryota > Fungi > Basidiomycota > Agaricomycetes > Russulales > Russulaceae > Lactarius > Lactarius akahatsu. The sequence goes on from JAKELL010000032.1 coordinate 305,917, forward strand.
AGCCTCACCCACGAAGAGCTCCGGACGGCCCTTAGCAACGCACAGTCTATTATCGACGTCGAAGACCCAGACCAGCCCGCCACGTACTGGCTCCTCAACCCCAACGGCAAACCGCCTCAACACGGCACCATACACCAAGGCCGAAGTTACTCGGCTTCGTACAGCTGTCGGACTCTTTGCGAGTCCCCCACTTCGACCTGACCCAGTACGGATCGAAGTCAAGCAAGAAGAAGATGCCTGCAACGTTAAGGTGGCAGGATTGGATGAAGGTACGGGACTGGAAGGAGTTGGCTGGAGGACTGGAAGCGGCTGGCAACTGGCAGTGGCGGCAGCCAGGTGAGCCGTCATCTATCACCGACGCCGCCAACACACCGAGATGCTGAGAGGGCAGCATACGAGGCAGTAGAAGGGATGTTAAGGGAATGGTACCCAGTTGAGCAGCCATATCTGATCACCGCCACCGACTCTGACGACCCCCAGGAAACACCATACGCATGCGACTCCACCGGCCGCCCCATATACCACGGCGGCGTAGTGGTCGACACTCAGGACGCCACCCTGCCCGCCATTTGCCTCCGATATCTAGGAGGCTCATCACGAACCGCCCCACACGGGTACAAACACAATCGGGGGGAGGACTTTGTCCACTACCCCATCACCGACGCCCAGGGGGTGACGCGCCAGGCCACCTACGTCCAAGTCATCGCCAGACCAGACCCCCTGGTCCTTGGCCTCGTGGACGACAGCGACAAGGTGTACAGTCGCCCCCTATACGCCAAACCCCATGTCCGAGAGGCGGGCAAACCCCACTACGCCCCCGAAGACCTGTACGCCCTCATCGGAGGGCACAGCAACCAACATTGGGTGGACCAAGCCATCAACGAGTTGAAGGATGTAGGGTTGAAGGCAGAGGTGGTCCGCTTCTGAGCCTACAAGCACGAGGCGGAGAGGATGGAGCAGCGCCTCCACGCCTTAGCCCAGGCGCTCGGAGGGGTACAAGTGGAGTTAGCCCAGTGCAAATTCCGGTTGGAGATGGCGAACGTACTGGATCGGATTACGGAGAGGCAGGAGGCATGGGTTGGAGGGATAGGCCCCACTCGGTGCCGTGGTCGTCGCGGCTGAAAAGGGGGTGATGTCACGGTACGAGAGAAACAGACTCTTACTACACGGATATGACCCCTTAGTAAGTAGTAATGTGTCATGGACTTAATGCATCAGTCAGCAGCCGTAGTATCACATGTTAGATACTATGACTCATTCCTAGTAGTAGCTGTAGTAGGGTTCGAGCTACTTACGCTATTAGTCGTCTCGGGTTCAAGAGGAGCTTTAAAGCGTCCTCTCATATGTATAAATAGTGGCTCGACAAGACCAAGATAAGCCATCTTGGTCTTCTTCAATCACCACTTTCTATTCGTCTCTTTCACGCGTGATTTGCTTGCCTCTTCGCGCAAGTCGTCTTTACCAGTCGGATTACCTAGTGGCACGACTTGCCCTAGTGTACGCTCAGATCACGTGCCCAATAAAGCGCCGTGTATCTCGTGGTCGAGTCACGTGACTCTCGAAGAACATTTCGCTAAGTCGTAAATGCCCTCTCACGGTCCAAGTCGGACTAATGCCAGTGGTGGCGTTACATGTCACCAGCTTACGTCGACCCCAATGATCGTCCTCGGTGGTGCAGCAAGTGCCTGTGGTATGATGCGTGGCATCTGGAGATTCACTGCCCTCAATATGAGCAGTGCAGGGAGTGTGGGGAGTGGGGTAAGCATATGTTCCTATGTCATCACACATGCCTGCAACCACCCTTGCCAACCCCTGACACCACACCCATTGAGGATGACTGGTACTATACCAGTGACTAGTCAAAGTCATGGCAACTTTGAGTCTGATGGGGGGGTAATGTTATGATTTCTATCTCTCTGTACAATATGCCTCACTTTTCTCTTATCTCACATTACAATTCAGCTGTACTATTACCCTTGATCCACTCTGATTCACTTCTTGGCTTCTATCTCACACCCAGTGCATACCATTAGAAAGGCCAGTTTTATGACTTTTAGAACCCACTGATGTCATTTGAATCCTGCGTGCCTCCATGGGATTCCCTTGTTCTACGAATGGACTTCCCTTTCATTCTACTTAATTAGCTTGCTAGGGCCCATACCCTAGGATTGTGCCATATTTCATGATCTAGAGCTTGGACTGGCACCGAGTTAGTTGTGTACAGGAAACACGCAGTGCCTGGGCTCGATACTGGGTTGCAGTCAGGATCAGTTGATTATGTAAGACCACTTGCAAGCAGCTGAAAGCAAGGGAATGGAACAAGGCTAGGATTCACAGTGGAAAACAAGACTAGAACAAGGGAATACAAGCTACCCTACAGGTTCCTTTATACTGTACATATTTCCTATTTTTCCTTTATTTTCTACAATTTTCTATGAGATGTGTAAGTCCTTTAGCAAGTATGATGCGATCTAGCATGAGTATGGCATGATATGAGAAGCAATATGTGAAACACTGAGAATCGGAACGTTCCAGAGACAGAACATCAGGAAGTGGGATATTCTTAGAGAAGAGAAAACAAAGAAGCGTGGAAATGGAATACTTGGAGAAACGGTAACTTTCTGGAACGATCGGAGGCGATTGATGGCACGATTGGATCATGACACCATATGTTTGTGACTTGCAAACATCCTGTACTAGTATATAAGTCACGCCCTACCTAGCTTGTACAGTAGACTTGACTTCTTGTGTAATACCACATTGTCTTTGCCTCACAAACTACTTTGACTCGCTGTTGCGCTTGAGTCCCTATCTTTGCTTGCACTTTCACTTGAGCCTTGTCTATCTGCTACTATCCTTGTGTCCCTGGGAGACCAAGTGATACTTGTTCACCATCGAACTGAGTCTTAGTTGACTAGTGCCTTTCCAATCCTGTTGACTTACCTGTTGTGTTAGGCCCATCCTAACATTGCTCGACTTGAGCGGTGACAGAGTGGCTTAGTAGACAGGGGTGACTTAGAGGATACAGACATGCGCCTTCAGCAAGGATGCGGTTGCTTCGAGCACTGGGGCGAGGTCCACCAGGCATACAAGTCACAGGGTGATCTGCCTCACAAGGGCCAGACATGCTAACAGACAAATGAGGAGGAAGAGGCACACAAAGAGGGAATGAGTTAAGGTGATGGTGATTCAAGAAGACCAAGCTGGAGAGCTTGGTCTTTGCCTGACCTAGTAGATATACAGTTGTCGAAGAGCTTTGAAGCTCCTCCTGAATGTACAGTACCCAGTAGTGATAGTAGCTCAAACCCTACTACAACTGTCCTAGGTATGAGTCAAGTCTGAGACCGAATACATGTGATACTTGCAGCCCAAGCAGCTGACTGAGACGACTGTCCCTGACTAATACTAAGGTAGTCAGAACCCCACGAGTCACGAATCTGTAGTAATGAGTCTGATTGCAACATCACCCCCTTTTCAGGTGCAATGCCCCAACACTCCAATGCCCTCCTCCTCATAGTGAATCTGTGTACACTGCGGCTGCTGGGTGACTTTCCTCCCCCTCCGAGTCTTCTTCTTTGTCAGTTTGTGGTCTACCATTGTACCTGCCTTGTCCTCGATATGCTCCATTGCGTTAGCCATCTCTAGACGGCGCTGGCAGCCTGTCACCTTCCCCTGGGCCTCCCCCAGAGTGGAGATGAGATCATCAATCTGCTGGTTGAGGCATTCCCGCTCCCAGTCTGCGATGTGGTAGTGGTAGACCTCTGCTGTGAGAGAGAGATCATGGATGGAGTTGAGGCAGTGGTTGACACGCACCCACTCCTCAAAGGCCTTGGTGAAGAGGGCCATGTCCACCGCGGGGTACATGGGCTTTCTGCCATAGTTGTAGTGGGGGGCAGTGTAGAGGGGGCACGCATAGACCTTGTCGGACTCGTCGATGATGCCAACCACCATGGGGTCAGGGCCCATGATCACCTGGTGGTAGCAGGCCTCGCGCTTGACCCCATCGGGTGTAACGCCACCACTGGCGTTAGTCCGACTTGGACTTCGAAAGGGCGTTTACGACTTAGCGAAATATTCCTCGGAAGTCACGTGATTGGACCACAGGATACACGGCACTTCCTGGGCACGTGATCGGGGCGTGTACTAGGGCAAGTCGCGCCACTAGATAGCCTGATAATCGATGAAGACGACTTGCTCAAGAGAGGCAAGCGAATCGCACGCAGAAGGGATGAAGAGAGAGTGGTGATTGAAGAAGACCAAGATGGTGTATCTTGGCCTTATCATCCCACTATTTATACATGTATGAGGACGCTTTAAAGCTCCTCCCAAACCCGTACGACGAATAGCGTATGTAGCTCGAACCCTACTACAACTATCCTAGTGTTGACTAATGCCTCATCGGCATGTGATTGTGCTACTCCGCTGACTGATACTACTGTCCATGACACATTACTGCTTACAAACGAGGTCATCACCGTATAGTAAGAGTCCGTTCCGCGCGTACCGTGACATCACCCCCTTTTCAGCCGCGACGACCACGGTGCCGAGTGGGGCCTATCCCTCCTACCCAAGCCTCCTGTCGCTCCGTGATCCGATCCAGCACGTTAGCCATCTCGAGGCGGAACTTACAGCGGGCAAGTTCCGCTTGCACCCCCCCGAGCGCCTGTGCCAGGGCGTGAAGCCTTTGCTCCATCCTCTCAGGCCTCATGTCGGTAGGCGCGGAAGCGAGTTACCTCGGCTTTGAGCCCTACGTCCCGCAACTCGTTCAATGCCTGGTCTACCCTGTGCTGGTTGCTGTGTCCGCCGATGAGGGCGTATAGATCTTCAGGGGGCGTAGTGGGGCTTCCCTGCCTCGCGTACTTGTGGTTCCGCGTATAGGGGTCGGCTGTAGACCTTGTCGCTGTCGTCGACGAGGCCTAGTACGAGGGGGTCGGGGCCGGCGACTACCTGGACGAAGGTCGCCTGGCGTGTCACTCCCTGCGCGTCGGTGATGGGGTAATGGACGAAATCGTCCCCCCGATTGTGTTTGTAGCCGTGTGGGGCTGTGCGGGTGTTGCCTCCCAGGTAGCGGAGGCAGACGGCGGGGAGTGTTTGGTTCTCGGTGTCGACGACGACTCCGGTTCGGTACAGGGGTCGCCCCGTGGTGTCGCAAGGCGTATGGGGTTTCGCGGGGGTCGTCAGAGGCGGTGGCCGTGATAAGGTAAGGCTGCTCAACTGGGTACCACTCCTTCAACGTTCCTTCTACCGCCTCGTACACCGCTCTCTCAGTGTCGTGATGTGCTGCTGGCGTTGGATGAGGATGCACGCTCGTCGTGCCGCTGCTGCCGCCAGCTGTTGCTGCCTCCACTGGTCCAGCGTGTTGTCTCCAGGGCCGGTTCTTCATCCACTCCTGCCATCGCAGCGTGGCTGACGTCTTCTTCGTCTTCTTGCTGCTTGACTCGGATTGGGAGAGGTCGAAGTGGGGGACTCGCAAAGAGTCCGACAGCTGCGCGAAGCCGAGTAATCTCGGCCTCCGTGTATGGTGCGGTGTTGAGGCGGTCTCCATTGCTGTTGGTGAGCCAGTAGGTGGCGGGTTGGTCGGGCTCTTCGATGTCGATGATGGATTGCGCGTTGGTGAGGGCCTCTCGGAGCTCTTCGTGGGTGAGGCTGTCGATGAGATGGGCAGCGAGAGAGGTGGAAGAGGTGGCAGAGGAAAGGGACATTGTTGGTTGAGTGAGGAGTCCAGTGTGAAGGGATGGGGGTGACTTAGCGTCGCTCATCCGGTTTATATGTGTCCTAGCGGTGATTGAATTCCGTTCGTACTCTGCTATGGCTTCGTCAGCGAATACGTCATCCTTGTTGACCCACTGGTTCTCCGAGTCTGGGTATCCCTTCCATTTCACGAGGTACTGCAGTTTCTTGCTCCGGCCGAGCCGCCTGGAGTCTAGAATGTGCTCCACTTCATACTCCTCTTCTCCAGTCCACCAAATCTGGTGGTGGGCGTTGGAAATTTTTTCCGTGCATGGGTGTTTCGCGATAAGGCGTGAGCAAATCGATGTGGAATACAGGGTGGATACTCCACTGTGTGGGAAGCTGGAGTTGATAGTTGACCGGTGACAATACTTGTGTGATTTGGAATGGCCCGTGTCGTCGTGCTGCGAGTTTGGCCGTTGGTTGGTTGGTTCGGAGGTGTCTTCCTTCTAACCACACTTGGTCCCCTACTTGGTACTTGGGCGTGTCTCAGTGTTTGATCCATAAGGATTGTGCCTTCTTGATAAGGTTCTGGGCTTCTTTCCGTGCAGTCTCGGAATTGTTGGAGCCTTGTGAGTACCTGGGGAATAGGGGAAGGCTTATCGATCCAATCAGCGCGGGGGTCGTACCCCATCAGAAGTGAAAATGGAGACTTCCTTGTCGCCTTGTGGGGCCAGTTGTTATGCGCAAACTCTGCCATTGGTAGGAATCGCGCCCAGTTATCTTGACGCTCGTTGGTCCAGAACCGTAGGTATTGTTCTAGCCACTGATTGGTGCGCTCTGATTGTCCGTCTGTCCGGGGGTGATATGCCGTGGAGATGTTTTGGTAGATGCCGAGGATCCGGCATAATTCGCGTGTGAACTTTGATGCGAATCTCGGATCGCGGTCACTGATAATTTTCGCCGGTAATCCGAATCTCCGAAACACATGAGTGACGTATAGTGCAGCGGTTTCTTCCGCGGATATTTCCTCGTTGCAGGGGATGAACACTGATGCTTTGGTGCAGTCGTGGTCAGTTACGGTGAGGATCGAATCGTATCCCTGTGACTCCGGCAATTTAGTGATGAAGTCAAGAGCGATGACTTCGAATGGCTTAGCGTCAGGTGTCGGCGTGATGGGCACTAGTGGGGCTCGTGTCGGGCGGTTGTTAACCTTGTGGCGTTGACATTCCGCGCATCCTTGAACGTATTCCGTTATTTGTTTCAGCATGTTCGGCCACCAGTGACTTCGCTCGATGATTCTCACCGTTCGCTTGATTCCTGGGTGGCCGTAGACTGGGGGGTCGTGGTGGTTGGCGATGACGATGCGGGTTTCTTCCGGTCCTCCGGTGACTACTCGTGCACCTTGGTGGTACCAGACTCCATTGACTTTCTTGAGCTTGTGTGGGTCTACCCAGGGTCGTAGAATGTCTTCGTCTTGTTCGTGGGTTTCCAGCGATTGCGTGGTGACGGTTCGCACGAATACCTTCTCAGGTAGGACGACGACTCCTTCGTTGTCCCTTTCCCCCTAGTCGTAGTCGGGTCTTCGCGATAGAGCATCTGCGCATCCGTTGTTGGTCCCTTTGATGTGATGGATCTCGAAATCGTATTCCATGAGTTCTAGGACTTCTCGGGCTACTCGGCGACTTATCTTCTGCGGTGTCTTCCAGTGTGTAAGGTTGAGGTGGTCGGAGAAGATTTTGATTTTGTGCGGTGAGCCTGCCAGGAACGGTCTCCATTGTCGCAGTGCCTTGACAATCGCCAGAAGTTCCAAGTCGTAGATGTCGTAGTTGCGTTCCGCTTCGCTTAGGGTGGCCGAGAAGTAACCGAGGGGGTGTCTTTTCCCGTCTTGCTTCTTCTGTAGGAGTACTGCGCCTACTGCGTATCCCGATGCGTCTACTTCGAGTTCGAATTGGTCTGTCAGCGTGGGATGTGCGAGTACCGGTTTGCTTGTGACTAGGCGTTTGAGGGTTTGGAAGGCAGTTTCTTCGTCTTTGCCCCACGTCCACTCTGCGTCTTTGCGTGTGAGTTTGTTGAGGGCTCGTGCGTATGTGGCGAAACCGCGAATGAAGAGGCGGTAAAAATTGCAGAAGCCTAGAAAGGAGCGTACGTCTCGTACCTTTGTGGGTGTGGGCCAGTCGCGTATACCAGCGATTTTTACGGGGTCCATACGAGTCACCCCCTTTTCAAGAATTACCCCCAGGTAATCCATTCGCGGTTGGTGGAAGGTACACTTGGACGGTTTGAAGTACAGGTCATGGTCCAGTGCTACTTGAAGTACTGCGCAGACGGCGTCAATGTGCGCTTGAAGGCCCACGTGTTCGAGTGTTGCGATTCCGATGTCGTCCATGTAGACACGGATAATGGTTCCCATTGCCGCGAAGGTTCGGATTGTGTCGCCTAAGATATCGTTCATCATGTTCTGGAACGTTGCTGGTGAGTTTGTGAGTCCGAAGTACATGACAAGTGGTTCAAAAAGTCCGTATTTCATTTTGAAAGCTGCTTTGTATTCATCCCCTTCCTTGATGCGTACATTGTTGTACCCCCATCGGACATCGAGTTTGGTGAATATGTGCCTGTCTCCCAGGTCGTTGATGAGCTCCGACATGAGGGGTAATGGGTATTGGTTGCGCACCGTGCAGGCGTTGATTCGCTGGTAGTCTTGTACTGGTCTCAGCTTTCCGTCCTTTTTCTTAATAAAAAAGAATGATGAGGCGTAGGGTGATTTTGAAGGTCGGATGTAGCCTAGTTTGAGTTGTTCGTCCAGCCATTCGCGTAGTTGTCCATCTTCGTCTTGCGACATTGGGTAGACTTTGCAGTCGATACTGGGGGGTGTACCTGGTTTGAAGTCAATTGCATGATCCCAAGGTCGTGACGGTGGGAATCGGTGGGATGCTTCTTCGCTGAAGATTTTTCGCGAAGCGCTGGTATGGTTCTGGGAGGGTTTCCACGACGGTGTTTTGGTTAGCTGCAATGGCTAGTTCGGTTGCTGTGGTACGTATCTGGCATTCCTCCTCGAGTTCTTGGACAATATCTTCGGCTTCGTCTTGGGTCATTGCACTGGCAATGGTGGTTTGCGTCTTTGTGGGGTTGATTGATCGAAGCACCACTGGAAGGGCCCCTTCATGAATTGTGGCGTGCGCCCAGCTGATAGTTGGTTCGTAGGTTGCTAGCCAGGGGTATCCGAGAACGAGATCTTCATTTCCTATGTTGGTGACGAGGAACCTCATAGTTTTGGAGACGTTATTGGTTTGGACGTCCAGATCAATGAAATGTGTGATAGACCCAGCTTTGTTTTCTGTGTTGTCTATGTTCCAGATCTTTTTGGGTCTCTCGAGGGTTTGTAGCCCAAGGCCCATGCGTTTAGCGAATGTGGGTTTTATGAAATTGTCGGTGGCTCCGGAATCTACGAGCCCTTTTATATCGGCCATGGAGTAACTGGTGCGAATCGAGACTGGGATTCTGAGCGAACAGGTAGCGAGTCATGATTACAGAGTTACAATTAACTGCCCTCACCCAGGCCGATGGGTTTAGGCGTCCTGAAAACCCTCTTGGGTCCAGAGATCTTTGAATATGAGGTCTTTCACCTTGTCGCTAGCTCCTCTGAGCGTTTCCATCCACCCTTTGGCCTGCTCTTCTGGTGTAGTTTCCGTGCGACGTACTGTCGCCGGCTCTTGACTGTAGTAGTCGGTGTCCATGCTTCGACTCGTGCTTGCGCGTGGTGGGAGGGGTTGCCTTGGTTTTCTGGGGCGTGTACATTCTCGTGAGAGGTGGCCTGGATTGTTACAGTTGTAGCAGATGACTTCCCTCATATCCTGGCGTGGTCTGCCTCCTCGATTTTGTCCTAGTCCTCCTCTCGGCGGAAATGGTGGTCTCTGGTAATTGCTTCGGTTTGGGTCTCCTACTTCCGCGAGGTGTGCGCGGGTCCTGTCTGCCAATGTGTCCATGGCGTTTGGATCATAGCGTGGTGGTTGAAACCTGGGCGGTGCCCACTGCGGTGCGTATCCGCGGTTTTGCTGTGGTCTCGGTGGTGGTGCGCTACGGGGTGTTGTGTTGAGTCCTAGGCGAGCGCGTAAGTGGATGTATTGTTTTTGTCGTCGCAACGCCGCCTCCTTCCATTCGTTGAAGGTTTGAGGGTCATCCAACTCGTATATTTTTGTAAAGAGGGCTTTCGGAAGGCCCGCCGTGAATCGGTCCAGCGTTTGGCGGTCGTTGAGGCGGTAGTCAGCCTTCCGTGCTAGTTGTTCGAAGTTGGTGACGTACGAATCAATGTCGTCCCCAATCATTTTGAATCCCTTTGCTAGGGTGGCCTGCGCTTGCTCCTGTTCCAGGACGTTCGAGAAGCGGTCGGAGAATCCCGCCGTTAGTGTATCCCATAGGAATGGGTCGTATCTGTTGCGTCCGTGGTGTAGTTCGTTGTTGAGCCATTGGAGGAATCCGAGCGTCCAATTAGATACTCGTGGTCCTTTGACGAATCCTAGGAACAGTAGGCATCGTCGATAGACGTTGGTCATGATTGGCGCCTCTGAGTTTTGCCCCCAGTAAATGTGCCACTGCGTGAGGAACGACTCGTACTCATCTCGGTTTCCGTCAAATATGCTTGGGGGTTCTCCTATGAGTTTGTCTGCTCCGTGTGGTGCTCCCGGAGCGGGTCCTGCAGCTGGTGGTGGCGGTGGTGGTCCTCCTCCAAAGGGATCTCCTCCACCTCCTCCTCCGAATTGGGGTTGCCTACCTCCGTGTGGTGGTCTTCCCCCTCCTGGCGGTCCTTGACCGAAGCTTCCCTGGGTCTTCTTGGTGGCGCTGGTCCACCTGCTCCCGGTGGTGGGTCGGGTACGTCCGGTCCTACTGCTCTGAATATGGCGGCGTCATCGGCCATCATACGGTGTCCGGTTGTGGGGTTGATGGGGCGTAAGTATGCCTCGGCTTCTTCAGTGATTCTTCGGGCTTCTTCGACAGCCGTGTTGACTTCGGTGATCGTTGCGGTGGCCATTTCTGCGGGGGGGTGTACTTCGATGTTTTCTGGTTCGTTTATACGTAGGGACTCAGCTGTCTGTATTATGTCCCCGACCTCTGATTCTTCGTCGTTTGTTTCCTCGTCGTCTCCGCTGGTTTCCGACGGTGCGGGGGTTCTGGGTTCAGAGGTGCTTGGTTCCTCTTCCGGTTGTCCGTCTATGCGTCCCCACTCTGCGCGCGTGGGTAGATTCCTTGAGTCGATGTCGCAGTTGTAATTCCTTCCTGCAGGTCGTACTGCGTCATAGCGGTTATCTATGGGGTTCCAAGTAATTTCAACCCAACACAGGTGGTCGAAATTGAACTCAATGGGGCGGTACCGGGTTGGGCCCGATGCGAAGTCTACGAAGTATCCTGTTTCCCCTCTGTATTCTCTCCACCTAGCTGCTCCTAGGAATTGTACTGGGACGTTGCGGTCTCCCCTTCGTTCGAGGGAGTAAGTTTGAAAGTTTCTCCACTGGTCTCGAGTTGTAAACTGCCACGATGGGTAGATCTTGGTCTTAATGTAACGCCACCACTGGCGTTAGTCCGACTTGGACTTCGAAAGGGCGTTTACGACTTAGCGAAATATTCCTCGGAAGTCACGTGATTGGACCACGGGATACATGGCGCTTCCTGGGCACGTGATCGGGGCGTGTACTAGGGCAAGTCGCGCCACTAGATAGCCTGATAATCGATGAAGACGACTTGCTCAAGAGAGGCAAGCGAATCGCACGCAGAAGGGATGAAGAGAGAGTGGTGATTGAAGAAGACCAAGATGGTGTATCTTGGTCTTATCGTCCCACTATTTATACATGTATGAGGACGCTTTAAAGCTCCTCCCAAACCCGTACGACGAATAGCGTATGTAGCTCGAACCCTACTACAACTATCCTAGTGTTGACTAATGCCTCATCGGCATGTGATTGTGCTACTCCGCTGACTGATACTACTGTCCATGACACATTACTGCTTACAAACGAGGTCATCACCGTATAGTAAGAGTCCGTTCCGCGCGTACCTGTGACATCGGGGGAGATGATGTGGAACAGGATGTAGTCTGCCCCCCTGTTGGCTTTGAAGCTGGCGGGGGTGTGTGTGTTGATGGCAATGAGGGGCTGGTGGGTGGCGCCACCCAGTACCCCGAGGTCCCGCTTGTACATGGGTGTCACGATCCGATCGTGCCATCAATCATCTCTGATTACCATTGATTGCCATTTGTTCTGGAAGGATTCTTGATTCTTTGTTTCTGTTCTATGCTGGAATGTTCTGCTTCTTGATCTATTTATGATATGATTGTGTGCTACTTACAATACGATAGATGGTGCGATTATTACAACTAAAGCTTATGCATCTCGTTCTGTACAGTATAAAGGAACCTGTACAGTAGCTTGTATCCCCTCATTCTAGTCTTGTTCAATCCCACTTGACTTCTACCATTACTAGGCTCTGTCTGGCTATATAGACAGTACTCCTCTTGGTAGCTCAAGACTGACCGGCATAGCAGGAGAGCCCCTGCCAACTGACTGACCCGATGCACTGGTGTGCTGACAAAGCGTGACCTGGCAGTTTCCTTATGACTAAGTGGTAGCGACACGGTTGTTGTGAGTCCACCTCTAGGATCGTAAAAATGGGGGAGTCATTGGTGTTGAGAGCGTATGGGGTCTCCTGCAGGTTGTCAGTGTCTGTGGTGGAGTGAATATGGGGGTGCGTAGCTGGGTAGTCATTGGCAGTCTCCCTGCCCAATCCCCAGCCCTCGCTAGGAGGCGTCGATGCCTCAGCAGGGCCTGCTGCAACTGCTTGTCCCTCCACTCCTTCACTACTTCCTTCCAAGGCCACATGGGCCCAAACTTGGTGTGGTATCTGGACAGGTTCACTGTCACTGTGTCCGTCAGGGTGTTGAATGAGGCTATCTGTGGCTGGGCTCTCGAGTAGGGCAAGCTCCTCTTGACGCACGATCCCTTTGTAGGTGAGAGGTTGCGCATCGGGGGAGTTGGCTGTGCCTCTGATGGTTGGATCTGGGAAGGTGCAGAGGATGGTGATGGCGTCCTCGTGGGTGGTGGGCCCATGGGTGGTGACCAGGGCCTGGGTGATGGTGTCGATGGTGGTCTGCAAGGGGAGAGAGCAGGAAGACATGTTGCAGAGGTAAACAGCTTGAGAGGATATAGCAGGGATTGCTGAGGGACTTAGCTTGCAATAGGTCTCCCTTATATGCATTGTGATGAACACTCACTCAGAGTGTTCGTGCAGGACACTTGGCTGATGAGGAACGTGGGGGACAAGGAAGAAGGCAGGAAAGGCTTGGTAAAACTTGACGAGGACAGGGATAACAATGAGGTCACGAATCCAAGCTATGGCGATAGCGAAGAAAGGCACAAGGGAGTTATCCAAGTGGGAGTCACAAGTGGACAGTCTGAGGGACTGTCCGTTCTATTGCTCTAGCTTATATACCTGGGTACATGGTCTGTGTGTACTTTAGGGGAGGCTTACTACTTCCCACAGGTGCTGCGCAATGGAAGGTTCTGGAAGGGTTCTAAATATATCAACCAATCAGAATAATTGTAAGTATCATATGACTGCTCCACAGTCAATTGTGCGAGATTGCACCATAGTGGTGTGACTGCTCCACAGTCCAATAAGATTAATCCAAAGAGTGGTACGACTTTCAGTTGTCAGGTGACGTGATAAACATAGGATAATCACGTGACCAGTCACATGATCGTCGGAGTACCAATTTGGAACTCCGACTTCGGATTTCCCCTTTAGGAAGTTGATTATGTAAGACTGGTCCGACACAGATTGGTCTTAACTCTTGAGTCATGACCCAAGTTTACAGGTTTGTGACATAGATTTCCTGTGAGGGGTTCAGTGCTTTGAAGTCCTGAATGGCTTGGTCAGCGAATACTTTGCTCCAGTCAACCCACTGGTTCTCCTGAGTCAGGATACCCCTTCCATTTCATGAGGTACTGGAGTTTCCATGTTCTTCTGAACCTTCACGGGTCTAGAATCTTCTCAACTTTGTATTCTTCCTCTCTGTCTACCAAATCGGGAGGTGGGTCCTGGTAATTGGGTCTGTGGGTCGCAGTCTCATGGTATCTGGTGAGAAGATTGGTGTGGAACACTGGGTGGATGCTCCACTGTGTGGGAAGTTCAAGGCAATAGTTGACAGGGGACATCACCTCTATAACCCAAAAGGGGCCATGTCTTTTGGGCGCAAGCTTGGTGGTTGGCTGGTTGGTCCGCAGTGTTGCGCAGCAATGCACGCAGTGTACAGGTAGACCCTTACCTGAATAGAGAGCTTAGATGAGGCTTAGAGTGAAGCAGAGGAAGCTCAGAGTGGGGTGGAGAGAGATGTGTATAGGTACTCGCTCCTATAGTAGGATTTATATACTCTATGGTCCACCCATGTCCGTTTGGGGAAAAGTGATGAGTAGAGGCGTCCACAATATCGCGTTTTCAGTGTCGCCTAATGTCTAATCACCGGTGGACTCGGAATAATCCCTTAAGGGGATTCTGTACGTATACCGTATGACTAAATACTCCGAATTACGTGTATAGCATAACTAATCGTACTGTCATTCCTACGTAATGAGCCTTATAGTAGGTATTACGGCTCAACACTCCCCCTTGCTAAGTGCAGCTACTAAGCGCTCTAAGCAAGTGTGTAAGGCGAATTAATATTCTAGCCATGATTAGAAGGGAGTCTATCTCGGAACCATGAGAGCGGTTTCGAGACCGAGTTCTCTTCACCATCCCATTTCAGCTTTTGAACTATTACAGTTCATTGGGCCGATTTTTGGTATAACAAGCAGAAATGTTGTGATTCTCTGGTTAAGAAGAATCTATGTATGCGGAAGACAATGTCTTCAAGCGTCGCTCGATATACCTTCCATAGTATTAATGGAATTTTCAGGCTTGTCTCAAGGCCAAGTTTGTTGCCTTGTGACTTAGTTGGACGAGTAAAACTCAAGTCCTAACTGACTTCTGAATTTTTCGAACTTAATACGCCCTAGGTTCTTGGTAAACATATCTGCGGGATTCTCTGAACCATCTATAAAGAATAGTTCTATTTTCTTGTCCTTCACTACTTCTCTTATGTAGTGATAGCGTATATCAATATGTTTAATACGCTTCTCTTGGACAGGGTTTGAGGCCATAAAGATGGACCCCTGATTATCACCGCAGAGTGGTATTGGGCTTAGTTTGATGCCAAGCTCAGTAAAGAGTGACTTTATCCAAACTAATTGTCTGCTAGTATCCGACAGCGACATATATTCAGCTTCAGTGGAAGATAATGCGACTGTCTTTTGTGCTCTAGAATTCCAACTGAATATCCCATTAGCCAGTTTAACCATATAACCTGTGGTAGATCGCCTATTATCTGGGTTTGAAGCCCAGTCAGAGTCTGCATAGGCAATTAAGCCTCCATTTGATCTTCCATCATACACCAAAGAGTATGAAGAAGTCCCGAGCAAATAGCGACAGATATAAAGTGCTCTGTTCAAATGGTCCTCTGAGGGGTTTGCAGCGAATTGTGATAGTTTAACAACTGCATAGGCGATGTCAGGACGAGTCCCAAGCATTATGTATAGGAGTGAACCTATAACTTGCTGGTATTTGCTCCTGACGCTTGGGTTGACTGGTGAATTATTAGGTACAGGTTGGTACTGTTACGGTTTCGCCCGTAACTACTCCCCCGAACACCCCTGCACGACCTCGGAACACTGCCGTGAAGCGATCACGTGCTGAAAAAGCCGAAGAAGAGGTTGTAGTTATGGGATATGGGGCTTGGAGCACCCAACAACCAGCTAAGTCACGTGACTTCCCCAACTACCACGGATTTGCTCAAGAATACTGGGAGTAGATCACGTGATCTTACGTCAAACGCCCATCACGTGACCCTGGCACGTGACCTGGCTAGACTCGCACCAGAAGGGTCCAGATGAGCTTGTGCCTGGACCGGTCTCGACTGCCTCGTGTTTGTGATGACTCATATGTGCCTGATCGATTGTGCCTTGATTCTGATGGATTGTACACGTTTGCGTTCTGATTGGATGGAAGCAGCGCTCATACAGCTGTGGATGCTTATCTCTGACTCATACCTTTGCGCCTTACTGCCATTGGTGGATTGTTATCTCTGACTCGTTTGTGACTCATTCCTAGGATCCGGATATTAGGGTTTCGGAGTTCCAAGCTGGGGTTCAAACCTCCTTGGACATGTATATAGACTGGGGCTTATGGTCGCTGAAGACCTAAGCTTGACTTCTTGGATTATACCACCCATTGTAGTGCCTCCTCTGCGCTGTCCTGCCAGTCGAGTGCTGTTAGCTACCTTTGGTGCATATACATCTATTGAACTGTCCTTAGCTGGGAGATCACCGCAAGGCCTCTATCCATTCCTTTCCGCTCTACTCTTGCCGTTCAAGGAACGTGTTGCACCATTCTCCTTTGGTTGTGCTGTCTTGCCGACCATTCATTCATATCAACTTCGACTTGCCTTTCACCCTTGCATCTTGGGTACACCTACGCGTCGAGCTAGTGCAGATCGAGCAGTGTTGAATATCCGGTGATGTTTCGCGAAGCTGTCGCAGTACAAGGGAACGCGGTGGAACGTACAGTACCCTTCCGGAAGTGGAGTTGCAGTTGCTTTCGCAATCTGCGAGTCCAAAGCGTTGCAGCCCCTTTTCTAAGTAAGCGGTTGATCTAAAAAGATCTTTCCATGTTTCCGCTGAATGTGCTACGCAAGAATTCCTTGCATCACCTAAGTCGCGACATTCCCAAGCCTTCATGAACTATTCTTAAGTTCATTTAAAAGGGCTTGTCCGATCCCATAAAGATCACATCATCAACATAGACAATGATCACTACAAGGGCGCCACTCTTTCCTCTATGGGTAAAGAGTCCTGAGTCAGATAATAGCCTTTTGCAGCCCATCGCAGCATGGACTTATCCAGCGCTTTCCACCATGCTAGAGCAGCTTGTTTAAGTCCATAAATGGCGCGTTTTAGTCGCAGTACTTTGTTTTCATGCCCTTTGGCTTTGAAGCCCTCAGGTTGTTCCATGTATAGCTCTTCATCGAGCTCTCCATATAGGAAGGCAGTTTTAACATCTAGTCCAGTGATGTGCCAATCCTCTAGCGCTGCAAGCGCAAGCATCATCCGGACAGTCTCAAAGCGCACTACTGGTGAGAATATTTCATCATAGTCGACGCCTTCAACCTGAGAAAAGCCTTTGGCAACAAGCCGGGCTTTCTTGCGACCATCAGTCTTTTGATCAAAGACCCATCTATTTTTTATTATTTTCCTCCCTTTAGGGGGTTCCACAAGCTCAAAGACATTACGTCTGCGAAGTGCCTCTAGTTCCTCGCGACAAGCAGTCTTCCATTCCTTTTGTTGTGCTGCAGGCATGCGTATTATATCTTTATAGGTCCACTCCCGTATATTAGAAGTGTCCAGTGGTTCCAGATCATTAGATGGAACTGCCTTGGCAAGCAGATGATCTAGGAATTTTACTCCCCCTTCCTGAGCAAGGCGTGACAATAAATCATCCACTTCATCCTCTGAGGGTTCTGGCAGAGCTTCACTCTCAGCAGGTGGAGGGTCAGGGTTTGTCTCAGGAAATCCTCCTGGAATCTGCCTTTGCCCTGGTGTACTATCAGCTCTGGAGCGACCAGGCTGTCTTCCAACCATTTCTTTCCACTTGCTACTCCGTTCAACGTCTTTAGTTATGTTTGTGGGGTGCCTGTCTTCCCCATAGACGTTGCCAGGACAAGTAGGTACTTTCCTCAAGTGCGCAGACCGTCGTGGTAGTGCTGGTTCTGGCGCAGGAGGCAGAGGCTGTTGCGCTTCTGGTTCCTCTGGTTCCACAGATCCGCCGTCGCGGTCTGGCGCATCCTCCCTATTTTGCCTCTGTTTAGGGGGACGATGAGTAGGCATATCATCGTCAAAACCACTTGGAATGGGCTGTGTAGGTGATGGTTCATCCTCCATAGGAGGTTGATTCTCTACTGGCTCATTTATGCGGGTTGTACCCCACACCCTTTGTGTTTCGCACTTAGGGTATACGGTCTCATCAAATAATGCAGTAGTGCTGGTGAACACTGTGTTGTTTTTGATCCGCATGAATTTATATGCTTTTATGCCCTCAGTATGACCAATATAGATCATTTGTTCGCTTTTGGGGTCAAGTTTGTTCGATCTGCGATCTTCTGGTATGTGCACATATGCGCCACATCCAAACACTCATAAGTGTGAAAGATTAGGTGCTTCACCATGCAAGCTCATATAGGGTGTCTGCCAATTAAGGCGACTTATTGGAGTCCTATTATAGCAATGTACTGCATGTAGGACCGCAAATTCCCACCAGGATTGAGGGAGACAGGCTTCAAGGCGCATAGCCTGAGCCTTATCCATACAAGTACACATAAAGCGTTCAGCACGACCATTTTGTTGGGGAGTATGCGGTGCACTTTGTAGGATAGTAATGCCCATATCTTTCAGTACCTTAGTAAACTCATCAGACTTGTATTCTCCTCCAGCGTCAGACATCCACTGTTTAATAGTGGCGTTATGCTGATTTTTAACCATGGCAACAAACTGCCTTAACGCATTGATGGCCTGTGCTTTGGTGCGTAATAGCACGACCCACGCATAGGAGGAAAAATCATCAAAGAAACTAATGAAGTATTTATATTTGTGGTACGAGTCAACTGGGAAGCTCTTAAGATCGGAATGAATCTTTTCAAAAGGCTTCTTAGCACGCGTCTCAGAGGGTTTATGCGTTGAAGCAGGCATTTTCCCTTGAGCGCAACCAGGACATATGGGTGTCTCAGAAGGATATTTAAGGTCCTTAGGAAATCCCTTAGTGTGATCCTTGGCACGACATAGTACTTCCTTCGAAGGGTGTCCTAGACGTCTATGCCAAATGTCGTAGTCAGCAGTATAGATTGTACTATGGGCTTCATGTACATTTTTCACTTGCGTGACTTCGGCATCAAGCCAGTAAAGTGTCTGACCATCTGCTAGGGGTTTTGTTTGTAATATGGGCGTCATACTGCCCTTATAGAATAGAGATATATGCTGCAAATCCCCATGAACGTGCAATCCCTGTTGAAGAAACTCCCCCATGGACAATAGCTTAGTTGTCATCTGTGGTATATGAAAGACAGGATATATGCGTGTAATACGCTCTGTTTTAACGCCATTGTGTTCCACAGAATGCTTCAGTAAGACTGAGCCTTTGCCTTGTATATAGAGAGCATGGGCTGCCGTCTTTACCATAGGCTTTTGTGAAAGGGGGGTATAACTTATAAAGTCCAGTTTATTGTTTGTAAAGTGTGCCGACGCACCAGAGTCAAGTAACCAAGTAGGTTCTCGCTCTGTTAGACTCTTCTTTCCCTTACATTTCGAGCATAAAGCGAAATCAAGACCATGAGCGCATAGATTAGCGCTATTTACAACTTTATTTACAAGTGCACTGTAACTACAATTTTTAGAAGCGCCAGTCGGCGTCATATCCAGTAGCACTGTAGAGTGGTCAGATTTGCTTATTAGAGGAGGGAAAGTTACTAACCCATCCTCGTAGGGGTTGAAGTCATCTTGTCCTACTGCATCAGCGAGGTCGTCGTAGACATCACGGTCATCGTCGTTCGCTTCGCTTCCCCAATCCAGAGAAATATCTGGGGAGGGGGCACGTACTGCCGCCTTCTTATGAAAGCCTTCCCACATTTTGGTTATTTCAACCGCAGTAGGACTATCTGGGCATTCTTCGATAGGCTCAACCGTGCGAATGGGCTCCTTGCCCTTGTCTTTGCGTGCCTCTTGTTCAGCAGGCAAGACTAAAGGGGTCAAGGTCAGTTTAGGAGTATCTGGAGGCGAATTAATGGGCGCACTGCAGCCTGTAGGGAGGTCCTCATCCTCATCTGACATTTCCCAGTCCTCTGCGAAGGTGTTCGGGTTCTTGGTCCACGGGGAATCCGCGACCATCTGCCCAAGACGTTGCTCAAGCGTCTTTACTGTCTGTACTGTACCAGGAGTTTCTAAGGCCTGGGTGACGTCCAGAGCCTTGTTAAGGGACTTATAATGTCCTGGTACGCGCTTCTTCGCAGGAGGAGCAGAGAAGATGCGCTGCTCGAGCCCAGAAGGCGAGATATGCGCAATGGTCGTAGAGGTTGGCGCTGGGAGCGCCGCAACGTCAGCAATGTGCGTATGCCCTTGCGTATGTTGCTTCTTGAACTTCTTGCCGGTGCGTTTACTACGCTGGCGATGGTTCCCTCCCTGCTGCTGGGGCTGCTGCTGCTGCTGCTGTTGATTACCGCGCTTCTTGTTCTGCTGGCCTGAAGAGCCTTGCTGCTGCTGCTGGAAGTCGGGGTCGTTACGCTTGTGCTTGACCGCCGACAACTTGTTGGCCGATTCCTTGTTAGAGGACTGGCCTTTTGTACGCTCGATTTCCCACTGATTGACCGCTGCAGTACGGATTTCGGTCAAAGTAAGCTTCTTTGCCGTAGTGCCCGACATGAGGATAGGGACAAGGGATGACTCCCATTTGGCAGGTAGCTTCGAAAGAAGCATCATGGCCTGAAGGCCGTCGGGTACTTTGGCGGAGTTGGCAGAAAGGTGGTCGTAAATCGTTGCAAGCTCATCGATCTGGGGGCCAGGATGCTTGGCGTAGTCCAGACGGAACGTCATGGCACGCTTGAAGTCCTGGTGGACGTTAGCAGCACTAATGCCCCCATACTGGGACTTGAGATGATCCCAAACCAAGCGAGAAGTCGCATATTTTTCGACCTGGCGTTGAATAGCCGGCGAAAGGCGCAGCACAATCGAGCCAAGGGCACGATCATCATCAGTAGCCCAAGCGTTGTACGCTTCAAGCTCCTTTTCAGTGGGCTTGTCTTCATCTACAGCGCTGGGGGCACCACGCCTCCCAGACACTACATCCCACAGCGCAGAAGACTTCAAGAAAGCCTCCATTTGCTTAGCCCAAATTTGATAGTTGTTGCCATCAAGGACGGGGACAAGAGTAGTAAGAGTCGACATGTTTGATAATAGGTTTCTGAATAGAGAGTAGTCAGCACCGTATGCGACTAATAACAGAAAAATAAACCGGCATAGTCTCCCCTTATAAGGAGACTAATGTCTGCCATTAAAGGTGACATACTGTCATAGTCTCCCCATAGTGGAGGAGACTAATGTCTGCCAATGAAGGCGACAACCCCACTGCAGGTACTAAAGGTAACCCGCCATCGTTGCAGCCAATGAAGGCGCAAAGCGACTTATGGCAGGGCCCATAACCTGTTGCGCAGCAATGCACGCAGTGTACAGGTAGACCCTTACCTGAATAGAGAGCTTAGACGAGGCTTAGAGTGAAGCAGAGGAAGCTCAGAGTGGGGTGGAGAGAGATGTGTATAGGTACTCGCTCCTATAGTAGGATTTATATACTCTATGGTCCACCCATGTCCGTTTGGGGAAAAGTGATGAGTAGAGGCGTCCACAATATCGCGTTTTCAGTGTCGCCTAATGTCTAATCACTGGTGGACTCGGAATAATCCCTTAAGGGGATTCTGTACGTATACCGTATGACTAAATACTCCGAATTACGTGTATAGCATAACTAATCGTACTGTCATTCCTATGTAATGAGCCTTATAGTAGGTATTATGGCTCAACAAACTACCACTTTGAGATAGCCATAGGGCTTCTCTCACTCAGTGGGCATATTGCACCTGTTATAGTACGTATCCTGACTACCGTAATAGGAAAACATACTACCATAATGTTGTAACTGCTATAGATAAGGTCCTTACATACTTATCTCGTTCCAACAATTTGGCCTGGGCCCTGGCTTCTTGAAACTGATTGATCCGTAGTGCCACTTGTGGTATTTGTGACGGTGTTACAATTTCTACTTCTTGCTGTATGTGTCTTGACTTGTTCCATCACCTACTGTATGATACGCAATTTCCGCGGGCTTCTCATTTGTCACACACCCATCCGATTTGCTTTGTTCCACTTGTGCCTGACTCCTTTTGACTGGTGGTTTGTGCCATTGAAAACCACTATACTGTTGAGACGTGACTGAATCAAGTCACATGTCTCGTGGGATATGATTGAGTCATCCCATATACTAAATACGGTATCTGTCCCTTATGGACTAATTTGGACTTGGCCGGACTCTTACGGACCGCTTTTTGTTTATCTTTATTGTCATAGTCATATATGGCTCCTATTGTTCTCCATTGTTAAGATACTGGTATTGTCTGCTTTAGGCAGCTATTGTTCTCTGCCCTCCAATGGCATTTCTCCCTCTGGTGCACAGACCACCTGTATTGTGTTTGGATCACCTGTGCGCACAGACCATTCTTAGCTAAGCGTCCTGTATATAAGGACTACTGTTTTCGTCTCTACACTTCAGAGTTCCTTCTACCTCTGAAGTGTAAGTTCCCTCTTTACTCTCCACTACCTTTTACTCATAGACGTTCTATAGAACTTGTCTGTCTAGGTGTGTAGTAGTGCTAATAGAGTTCCTTCTACCTCTGAAGTAACTTGTCTGTCTAGCTCTTTGCTATTAACCCTCCGCTCGTTAGTTCTGCGCTTCAACAGGTTATGGGCCCTGATGCCTAAATAACTAACTTGCGATATATCACAGATCTACTTGTGTCACTCTGCTCACTTCAGCCAACCACATCTTTCATTGTTGTCACATACACCCTCAGTGAGCATCCTCTATCCCCTTCTATCTCAACACATCCTTTCTTGTCCACCATGACTCTGTCATGTGCCATTTTGGCTAGCCTCCTAAGGAGGTTCTCATGAAAGGTCTCTATGACCTTAAATTCCTCTGTGCGCACTATCCTAGCATATTTTCTATACCTGGTTTTTGTCCGGAAGTGCTCTCATAGGCCAAAAGGGGAAGACCCTTGTGGCTATAGGCCTCTTTAATGGTTGGGTGATACTCGGTTAATACCTGGGTCACTTTAAGGGGTGTGAAGGCCTGGTTAATAGTCAAACCCAGAAGTCCTTCCCTCTGACACAACTAGAAGACGCTACTATACTATAACAGTATTTACACAGTAGCTATGACTAGACCTCTGCCAGGAGAAGCATTCGCTCCCATTGTGCAGGATTCGCTGCATGGCACGTATCACTAGTCTAGCTGCTTAGTACTAAGACCCTTAATGGTCTGTTCTAGAGACTCCACAGACAACAGTCGCAATTGTTATGGGAGTTGATCCCTATCATTGCTTCTGGAATTTGCTGTTGGCTCCTCTCTAGGGTACTACCCTTTACTGTGGATCTTAGTCACCCCAGTCTACTTGGCCCTAAAGGTTAGAGATGGCCTCGAAGTGTCCTTCACCGGACAAAGCTTCTATGAGCCCTTCTTGTTAGACCCTGATAAAGCTGTATGATATGACCACTCGCCCTCGGGCCTCAGAAGATCACAGTATAAGGTAGCCATCATAAAAAATGAATCCACTACTATAGTAAATTCCAAGTCGCACAAACTTGAGGCATGACACCCTAACTGTGTTATGGAGTTATAGCGCTCTTATGGCTGGACCTCTACTTTCCTTAACAAGATCTGGGCTGGTTCTGACTGCTCCTCAGAACCAGATTCTATAAACATCTCAAATGGCTTCGCCCTCTTTCCACCTCTCCTTCCCACCTACCCTCGTCCTCTCAAAGTTGGATGGGACAAACTGGCAGACATGGGGAGCGACCTTCACATCACTCATGTTGATGAATGGAGTGAGGAGGCATCTCACTCACTCCCAACCTCCCCATGTCCCGCACCACCCTGCCCCTGCAGCAGGAGTTGTTGGTGCTCCCACCAGTCCAACAGATGAGGGTTTGGCCATTATGGCCATGTGGGAGAAGCAGGAAGAGGTCATCACTGGCCTCTTATACCTCTCAGTCACATCAGAAGTTCTCTTGGGCATTGTCTCAGAGGCGCTGTTTCCAAGCATCCATGACAAATTTGTCCACCTCGATCACCTCTATGGCCAGGTTGGCTCTATGGCCACCTTCAATCTCTGGGTGGGCTTGGCAAACACCAAGCTTCAGGAAGGTAGCCCCTTCCAACCTCAACTCCAAAAAATGCTGGATTCGAGGAACACCCTTGTGGAGCAGGGAATGCCCGTCTCAGACATGCAAATGTCTTTTATACTTTTAGACACACTACCCCCCTCCTACAGTACCATAGCAGGCACCATCCTCGCCTCTGGCCCCCCTGCAAACCTACAACCTCAGGACCTCATCAATAGGTTCATCAATGAGGAATCCTGTATCGCTGGTCCCCCGGCATCTTACAACAAGATAGCCCCCGTCAAGAAACATTCGCCTCCACAAGATCATGCGTCGCAGGCATCGGGCAGCTCTGTGTCTTCGGACATAATCTGCCACTACTGCAAAAAGCCTGGCCATAAAAAGCCAGACTGTTACAAACTCAAACGGGACCAGAAGAACGCTAAAAAAGGAAGGGCTGGGCAGTGAGGGAAAGCTGCACAAAACACAATGACTGAGGCCCCAGACTCACTTCTGGGAAATAGGTTTGCTGCGGCCAATAGCATACCTGTACCAAAGAGTCGACTATTTACTATAGTTAATGGCTCTGGCAAAATAGAAGAGGTACATGAGGTACCTCAGGTCTCCCTTTATATGATGAGTGCCAATCACACTCAGAAAGCGTCAAGATGGATGATGGACAGTGGAGCATCAGCACATTTTACACCACACCTTGAAGACTACGACTCCTACACACCTCACGAAGGAGTAGAAGTGCTTCTTGGTGACAACTCTCTACTCAAGAGCGTTGGCACTGGCACGGTCACAATCTGAACCAACAGAGGTTACAACCTCAAAATATCTAATGTGCTTCACCTTCCCAACACGCATTCACGCATACTGTCTGCACCTGCCCTAACAGAAAAAGGTGCAATCATCAGCTTTGATGCTACATCTTTTACTATAAGATTCAATGAGGAGACCATTGCGGAAGGACACAAGGCTACAGGCCTATATTGGCTTGACGGACATCACATAAATACAGTCCGGGCACCTGCATCTGCCAGCCTTGATGTCTGGCATCAGCGCATGGGACATATGTCCAAAGACGCGCTCAAGAGATATGCTCAAGAGTCAGTAAAAGGACTCAACATAAACAACTCACCAGGAGACGGTACACTTTGCCATGGTTGTGAAACTGGCAAATCTACACATCTCCCTTTTCCCCCTTCCACAAAATGTGCACAACAACCGCTTGAAGTCATTCACAGTGACCTTGTTGGCCCCATGCAGAGCCACTCAATACAAGGAAACAAGTACTTCGCCACGTTCATAGATGACTACTCCAAAGCAGCAGTCGTCGTCTTTATGAAAACTAAAGACCAGTTTAAGGATGCCTTCATACACTATAAGGCATGGGCTGAAAAACAACTAAATAAGCCCATCAAAACCTTACACTCGGATCGTGGTGGCGAATACGTCAATAATGACTTAAAGCACATACTTTTGGAAGCGGGAATTGAGCACACTCTCACGATGCCTCACTCTCCACAACAGAATGGGAGAGCCAAGCGTTTTAACCGTACAGTTTGTTGAGCCGTAATACTTACTATAAGGCTCATTACGTAGGAATGACAGTACGATTAGTTATGCTATACACGTAATTCGGAGTATTTAGTCATACGGTATACGTACAGAATCCCCTTAAGGGATTATTCCGAGTCCACCGGTGATTAGACATTAGGCGACACTGAAAACGCGATATTGTGGACGCCTCTACTCATCACTTTTCCCCAAACGGACATGGGTGGACCATAGAGTATATAAATCCTACTATAGGAGCGAGTACCTATACACATCTCTCTCCACCCCACTCTGAGCTTCCTCTGCTTCACTCTAAGCCTCGTCTAAGCTCTCTATTCAGGTAAGGGTCTACCTGTACACTGCATGCATTGCTGCGCAACACGGTTATGGAAAAGGGCACTAGCATGCTCCACCATGCAGGCCTTAGCCTTGGCTTCTGGGAACAGGCAGTACAAACTGCTGTGCAAATATATAACCGCACTCCCACTCGTTCTAATAAATGGAGAACTCTGCTGGAGCTCTGGGATGGTACAGTCCCAGATGTCTCTTACTTTAGAGTATTTGGCTGCAAAGCCTACTATCATGTACCCGAACACAACCGGCGCAAACTAGATCCTAAAGCAAAGGAAACCGTGTTTGTGGGCTATGAACCCTTATCGAAGGGTTACAAACTCTGGGATAGACATAGCCGGTGCTTCATCTCTTCACGAGATGTTACATTTGACGAAAACACCTTCCCATCCCTGAGTGACCTGGCTCGTCACTCTCAAATTCCTTCCCCTCCCGTGTCTGGTGAACTCGAAAGAGGCACTGCCGGCGGTGAGATCTTCTTTGTAGTGCCTAGCCCGCCTACACCAGCTGTTGCCCCTGCGGCACCTACACCAGTCTTTGTACTACCACCAATACAGGTGCCCGCAGTACCCCAACAACAGCCTAGCACACCCCCCAACACCACACCTGCTCTGGCAGATCAGACAATCTATCATACTCCCCCTTCCCAAGCTCCTCCCCCTACCAACACCGCTCCTACATGCCCTCGCACTTGCAATACCAGGCGTGCTGCTGTAACCGCTCCTATACCGGCCCCTAACTTCAATAGGGAAGTGTCCCCTCCCAGATCTACTCCCAGATCTCCGAGAAATGGACAACCGGTCTCGCCTACCCGACCAAGGCAGAGCACTAGGGTACGATTCACGGATCCTCGCTATGTCCAACAGGATGACAATGAATTCGTGCAAGGGAGCAGCAGATTGGGAATGATGGACCTACTTAATGTAGCAGAGGCACCTGGCTATAGGGACCCTCAGACCTTTAAGCAGGCCATGGAGTCTGACCAAGCTGTCGATTGGCTTGAAGCATGCCAGTATGAACTGGATGCTCTCGACAAGCTTGATGTCTGGAGATTAGAACCCCTTCCTGCTGGAAGGAAGGTGGTTAAATGCAAATGGGTGTTTAAAAAGAAAGCAGATGGATGCTTTCGTGCTAGGCTAGTGGCAAAAGGGTTCACCCAACTAGAGGGGGTGGACTTTGACGAAACTTTCTCCCCAGTTGCCCGCTTCAAGTCTTTACGACTCCTTCTTGTGTTGGCTACGCTTGAAGACTGGCATATTCACCAAATGGATGTCAAATTGGCATTCCTTCATGGGGAACTGGAGGAAGAAATTTATATGGAGCAACCTGTCGGTTTCGTCACAGCTGGCTCCGAGCACCTTGTGTGCCGGTTACAGAAGGCCCTCTATGGCCTGAAACAAGCTTCCCGCGCATGGAACATGCAATTCCATGGGGTCCTTTGTGACCTAGGCTTCACGCGGACGTACTCTGATGCAGGAGTATACGTGCATCATCTTCAAGAGGGGGGTGACACACTATTTGTGATCTTATATGTAGATGACATCACTATACTCAGGAGTTCCCTATCAAAGATCAATGATCTGAAAGTCTCTCTATCTGATCAATATGAGATGACCGACCTTGGTGAAATCCAATCATATCTCGGTCTTAACATCACCAGAGATCGTGCAAACTGCACCATGGAGATTAACCAATCAGATTACATCCGCAAAGTGGTGGAGCACTTTGGAATGATAGATTCCAACCCAGTATATACCCCTCTTCCCTCTGGCGCTGAGGCACACTTGATCAAATTTGAAGATCAGGCCTCTACTTCTGAAATTAAGAAGTATCAACAGATAATTGGGTCTCTGCTGTATGCGCAGATAGGAAGCAGACCTGATATATCCTTCGCTGTTGCGCGCCTTAGTCAATTTGCTTCCAACCCCTCACCTCAGCATTTACGCCTATCCAAGTATGTCCTAGCCTACCTAAACACAACAAAGGACTACAAGATATGCTATGCTGGAGGGACTGACACTGATGGAGCTGGCCTTCATGGCTACTGCGACTCTTCCTGGGGAGATCAGGAAGAAAAGCACTCCACCTCAGGCTACGTCTTTCTGCTTGCCAATGGAGCCATCTCATGGTGCACCAGAAAGCAGAAGACCATCGCCCAGTCTACCACAGAAGCAGAGTACATGAGCCTCGCTGAGGCCTCTAACCAAGCTCAGTGGTACACTACCTTCCTAGGGGAACTAGGGTATGAGGTCACCTCCCCCATTCCCCTACACTGTGACAACAAGGGTGCTGTAGACCTAGCAATAAACCCTGTCACTGGAAGGCGGTCCAAACACATCCTGATCAAACACCATGTAGTCAGGGAGTACGTAGAAAATAAGGTCATAGACCTGATCCGTACTCCTACAGGGGAAATGGTTGCAGATGGACTTACTAAGTCACTGCCCAAAGAACCCTTTGACAAAATGGTCACTGATCTAGGAATGGTGTAAGAAGGGTTACAAGAAACCTTGTACACAGTCAATGGTCGTCGATCCTTGGTTTATCAACAAGGACGTCACATTGTTCTGTAATTCTGTACAAAACACATCATGTTCTCTGATCCATGAGAGCTATGAAAAACCCTTCTTAGAACCCTGAAGGAGTTGGACCTGTCCCAACTCAGTACAGAATCTCACCCTTCAAAAAGTAGTCCTCTATCACAGGACTATCATGAAATGGGTGTAGAAACCGCTTTGGATTGAACATTATCTGCACAAAGATTTCAACCTCAATCCTGAACTTCTGTACGACTCTGGGCTCTATACATGTAACACCACCACTGGTGTTAGTCCGACTTGGACTGCGAAAGGGCGTTCACAACTTAGCTGAAGATATCCTTGATGGTCACGTGACCTGGTCACAGGACACACGGCACTTATGCTGGCACGTGGTCTGAGCGTACACTAGGGCAAGTCGTGCCACTAGGTAATTCGATGATCGGTAAAGACGACTTGCTCGGGAAGAGACAAGCGAACCACACGCAGTAGAAATGAAGACAAAGTGGTGATTGAAGAAGACCAAGATGGCTTATCTTGGTCTTATTGAGCCACTATTTATACACATGAGAGGATGCTTTAAAGCTCCTCTTGAACCTGAGACGACTAGTAGCGTAAGTAGCTCGAACCCTACTACAGCTACTACTAGGAATGAGTCATAGTATCTAACATGTGATACTACGACTGCTGACTGATGCGTTAAGTCCATGACACATTACTACTTACTAAGGGGTCATATCCGTATAGTAAGAGTCCGTTCCTTGCACCGTGACATCACCCCCTTTTCAGCTGCGACGACCATGGTGCCGAGTGGGGCCTATCCCACCAACCCAATCTTCTTGCCTTTCCGTAATCCTGTCCAGCATGTTCAGCCATCTCCAACCGGAACCTGCACCGGGCTAACTCCGACTGCACCCCCCCGAGCGCTTGGGCCAGTGCGTGGAGTCGCTGCTCCATCCTCTCAGCCTCGTGCCGGTAAGCGCGGAATCGGGTTAACTCAGCTTTGAGCCCCACGTCCTTCAACTCGTTCACCGCGCGGTCCACCCTGTGTTGGTTGCTGTGCCCTCTGATGAGGGCGAATAGGTCTTCTGGGGAATAGTGGGGCTTGCCGGTTTCCCGCACGTGCGGCTCGGCATACAAAGGGCGGCTGTAGACCTTGTCACTGTCTTCGACGAGTCCGAGGACGAGAGGGTCCGGTCCGGCTATGACTTGGACGTAGGATGCTTGACGGGTGACTCCCTGAGCGTCGGTGATGGGATAGTGGACGAAGTCGTCCCCTCGGTTGTGCTTGTATCCATGGGGGGCAACGCGTGACGAGCCCCCAAGGTATCAGAGGCGAACGGTGGGTAGGGTGGAGTTTTGGGTGTCCACCACCACGCCGCCGCGATATATGGGGCGGCCCGTTGAGTCACAGGCATATGGGGTTTCCCGGGGGTCGTCAGAATCGGTAGTGGTGATGAGATATGGCTGCTCAACAGGGTACCACTCCTTCAGCGTTCCTTCTACTGCTTCGTACACCGCCCTTTCAGCGTCTCTGTGTGTTGGCGGCATCGGTGGTAGACGACTGCCCTCTTGGCTGCTGCTACTGCCAGCTGTCGCCGTTTCCAGTCCTCCGCTGACGGCTTCCAATCCCGTGTCTTCATCCACTCCTGCCATCGCAGGGTTGCGGGCGTCTTCTTCCGTCTGGAGTTCAATACGCACGGGGATAGGTCGAGATGGGGGACTCGCAAAGAGTCCGACAGCTGTACGAAGCCGAGTAATTTCGGCTTCGGTATACGGGGCGGTGTTGAGGTGGTCGCCGTTGGGGTTGAGAAGCCAGTACGTGGCGGGCTGGTCTGGGTCCTTGACGTCGATGATGGACTGCACGTTGTTGAGGG
Organism: Lactarius akahatsu; assembly: GCA_021524915.1. Lineage (NCBI taxonomy): Eukaryota > Fungi > Basidiomycota > Agaricomycetes > Russulales > Russulaceae > Lactarius > Lactarius akahatsu. Next base: position 335,965 of record JAKELL010000032.1, read on the forward strand.
CCGTCCGGAGTTCTTTGTGGGTGAGGCTGTCGATGAGGCAGGCAGCGAGAGAGGAGGAAGCAGGAAGAGACATTTCTGAGTGGGTGAGGAATCCAGTGTGAGGAGATGGGGGCAATTTAGCGTCGTTCGTCCGATTTATATACATCCTGGCTGCGGTTGAACTCTGCTCGTACTCCACTATGGCTTTGTCAGCAAATACGTCATCCTTGTTGACCCACTGGTTCTCCGAGTCTGGGTATCCCTTCCATTTCACGAGGTATTGTAGTTTCTTGCTCCGGCCGAATCGCCTGGAATCTAGAATGTGCTCCACTTCATACTCCTCTTCTCCGTCTACCAAATCTGGTGGTGGGCGTTGGAAGTTCTTCCCATGCATGATCATTTCGCGATAAGGTGTGAGCAGGTCGATGTGAAATACGGGGTGGATGCTCCACTGCGTGGGAAGCTGGAGTTGGTAGTTGACCGGTGATAAGACTCGTGTGATTTGGAATGGTCCGTGCCGTCGTGCCGCGAGTTTGGCTGTCGGTTGATTGGTTCGGAGGTGTTGTCCTTCTAACCACACTTGGTCTCCTACTTGATACTTGGGCGTATTTCGGTGTTTGATCCACAAGGATTGTGCCCTTTTGATAAGGTTCTGGGCTTCTTTCCGTGCATCTCGGAATTGTTGGAGTCTTGTGAGTACCTGGGGAATGGGTGAAGGTTTATCGACCCAATCAGCGCGGGGGTTGTATCCCATCAGAAGCGAAAATGGGGACTTCCTTGTGGCTTCGTGCAGCCAATTGTTATGCGCGAATTCTGCCATGGGTAGGAATTGCGCCCAGTTATCTTGACGCTCATTGGTCCAGAACCGGAGATACTGTTCCAGCCATTGATTGGTGCGCTCTGATTGTCCATCTGTTCGGGGGTGATATGCCGTGGAGATATTTTGATAGATGCCGAGGATTCGGCACAGCTCTCGTGTGAATTTTGATGCAAAGTGTGGGTCGCGATCACTGATGATTTTTGCCAGTAGTCCGAATCTCCGGAATACGTGGGTCACGTACAGGGCAGCGGTTTCTTCTGCTGATATCTCCTCGTTGCAGGGAATGAAGATTGACGCCTTGGTGCAATCGTGGTCAGTTACGGTGAGGATGGCATCGTGCCCCTGCGATACCGGCAGTTTAGTGATAAAGTCGAGTGCAATGGTCTCGAATGGCTTAGCGTCGGGTTTCGGTATGATGGGTATTAGCGGAGCTTTCGTTGGGCGGTTGTTGACTTTGTGTTGTTGGCACTCCGCGCAGCCTTGGACGTACTCGGTTATGTGTTTTACCATGTTTGGCCACCAATAGTTTTGTTCGATGATTCTTGCCGTTCGTTTGATTCCTGGGTGGCCGTAGACAGGAGGGTCGTGGTGATTCGCGATGATGATGTGGATTTCTTTTGGTCCTCCGGTAATTACTCGTGCGCCTTGACGGTACCAGGTTCTGTTGATTCTTTTGAGTTTGTGCGGGTCTACCCAAGGGAGTATCGCGTGTTCGTCTTGATCATGTACTTCTGGGTTTTGCATGGTGAGGCTTCGTGCGAATACCTTTTCTGGTAGAACTACAACTCCCTCGTTGTCCCTTTCTCCTCTGTCATAATCTGGTCTTCGTGATAGTGCATCTGCGCGGCCATTGTTTGTCCCTTTGATGTGGTGGATCTCAAAGTCATATTCCATGAGTTCTAGGACTTCTCGAGCTACGCGACGACTTATCTTTTGTGGTGATTTCCAGTGTGTGAGGTTGAGGTGGTCAGAGAAGATTTTGACCTTGTGTGGCGACCCTGCTAGGAAGTGTCTCCAGTGCTGCAGCGCTTTGACGATGGCTAGGAGTTCCAAGTCGTAGATGTCGTAGTTGTGTTCCGCTTCGTTTAGAGTGGCCGAGAAGTATCCGATGGGGTGGCGTTTTCTGTCTTGTTTCTTTTGAAGGAGAACTGCTCCTACCGTGTATCCGGATGCATCTACTTCAAGCTCGAATTGGTCCATTAGTGTGGGGTGAGCTAGTACTGGTTCGCTAGTGACTAGGTTTTTAAGGGTTTGGAATGCCTTTTCCTCGTCCTTGTTCCATGTCCACTTGGTGTCCTTGTGTGTGAGTTTGTTAAGGGCTTGTGCATGTGTGGCGAAACCGCGAATGAAGAGATGGTAAAAATTGCAGAAGCCCAAAAAGGATTGTACGTCACGTACTTTCGTAGGTGTGGGCCAGTCGCGTATGCCGGCAATTTTTACGGGGTCCATGCGAGTCACCCCCTTTTCAAGAATTACCCCCAGGTAATCCATTCGCGGTTGGTGGAATGTGCATTTGGACGGTTTGAAGTAGAGGTCGTGGTCCATTGCGACTTGAAGTACTGCGCATACAGCTTCTATGTGTGCTTGGAGTCCTACATTTTCGGGGGTTGCTATTCCAATGTCATCCATGTAGATGCGGATGATTGTGCCCATGGCTGCGAAGATGCGGATGGTGTCGCCTAGTATGTCGTTCATCATGTTTTGGAACATGGTGTCACAAACCTAGAAACTTGGGTCGTGACTCGGGCGTCTAAGACCGGCCCACACCGGCCCGGTCTTATCTAATCACCTTCCTAAAGGGGAAATCCGAAATCGGAGTTTGAATTTCGTACTCCGACGATCATGTGATGAGTCACGTGATCTCCCATCGTTTATCAAGTCACCTGACGACTGAGAGTCGTACCATTCCTTGGATTTATCTGATTGGACTGCGGAGCAGTCAAATCATTATGACCAACTCGACTGCGGTGCAGTCGTACCACTCCTACGATTATTCTGATTGGACTGCGGAGCAGTCACGTCATATGGCGTCATCGACTGCGGAGCAGTCGTACGACACTATCCCGATTTTCCCATTGGACACTATATTTAGATGTTACTGGAATGTTCCATTCTGCAGTATTCCGCAGTACCCGTGGGCAGACCTTAAGCCTGCCCTAAACTTACGCACAGACCATCCCTCTGGGTATATAAGCCAGCGCAATAGAACGGACAGTCCCTCAGACTGTCCACTTGTGACATCCTCCCTTTGCCTCTTCCCGCCTCCCGAGCACTAGTGCCCCTTCAGCTGTCAAGCACGACTTGCCACTAAGCGCCACTTTCCCTGAGCCGTCGCGCCAGTTCTGACGGTTGAGCCAAAGCGTTCCATCACAGTAGTCCCTGTGCTCCGCTCCGCATTCTCCACCACCCCCGGTCTTCTGAACCCGTCGTGATTCCCTGTCGAGTGACAGTGAGTCATCACACTTGGACAGTCTAACCCAATTAGACCTGACCCCGGGTGTTCCCAGTGTCTGACTACGAACTACGACTTCTCGCAGTTTGGTCAGTGGGACGGAGATTCTGGGTCGTATTTCGAGGAAAACGACCACCAATATCCTCGCCCCCCTTGTCGTCACTCTTCCCTTCGTTCCACCGCTACTCCCCGCCCTCCGTCGCCTCCCGTCATCGACACCACCCCTCCCCTTCGTCTCCCATCGCCCCTCACTCCCCTCGCGTCCCCCTCCGCCTTTGTTCAAGAGTTCGAACAAGGCTCGTCCACCTCAGGTGTACAATACGAGTACGTCCTCACCGACATCTTCGGTGAACCCCTCTCTGGACTCCCATCGCCCATCACTCGCCCCTCCTCTGCTCGTATTGACACCCCTCGCCCCAGTCGCCCCCCGCCCTGCGACTCCTCTTGAGTACGAGGAGTTTGATATCCGGACACAAGTAGCGGTCCGTTCCGTTCCCCTTCGCGCCCAGACACCAGAGTTGGTGTACCCTGACCCCCCTTCCGAGCCCTCGCCGTCATCGCGCCCTGAAAGCGCCCCTCCTCGTGTTCCATCCCCTCCCCCTCGCGTCCCAACCCCTGACTCTCCCATCGACTACGAGCGCGTAGCCGAGCAGTCCCCTCTCGTCCCCCACGTCAACCAGGAGAACATTGCTCCTGCCGTTCCCCTCTTCCGCCCCCCCTCGTGCATTAACAGTCAGGAGGACCACCCTCACCAATACATCGCCATCTACACCCCTGAAGGCGAGTCTTGGGGCCCCGCTTCGGAAAGTCTTCGTGAGCACTTCCGTCGTATCCCCCTCGCGTCCGCTCTTGTCAGAGCTTCCCACACCTTCCCGTCCGTCTCCCCGTTCCGTATTCCGCCCCCACACGTCTACACCCTTCTCCCACGCCTCATCGACCCCGCCGTACACCCCGACTTCCCCGCCCTCTACGTCTGTTCGAAGGCGATCTTCGACCTCCCCTCCGTCGACCTCCCCCTTGGAAGCGTGAGATACGACTTCCGTGAAGGACTCCAGGCGGCGTTTGAGCCCCTCTCCAATATAATCAGAGCTGGTTATATTGACTCCCTGGTAACGTTGGAGATTCAGGACTTTTTGGACGGACGTGTTGTTACTACTTACAGACATCTTCGCTTTCGCTTTCAACGGACAGGTGTTTGCCCACTATCAGGGCTATTTCTTTGAAGATATTATTCGATCCAACCCCCTTCTCTTGTCTCATTGTCTTACTCCACGACTCCTGGCCGATCCTTTTTCCTTTGTACCGGCTATTCCCGACTCTCAACCACTATAAAGTATTAGTGGTATAGATTTGTTGCCTTGATCCCTGAATCGAGTGATTCAACTCAACGCGACGAGTAAGTTCTTTTGTTTATTTCCTTGAAATAGGACTGTAAACCGAGTGGTTTAAGTGCCTCCAACCCCCCTTCGCGTTCCCACTGATGAAGAACGAGTCCGACGAGCTCGTGCGAACTTCGACACCCACAGAGACCGACAAGTCCTGTCGGTATTATCCTTCGACTTCCTATTACGAACTTTCCGAGTCGTCCCGCATTGACTGCTGGACGGACCCTCCCTTGGTGCTCAAGAATCTAGTCAATCTCTTCGAGTTTGGAGAGACTTGGGATCATGACACCTACAACGACTTTGTAGACGACCTCTCAGCCATTGTCGACGCCTGCAACGACCAGCTCCTGTTCTGGCACCTCTCTGACATCGTCACCGATCAACTCCTTCTTTGGACAAAGAGCGACTATCTTTGGTTCAATTACATCCCCCCTCGCCGCGACTACTTCATTCGACAACTCCAGTGGGGAAATTCGATCCGGTTCCTCGATCGATTCCGCCTTTCATACGAAGAAATACAGATCAACTTCTGTGAAGTCCGTGTAGTGGACAGAGAAGGCCCCGCGCGCTTGGTTATCACCGAAGGAACCGAGCTCACGTATTCCTGGAGTAGAGCTACCTGGGAAACCACCCTGACAAACCCGGACCAAAGCCTGGTCAATCCCCGCGTCTTCCAAGACCCTCCCACAGACCCCAACGACCCCGAGCTTGTAGAGCTCCTAGTAGGACGTGTTCAAGATCCCCTTAGCCTACTAGCGCGATTATCCCTCCCTGCGAGCAGCCCGGCAACAGACGAAACCAGCAACACGCAATCGACCAGCGACGATTGGGGAAGTACCACCAATCACGGTCCTTGCTGGTGCACTCAAGAAGTGTGCATCTGTGGCTACAGACCAGAGACTCCCCCTACTCCAGAAGGCGTAGTACTTTGGGCCCCTAGTGTTAACTACCTACCCTTCAGTGATAGGAGTAGAACACTTTAATTTGTAGAGCTACAAATTAAATTCCGAGCATTTTTACGAGTGTAAAAATTGACACCCTGGAACCCATAACGAATTGGGCTATCAACCTGGCTTCATCCCATTTACGACCACCCCATCGCCACTTCCAAGCAAGAAATTCCCACATCTCCTCCCACGAGAACTCCCCAGTAATCCCGAGAAGACCTACGGGACCCCGACGCCCCCTTCGCGAAACTATTCCAATAGTTCCAGACCCGGTCATCCCAAGGACCAACCAAAGTAGACCGAACGAACCCGTCTACCCGAGCATCTACCCAGCCGAATCAAGTAATCCGACCCTCCCGAGTAACCCAGTTGCGAGGCAACATTCGACAAGTAGCGACGAGGCTCACTTCCTAGAAACCCAACCCCGAGAACTTCACTGTCACCTCCCTGAAGCCATTTTCGTTTCCGAGCAGCTACCTACGAGAACACCCCGAGAGCTTGACAGTCTTCAAGCATCACTGTCGTCTCCAGTACGATCAGTATCCTGCAAGAGACTCTAATCCTTGCATCGCCTCTTACCCGAGCACGGGACGTTACCTCAAGCCCGTTGAACTTCCAGAACTTCTTGTGGAGAAGTAAAACTACTCTGACCCATTTCGGTATTTACGAAGAATACCAGTGGATTCGCCGCCAGCAAAGGACGAATCAACCCGATCGAGCGATCCTCCGCCCCGCGTACCAAGTCTTCTACCCAGTGGAACGAGACCGGGTGGAACACTTCCCTGTTACACCGACACCCCCAGTGAATGAGTGAGAAAAGAGAGCTCACCTCTGACGAACGAGATCGAATTCCTGTGTACTTCCTGGACCCCTACTTTTCCCTCATCGACGATCTCATCTACGCCACCTTCAACTGATCAGCCCAGTCACTAGTTCCAGACGGTCACTTTCCGTGGGTACATGTCATTACCCAGAAGCGTCTTACAGTCCAAGACTTTGAGCAAGTCTTTCCCCACATCCGAAAGGTTCGAAAGCTAGATTGGGCTATCCTTTGCGGATCCTTCAAGAAGAAGAGAGTATCCTGGTCCTTTACCCACTCCCGTTGGGTATACGGAAACAACCGAGCGGTTCGGTTTTCTGACTCTGAAGAGCAATCAGAGAGCGAGCGTTCGCTAACCCCCTTGAGCCCTTCCAACGCCCCGGATTCCGATAGTGAACAAGAAGAAGTTTCACGAATCCTTGACGACACCGCTAAAAGACTTACCGGTCTCTGTATCTCGAGTGGCTTCCCAGCCTTCTTCCCCTCGCGTATCCCCTGGTCCACTTCCAAGTGCACCTGGTCCCAGCCGGACTTCATCGAATAGCAACTACTTCGATAAACTCCCCTCCGAGTACCTCCCCTCCGAGACTACCGTCCCCGCCTCTCACGCACAGAGCAACAGTTCCCCCGCGATCCCGATCGCCTCCGCTTCGAGTACCTCGCCTCCCAAGAATCCCTTCGCGTTCCCCTTCGAGATCCCCTTCACGCTCCCCTCCGAGACCCCCAGCGATAATTCCATGGCTGCAAATCCAGCAAAGATCCTTGGTGCAGCACCCGAACCCTTTGATGGAAGACCCAACAAAGCGACAGCGTTCTGGAATAATTTGGAAAATTATTTCCACCTCAATGAGTCGATTTTCGATACCGACAACAAGAAAATATCTGCGGCCCTGACTTACTTCAAAGCGGGCACTTCTGCGGGCGAGTGGGCCCAGGATAGGCAACACAAGGCCTTGAACCCAGCTGCGGGTGCAGCTGTCTCCTTCGGAATGTGGGCTACGTTCAAATCTGACTTTGACAAGCATTTCATCCCGGCGCATACGGCTTTGGAAGCCACCAATCTGATGTATACCCTAAAGATGGGTACTCGACCGTTCAACGAGTGGTACCAGGACTGGTCCACTTACGCCAAACGAAGCGGCGCGAACGAACAAACTCAGATGCACGCCTTTAGAAAGGCGATTCCTTCGGCCCTACACATGAAACTTATGGGCATTTCCCCCCTCCCGACGACACTCGAAGACCTGGTAGATAAAGCCAGAGAGTTCGACCGCGTATATAAGTTATACGCTGATTCCATTCCGAGAAACTCCCCTTCGCGCAACAGTGGAAGACCCACTTTCGGACGAGCTGTCCTGACCGAAGACGATAGCGTTAACGTCAACGCTTCTTCATCCCGACCTGAGAAATTCCAAGGCAAACTTACCAAAGAAGAACGGAACCGGCGTTTTCAGAACAAGTTGTGCCTATACTGTGGTAGCCCAGGCCACATCCTTCGAGAATGCAAGCTAAAGACGCAAAGCATGAGGGCCAGAGGTGGCCGCCCTCCCAACAATTCAAGTAGAGCGCGAGGCGTTTTTGTTGATGAGGACCTGGATCAAGAGGAAGCACCTACTGATCACCCGGCTCTGGTTGGAGCCATGTATCGAGAGATACTCCCGTATTCCCCGGACGCGCGTCCGCGGTCTGCACCTATTAACGAGGATTTTTAGGTCCTTCCCCCGTAGCACTGTCGGGTGGAAGATTGATAGCCAGCTGCGCTGTGAGCGGCATTTCCTTACTAGAGACGCTCGGCGGCGAGCCTGTACCAGTCGAGACGATACGGAATAGGAGAGCTCCTTCTATCGTACTCAGGGTGACACTAGTAGGAAAGCGATCTGGCAGAGAAATCAGTGCCCGCGCCCTGTTGGACAGCGGCGCGGAGGGCATCATCGCGGATGATGGGTTTGCGCGTGCAAACGGCTTGACCTTGAGAACTCTAGTTAACCCGATGCCAGTTAGAAACGTGGACGGGTCGCCCAACAAGACGGGGCTAGTCAAGCATACCACGATCCAGAAGTTAAGGATCAGAACGGCAGAGAACGCCTATCACGACGAGGTCGTCGAATTCTACGTCACCACTCTAGGGGAGCACGACATAATCCTAGGAACGGATTGGCTCCGAGCGCACAATCCCGAGATTGACTGGTCAAGACCCCAGATCGCCTTCACGCGGTGCCCAAGTAGCTGCACCTTGTCTACGAAGACCGTAGTCATTTCCTCCCGAGTACCCCAAACCCGAGACACCACGATCAACATTCTAGAGTTAGAACCTACACCGGCTAAAGACGCCCCTTCTTCCCGAGTTCCTGCGAGTGCAGATGTTCCATCCCGAGTTCCTTCCCGAGTTCCTGCAAGTGCAGATGTTCCATCCCGAGTTCCTTCCCGAGTTCCTGCAAGTGCAGATGTTCCATCCCGAGTTCCTTCCCGAGTTCCTGCAAGTGCAGATGTTCCATCCCGAGTTCCTTCCCGAGTTCCTGCGAGTGCAGATGTTCCATCCCGAGTTCCTCCCCAAGTTCCTGCGAGTGCAGATGTTCCATCCCGAGTTCCTTCCCGAGTTCCTGCAAGTGCAGATGTTCCATCCCGAGTTCCTTCCCGAGTTCCTGCGAGTGCAGATGTCCCATCCCAAGTTCCTGTTGATGCAACAGTTCCTTTCCGAGATCCTTTCCGAGCCAACATCCTAGCGCTAGGACCCGAACAAGCGGACGACGCTTTAATCCCGACTGCTGACGCAGCAGAACCTGTAGAACACACATTTTTCCAAGAGGCTATCGAGCCATTCCTGTGGAGCCACAGTTTTCCCAAGTACGACCACTTGGCCATCCGAGCAAAGTTCACCACGAGTACCAAATTAGCGGCAAAGACTGCCCCTAAACCTTCCACGGACCATATTCCGAGTCACTTCCAGCGATACACCCGAGTCTTCAGCGAGGAAGTGTCCCACCGCTTGCCTGCGCACCAACCCTGGGATCATGCGATTGATCTGAAACCTGGAGCGAGTTTAAAGAACTGTTCCATCTACCGCCTGACGCCTAAAGAGGCTGATGCACTCAAGGAGTACATCTCTGAACATCTGCGGAAAGGTTACATCCGCCCTTCCAAGTCCCCCATGGCCTGCCCCTTCTTTTTCGTTGACAAGAAGGATGGAAAGCTCCGTCCGGTTCAAGATTACCGGGCTCTGAACGACATCACCATCAAGAACGCGGCGCCCCTCCCCCTCATTCCCGAGTTAATTGACAAACTTCACGGCGCGCATTATTTCACCAAGTTGGACATCCGGTGGGGTTACAACAACATCCGGATTCGCGAGGGTGATGAGTACAAGGCCGCTTTCAAGACCTCCCACGGCCTTTTCGAACCGACCGTAATGCCTTTCGGTCTCTGCAACGCACCAGCAACATTCCAAACGTTCATGAACCAGCTCTTCGGACCCCTGATCGATGGTGGACATGTTGTGGTCTACCTCGATGACATCCTTATCTTCACGGAAGATCTCAACTCCCTGACTGCGTTGACCCACGACGTGCTCCAGCGTTTGGAGCAGCACGACCTCTACCTGAAACCTGAGAAATGCGTATTTGCTCAGACCTCCGTCGAATACCTTGGAATCGTGATTTCCAACGGCCAAGTTTCCATGGACCCAGCCAAAGTGGCTGGTATTACCGAGTGGCCTGTCCCGCGTACAGTCAAACAAGTCCAAGCGTTTTTGGGCTTCTGTAATTTCTATCGGCGGTTCATCAAAGATTATTCCACCGTTGCCCGACCACTCTTCGACCTGACCAAGAAAGATGTGCTCTTTTCTTGGGATACCACGGCGGAAAGCGCTTTCCGCACCCTGATCAAAGCCTTCACCCAGGCCCCTGTTTTAGCCCTCCCTGACCATTCCAAGCCATTCCGACTCATCACTGACGCCAGTGACTTCGCGACTGGGGCTATTCTGGAACAACCCGATGCCTTGGAACGTTGGCATCCCGTTGCCTTTCTGTCAAAATCTCTCCTTCCTGCGGAGCGCAACTATGAGATTTGTGACAAGGAACTCCTTGCGATCATCCATGCTTTCCATGCATTCCGACACTACCTCGAGGGACGTAGTGATACCACAGAGGTGTGGACCGACCACAACAACCTGGCTTACTTTATGAAGAAGCAAAAACTCTCCCGTCGACAGGCCCGTTGGGCGCTGTTTCTGTCCCAGTTCCAGTTCATCATCATCCACAAACCAGGCACTCAGAACAAGTCTGATGCACTGTCCAGGCGTCCAGATCATAAAAAGGGGATAGCGGATGAAGATGAAAAGCGAGTGCTCCTGGATACGAAATATTTTCAAGTCAATGCTGTGCAAAGAGCAGCAATCACGGTGTTAGGAGACACCTCCCTGCGACAACGCATCCGAAACACGCAGACATACGACAGAGAAGTCAGTATGGCGTTGGAAACCCTCTTGAAGAGCGGCCCCCGTTCACTCACCAAGGGTTTGGAAGAGTGGAACCTAGAAGATGGAGTCATCTTATTCCGAGGACAAGTCTACGTTCCCAAGAACGATGATCTACGAAGAGATATCGTTAAACAATATCACGACCACATCGCCGTAGGACATCCAGGAAGATGGAAAACCTACGAGCTGATATCCCGAGATTTCTGGTGGCCTGGAATGTCCAGTTTCGTCAAGAGTTACGTAGATGGATGCGCTATCTGTCAATCGACGAAAATCAAGCCCAGAACCCAAGTACCCCTGCAACCCAATCCGATTCCTACAGAGGTGTGGGGAATCATCACCATGGACTTCATCACCGACCTCCCCGTGTCCCTCGGTTACGACACATTATTCGTGGTCGTAGATCGCCTCAGTAAAGCGACGGTCATCGCTCCCTGTAACAAGACTATCACGGCTGATGAAACTGCCAAGTTATACCTGGAACAAGTCTGGCGAAGAACCGGACTCCCCCAACAAGTGATTTCGGACAGAGGACCCCAATTCGCGTCTAAAGTGATGCAAGAAGTTTGGAGCAAACTTGGAGTCAAGTCCACCATGTCAACCGTGTTCCATCCACAGACAGATGGAGAGACCGAGCGAGTCAATCAAGAGCTCGAGCAATACCTTCGCGTTTTCTGCAACTTCCAAGCAGATAATTGGGCAGAGTTGATCCCATTCATGGAGTTTGCGCACAATGTTCGGCAACATAGCGCTACCAAGAAATCACCCTTCGAAGTGTGGTATGGGTTCAAACCCGAGTTCATTCCCCCCATCCACTTCACGACCAACATTCCTGCAGCCGAAGACCGGCTGAAATCCCTGAACCAAATCCGATCCGAGGTCACCGCAGCGCTAAAAGTAGCGGCGGAAATCATGAGAAGTTCCAAGTCACAAATCCCATCCCGAGAATTCAAGTCTGGAGACTTAATCTGGTTGGAAGGAACCAACATCCACACCACGCATCCCAAGCCCAAGCTTGCCCCACGACGCCATGGTCCATTTAAAGTCTTATCCACCTGGGGAGTTAATTGCAAACTCCAACTCCCAAAGACATGGCGTATTCATCCAGTCTTCCACAATTCCCTGATCTCTCCGTATCATGAGAATGATATCCACGGACCCAACTTCACCCGACCCCCTCCCGAGATCGTCCAAGGGGAGGACGAACACTACGAAGTTGAAGCAGTCTTGCAATCCAAAGTATCACCCAACAAGAAAGGGATACTTTACCTGATCAAGTGGAAGGGATATCCTGATTCCGAGAATTCCTGGCTCCCCTCATCCCGCATGACGCACTCCCGAGAACTGGTCCAAAAGTTCCACAAGGACCGCCCCCGCGCCCCTCATCCAAAGTCAACCAGTGCTGTCGGTGCAGCACGGCGTTAAAAAGGGGATACTGTCACGAACCTAGAAACTTGGATCGTGACTCGGGCGTCTAAGACCGGTCCGCACCGGCCCGGTCTTATCTAATCACCTTCCTAAAGGGGAAATCCGAAATCGGAGTTTGAATTTCGTACTCCGACGATCACGTGACTCATCACGTGATCTCCCATCGTTTATCAAGTCACCTGACGACTGAAAGTCGTACCATTCCTTGGATTTATCTGATTGGACTGCGGAGCAGTCAAATCATTATGACCAACTCGACTGCGGCGCAGTCGCACCACTCCTACGATTATTCTGATTGGACTGCGGAGCAGTCACGTCATATGGCGTCATCGACTGCGGAGCAGTCGTACGACACTATCCTGATTTTCCCATTGGACACTATATTTAGATGTTACCAGAATGTTCCATTCCGCAGTATTCCGCAGTACCCGTGGGCAGACCTTAAGCCTGCCCTAAACTTACGCACAGACCATCCCTCTGGGTATATAAGCCAGCGCAATAGAACGGACAGTCCCTCAGACTGTCCACTTGTGACATCCTCCCTTTGCCTCTTCCCGCCTCTCGAGCACTAGTGCCCCTTCAGCTGTCAAGCACGACTTGCCACTAAGCGCCACTTTCCCTGAGCCGTCGCGCCAGTTCTGACGGTTGAGCCAAAGCGTTCCATCACAGTAGTCCCTGTGCTCCGCTCCGCGTTCTCCACCACCCCCGGTCTTCTGAACCCATCGTGCCTCCCTGTCGAGTGACAGTGAGTCATCACATTCAGTGAGGCCGCATCGAAAGAATTCGACGGTGCCACTGGCATTGCGGTGCCATTCTGCGGCGTTAGCAAGATATTCAAACTGCGCAATGTAGGTGTCCACGTCGTCGCCCTTCATCTGTAGGGTCGTCAGTTTTTGGTACGTGTTTTGTTTACTGAGCATATCCATCCATGCTGCTTTAAAGGACGTTTTGAACAATGTCCATAACTGTTCGTCGGATTCAGCAATGGGGTTGGTGCGATGGGTCATTAATTCGTCAAGCTTGCGTTCTTTGATGTCTACCCAGTTGTTGACGGTGGGGCCACGCATGAGGCCCAACATGACTACAACACATGAGTATGGGCTTATCATGATGGCATGCTCTCTGTTGAGTTTCTTGTATAGTCTGAGTTCCTGCAGGAACTGTTCACTGTCCGTGCGATTTCCAGTGAAGAGTGTCAGAGGCATGCCTTTGAGGGCACTGGTGAGGGGTACTGCTGCCATGAATGTTGTAGGCGTTGAAGCGGCGGGCACTGATGGGGCTGTTGGGAAAGTGGGGGTAGGCATGGGTGCAGAGGATTCTTGTCACGATCAAGATCGTGCCATCGATCACCTCCGATCATTCATCTTCAACAGAAAGTTCTATAACAGAATATTCCATTGTTTCTTTCTTCAGTTTCGACTTCCTTAGTTCTGTTCCGTTCTGGAAAGTTCTCGGTTTCTAGATTCTTGTTTCATGTTTCAGATTCTGCTTCTTGTTCCATTCGAAAGATCTCGACTGCGCATAGATCGCGCAATCGTCACGACAGACTGACATGCTTAGTTCCTTGCTTACGCGTCCTCAGAAAATAGTGGAAAATACCAGAAAAATAGAAACTTTGTACAGTATAAAAGAGCCAGTAGGGTAACTTGTATTCCCTCATTCTAGTCTTGTTTTTCGCCTCTGAATCTATTGCTTTCACCTTTCACTTGCTTGAGGCAAGTCGTCTTACATAACTGATCCTGACTGCAACCCAGAATAGTGCCCAGGCCCTGCGCATCTCCCGAACATGACCAACTCGGTGCCAGCCTGAGCTCTGATCATGAAAATTCTACGAGGGTGAGATCGATGTGGATCGGGGTCAAACGACGGAACACTTCTGTAAGGTCATCGACAGGGTCAGGGAGTGGGAGGTCGAGTACAATGTCCTCGTCGATGTATTCGAGCTGTTCTTCTTCGCGGGGTTCTTCTATGGGGATGGGTGCAGTTGTAGGGGGGAGTCATTCTAGGTTAGCTTCGTCTTCAGGAAGCCACCAACCGAGGCCAAGGGGATTTTCACGTTCGATAGCAAGAGAATTCCTAGTGCAATGAACGTGTTCTCCAAGATTGGTGTCGAAATGTCGTTCTATGAGGTGCCAGGTATCGTTGATAAATTCGACAAGGTAAACTTGTTGTCCGAGTATGCAGTGATAACCTCTGTGCAGGTCTGTTGGCAAGTGTCATGGACGTGTATATTATTTTCCTATTTTTCCATATTTATACAGAATTATGGGAGGAAGATATAAAGGGCCGAAGTACGAGACTTTGTTAGTCACGTGTTGCCACCACGTGACCCTGAGACAGTTGCACCCTTAATGGGACAACCCAACCCAGTCACGCTCCACATACGTACGGACTCATATGATTGGTAGATAAGGAAGGAACATTCTAGATAGTTCTAGAACTCGCTTAGTAGTTTACACTTACTCACTGTATTAAGTCTTACTCAGCAAAGATAAGGCATCGTGTCAGCGCTATGACAAGTGCATCAGTCAGCACAATAGATAGCGCTATTAATAGACACAACGTGTCAGCCCATGAGTCACGGAGCCTTACTGTACACTTAGTAATAGTGTTTAGACTCAGCCTCAGTAGCATATATAAACACTCCTGTAGCATCCTGAGTGGAACCAACTTGTCCTCTTGGTTCTCCACTCAGGTGCGCATCTCTCTGTACTCCTTACTCTACTCAATCTAACTTGTCCTCTTGGTTCTCCACTCAGCATACCATGGTGTGATCACTGACATCTTGAGTTCTTGAATAAAGACTCTAAGTCGATTGTCCACTCCACCATGACTGTGCATTAGCACGTGATTTATCTCCGTGCCAAGCTTGGGTGTGCTTACCAGACAGTTCACTTCCAGTTTACACTTGAGCTTGACATAGCGAGGTGTCATACTGCTACAGCAAGGTGTTCCGATATGCAGAACCAAGTACATGTTGTGGGAGATCGTCCCAGAATCTGCGGAAGACTTCAATCCAGTCGTCGTTGTCAGGGAGTGGTAGTTGTAAACTCGCCACGGTCGAGTATGTTTACAGGGTCATCTCAAGTATAACTGTGAGAAGTCGGTCATTGAGGTGTTCCAATACACAGAACCAGGGGGTCATGTCTGTGGGCAGAGTGTTTCTATATGCAAAACCAAGTACATGCGGGGGGTCTTCAGTATTTCAGGGCGAGAGCTCAGCTCTCCGAGGTCGGGGTCACAGTGGCGAAAGCACAGCTTATTGAGGCTTGGTTTCGAGTCATTCAGGGTTCATTCACCAGTATGTGGTGAAGTGGGGGTTGTGGTTCGTCTCAGGTTATCCACCTGTATGTTTGTGGGGCCAAGTTGTCGGGGGTTGGTTGGTGTGTTCCTAAGCGCAGAACTGGGTTCGGGGACGAAAAACATTGACCCAACCATTGAAACGATTTTACAGGGTTGCGATGTCGGGGTCTCTCGTCGCATGCACAAGAGGGTCGTTAGGGTATGGTTCTAGTCTTATTTCACGATCTAGAGCTTGGGCTGGCACCGAGTTAGTCACAAACGAAGGATCATGCAGGGTCCGGGCTCGATACTGGATTGCATACGGGGTTCAGTCGATTATGTAAGACGACTTGCAAATAGCAAGCAAATGGCAAAAGACTTGATACAAAGACAGAGAACAAGACTAGAACGAGGGAATACAAGCTACCCTACAGGTTCTTTTATACTATACACAGTCCCTATTTTTCTGTGATTTTCTATGATTTCCTCTGAGACGTGTAAGCTTCAATCACAAGGATCATGCCATCTATCGTAAGTAGCACACAATCGTATCGTAAGAAATTGAGAAGTGGAACATTCCAGAATAGAATAGAAACAAGGAAACTAGAATCTTTCCAGAACCTTTTCATGATCGAGGGTAATCAAAGATGATCGATGTCGCGATTGGATCATGACAGGCTGCTTGTCATGGGTTGTACAAGCTTGTGACACCTTGTAAAACCTTGTGTTGAGCCGTAATACCTACTATAAGGCTCATTACGTAGGAATGACAGTACGATTAGTTATGCTATACACGTAATTCGGAGTATTTAGTCATATGGTATACGTACAGAATCCCCTTAAGGGATTATTCTGAGTCCACCGGTGATTAGACATTAGGCGACACTGAAAACGCGATATTGTGGACGTCTCTGTCATGAACCTGTAAACTTGGGTCGTGACTTGAGCGTCTAAAGACCGGTCCGCACCGGCCCAGTCTTATGTAATCAATTTCCTAAAGGGGAAATCCGAAGTCGGAGTTCCAAATTCGTACTCCGATGATCACGTGACTGGTCACGTGATTATCCTATGTTTATCAAGTCACCTGATGACTGAAAGTCGTACCACTCTTTGGATTAATCCTATTGGACTGCGGAGCAGTCACACCACTATGACGCAATCTTGCGCAACCGACTGCGGAGCAGTCGTACGATACCTACGATTATTCTGATTGGTTGATATACTTAGAACCCTTCCAGAACCTTCCATTGCGCAGCACCGGTGGGAAGTAGTAAGCCTCCCCTAAAGTACGCACAGACCATGTACCCAGGTATATAAGCTAGAGCAATAGAACGGACAGTCCCTCAGACTGTCCACTTGTGACTCCCACCTGGATAACTCCCTTGTGCCTTTCTTCACTATTGCCATAGCTTGGATTCGCGACCTCATCATTATCCTCGTTCTAGCCAAGTTATACCAAGTTTTCCCTACCGTCTTCCTCGTCCCTCGCGCTCCTCGTCAGCCAAGTGTATTGCAGGAACACTCTGAGTGAGTGTTCATCACAGTCTCTACTCATCACTTTTCCCCAAACGGACATGGGTGGACCATAGAGTATATAAATCCTACTGTAGGAGCGAGTACCTATACACATCTCTCTCCACCCCACTCTGAGCTTCCTCTGCTTCACTCTAAGCCTCGTCTAAGCTCTCTATTCAGGTAAGGGTCTACCTGTACACTGCGTGCATTGCTGCGCAACACCTTGTACAACCCCCACAAGTTGGCAAGTTGGCCAGTCCACAAGCCATGTCAAATCTTCAACAATCTCTTCACAGAGTGATAACCAGCAAGTAGGACAAGTTCAGACAGCTCAACAAGTTCCACAAGGTGGCAATTAAGTATTAGTCATATGATTAGTCAGATTGGTAATTTAAAAATGTATAGTGCTCAATAGTTATGTTCCATTGCAGCATGGTCTTTACACTGTACCATTCTGTTCAGTACAACATATCTACTTAGTACTTACACATCAATTTAACATCAATGTTTGCAAAATGAAAGCATGATGCACAGCACAGGATGGCCCTCAACACTAGTGATAGTAAAATTGCAAACACTTATTTTGTGTTGTAAATTATATTAAGGTCATAATTCCTGTCAGCAATTTGGGGTCCCGGCAAGCGCAGAAATTTTTTCTTTTTTTAGCGGCAGTGGGTATCACTGGATGGAAAATACACTTTTACCATTGACAAGATTCAGGCATATCCGATAACAAAAGGTATTTTTTATCCACAATTTCTCATTCATAAAATGTTGATAAGGTAGCTAAATATTGTCAATGCAATTTCAAAGCACAATATGTAGACAATATAAATTTCCCTTTCCATAATATTGCCAGAATATTATAGAGGTTATACTATGTATCTTGTTGAAATATTTCACATGGTAATATCTTGATAAAATGTTTTTGCAGTTGAACCCTGAACCTTGCCTGAACCCTCTAAACTGAGCCACTGTTGCATTTTATAAAGATATTACCATGTGAAATATTTTAACAAGATACATAATATAACCACCATAATATTCTGACAATATTATGGAAAAGGAAAATTTATTGTCTACATATTGTGCTTTGAAATTGCATTGACAATATTTAGTTACCTTATCAACATTTTATGTATGAAAAATTGTGGATAAAAAATACCTTTTGTTATTGGCTATTCCTAAATTTTGTCAATGGTAAAAGTGTATTTTCCATCCAGTGTATTCCCTTGGGTATCCCTCTTTGCGGACAAGCAAGCACTGAAAGATATGTTACAAACCGAAATACTCAGTAATGTATGCCCAAAATAATGATGTGTGGTATGATAGAGCCTATCGACAAACTCTACGTATCTGTCAAGGACCAGCCCTCTCTAGCACGAAAGGCGGTCAGGGATTCACGGCAGGATCACACTTCGAAGGAAGTCCGCTCATGTTCGGCTTTCGCACTGTCGACCTCGCCGAGACCCCGCCACTCACTCTCGGCAAATCGCAGCATACTCACCTTTGTCCGTGAGATGCCGCTGATGGTGCTCTGTGTAGCGAACCGGGGGCCGATGGCGTCCGCATTGGAGGCGCTGGCGCCAGCACCGGCACTGGTTACGTCTGAGCCCCCGACGTGATTGAGGGTGGAAGTGCCGTGAGAGAAGGAAATCATCGTTCCTTTTACGACCTCGGCGTTGAGAGACGTGCGGAGGCGGCTACGTGAGTTAAGTCTGTATTCGAGAAGAAAAAGCCGTTAGAACGGAGAAGCACGGGATGTGCGTGCGGACTAACACGGCCATAAAAGCGCACGCGTAGAGGCGCACGAGTACAAAGAAAAAGGGAGCGTAGATGAGGGTATGAGAGAAGCGCATAAACTGGGAAGGGTTAACGGCATATCGGGGTTACTGTTACGTCGTTTACGTACCGTAGCTAGGCAAGTTATTGAAAATACACTGCAAAGAAGGTGAGACCACCGAATGCAACAGGTCAAAAATTAAGGGTACGAACAGAGTGAGCGCCCCACTGTTTACACAATAAAGAGCAAGCACCGTGGTGATCGCAAGATTAGCCCTGCTCGGGCAAGTCGGTCATTTTGACAATCGGACAGAACGTACGATCATCTGCTCACCGCTTCACTACTGTTTCATGTCGCGTAAGTAAGTAGTACACCATACTCGCGGTGATGGTCAAGTCGCAAGCCACTTGTATCGAGAGGCCTGCGGTCAAGTTTGGCTACAATTTCGCGATCAAGCACCCAATGAAAAGATATGTAGACGATGGACGTACGATCTGAACTTTTGCTTGGTCGAAATATGGGTACTGAAAGCTAGAGTGAAGAATAAGCAACAGCACAAACAGGAATAGCAGCTGTGATGTGACTTTCCAATGAACGAGGTACACTGAAGAGTAGAAGAGACGATTGAGGTTGGAGAACTAAATTAAGAACATATGCATCGCGCACCAATCCCGAGACCTATCGAAGGATACTGTAAGCTTCCTCGGGCGCCAACAATCAAGGCAGCCCCAACCCCTACCTAGCTCAGCCAATGAAAAGATCACCTAGAATAGGAGCATATCAGCAAACGGAAAGGCCGCGAGGAAATAGATCACAATGAATACGGGGACGTGGACCCGACCCATGCTCACTGTCACGCAAGGTGTTGGCATGTTAGTTGCCCTCGATTGATTCTACGAGATGCGTACGGTGGTAAATTCTCCAGGCGTAAAATCTAACACGAGAGATCGACGCATGGTAAGATGGCATTTAGACCGAAGTCAAAGGGTGCGAGACGTACTGCTGGACAGAACAAGTAAGGATGACTGGGAAGTGGTTGTGTTCAAAGGTGCACATGCGAAGTTGGGAGACAGACATACTTCCAATAAGACTTTGGACCTTAAGACTCCTAGAATGGTCGTTGGATTGAATCAGCCTCGGGTGATGTGGGATATTCTACACACCATGGCGCTCTAAGATCTGCCAAGTAATCACCAAAATTGGTGACCCCGGCGACATAAAACCCGTGAACGACCAAGGCCAACTGCAGCGTATCCAATATTCTGTTCTAAGTGAGTCATGTGCCGGCGATGAGGTTGACAGGACCATACAATAGTAATGCGACCTAGACGCGAAACCTTAAGAACGGGGAGGACCAGAAGAGGTTGAACACTCACAAAACTTTTCAAAAAGAGCCTGTCGCCCTCACAGTGCTTAGAAAAATACGAGTATACTTGGAGCCATGTCACTCCATACAATCTACAGCCCCTACGTCAGTTCTGTTACATAAGACAGAGGGAGAGGAAGTCACCCACATTGATGAGAATATTACACCGAGAAAGAAAGCTCCCAGGACATTATCGACGGGAATCAGTGCAGGCATAATGAATGGATACGGTCGGTTCGCAGAAGGATTCCCTAGACTCAATGCACTCCAGCGTCAATGGGTAGGGGGGGGGGGGGGAGGGTGGGCTGTAAATCCCGCATGGTGGTCCGTATAAATCCCCAACGGCGTCTGTTGTTCATTCTCAGTGAGAACCACTAACATCAGACCGCGGCTGACAGAGTCGAGCGTTCACGAAGGGAATTAATTTTCCGGGAGATCATAGAACCAAGAAGAATACGATGTTTTAGACAGGGCCAGGGGCTGTGTGAAAGTTGTGTGAACCGAAGGGAGATACTATCCTAAAAGGCCCGAACATCGGGTAGGGCAGCCCGTGTGGCGGATCGATTGGCCCTAGGCAGCTTGGATTGAGGCTTGGCTGCAGTGGAAGTGTACGCAAGGCAACGTACAAAATGGAACCAACACGAGATGTGCTCAAATGTAGAAAAGTTATCGTGTAGCTGAAACTATTGCAATTAGAATGGAGTTGTCTTTTACTGAGGTCTTGATTAAGGTTCGACCGACGCATGGCTCGCAATTATTTACTTACCACCACGACTCGTCCGACTACCTAAATGGTCTGGCGGGTAATCCGCTTACCATGTCGCGCGTCATATCTACATGCTGTCCCGGAATAAACATGGTTCCAAAAAAAAAAAAAAAAAAAAAGAACCGAGGTCGCAGAACACGTACTGAAATGGTAAGATGCATATTGCCGAGGACGTAAAACCAACAGGGTGACGCGACTTGGTTATTCTCGTAGAGCCTTACGAGTAGCGTTTCAACGTTCAGTCAGTAGATGCAGAATGCAGATGTTTTGTAGTCCTACGTCTCGTTCTCGTTCCCGCGTACAGAAGTGGACTTGTCACGTGCCGCGGGTTGTAGGGATTTACTGCCTCCTTGAGTTGCTCAATGAACCATATCACCGTGGCATTGGCCAAAGTGGGTCACTCTATTTGGTGATATCGCACTCTGGTGGTGTGGCAACAAGGACACGCCCTGTTTCCGAGTCTTTCCGTCTTCTCATGGACGCCGGGTCAAGTCAAGTCAAGTCAATCACTTGGTTGGCTCACCTGGGAAAGCACGACATGCAGACCCGCGGCTTACGCGCTCACGCCTTGCGCCCATTGTAGATTAGGCTAGATTCTTGATCCACCTGATCCGATGACTCGCAGATAATACAATAATCGGAGACCAATTCAATTGACTTGGGTCCAAGCATCTGGCCACCTGAAGCCGTCGTGGTTATGTGACATAGCGGGCGTGGCAGCGGGGGCTATTAACATGACAAGGATAAGCGCCCGGAAGCTGGAAGATTTAGAATAAGGATGAACGTCAAGCGGCACAAGGGCGGGATTTGTAGTAGGACTACTATGCCCTGGCCCCCCCTCAATAGGACAGTCACGCCTAGTCACAGTCCTGTTTTGGAAAGTTTGGGACTCCGCTGACTGTTTGGTGGGGGCGAACGCTCGCTTCCCACGGCGTGCAAAGCAGGGTTTTCAGACCAATAAAACCCATAGAAAACCCTATGGAGTGTTAAACATGACCACTTATCAAGGGTTTTTTTTAGGGTTTTCTAAGGGTTTTATTGGTCTGAAAACTCTGCTTTGCACGCAGTGTCCGTTTTTTAGAAAGCGGTCAGCCACCCAAATCAAGCCCCGACATGGCATGGGCCGGCAAGCGTGACGGATGGCCATTTTGCCAACTTCACAACACAACATATTTTAACCGAAAAAAAGGTCAGAGTGTGTTAAGGAGTCATGCAGGACATCATATATTTAATTTGGTAACGATTGAGCAAGAAATGGGCGAGAAATTGGAAGTGTCCTATTGAGGGGGGGGTCCGAATGAGGCCCAAGGCATAGTACTGTATACTTGTATGCCACATACGCAAAGAGACTAGTTTATCCTTCACGGTGAGGCACGGTCTAGGGTACATGAACGGCGATCTTTATCCCTGAATTTGACCACATTCTTGTGCAGTGACGATGAGATCTATGGTGGCATTGCAGTGGCGCCTTGCAATCTCCCGTCACCGAAGAGCGCTATAAGATGGTCTGAGAACGCCGCGAAAGCCAGCACAAATTTACTGGTTACTGTGGGATCTAAGCCTTCGCTTCCCAGCTGACACCACATCCACAGCCGGCGCCGACGGCTTGCGGATTATCTATGACTCGAAACGAGCTGCCAATCAGCTCGGTAGCAAAGTCGATCGTAGAACCGCGTAAAAGGTTCAGAGAGACAGCATCTACGACGACACGCGCCTGAGCCACGAGGGGGTGTCCAAACTCGCTTTGAGGACATTACTCAGCCTCAGGTAAAAATTAGAGAACGACTGGGCGTACTAGTCCTCTGGAGCGCTCTCCTGAGTAAGCTCCATCTTGTATTGATATCCGTGACAACCACCCGACTCCACAGAGACTCGTAGGGCTGAGCCGGAATGGTCATTTTGTGAACAGATTCGACGGAGTTGCTGCGTCATATTAAGTGTTTAATCGGGGGAATAGAGTAACGACGGACATCAGCTGCACGCTCAGTGAGAGCTAGTTGGGCGTCAGTTTGTCCTAGGGGCTCCAAGTCCAGCTCCGCGTTTTCGATGTCCTCCGCTGTCGGTGAACGGCGTAGAACGGCTTGGGTTGCGGTTGGTGTCGGTGCGGGTGCTGCTCTGCGCGGCCGTGTGGAAACAAACGTCCTCCGGGGAGGCAGTTTGTCGAATAGCGGAACTGGATATGAGTTTGGTGTGGCGAAATGAGCAACAAGTTGACGACGACAAAGACAGGGAAGAGCAGTGCGGGCGAGACGAGATGATTGGCGAATCATAGCAGTGGTGGTCGTTGTCAGTGACATTGTCGACATTGTCGTAAATAAGCGTAGCTTTGACTCGGAGTGACTTGTTGACGTTGCGGATCCAAGTTTAGCTGCTTGCGTCTCGCGCCCCGCGACATTGTTGACCACGATGAAGCCTTCGACTTCCACAACCCCCACGCCTCCCACACACAATGCTTTCCCTCCACTTTCAACAGCATCCGTGGCGCGCTCCTCGCGCATCGCCCCTCACTCACACATAAAAGCCCTTGGCCTTACCCCAGAAGGGTTCGCGACTGCAGATGGTGCAGGTTTTGTTGGTCAGAACAACGCGCGCGAGGTACGCGTTCCCGTGAAATCTATCCACCTTATCCCCCCCACCTTTCTCATCGTAAGCCGCGCTCAGGCATGCGGTGTAGCCGTCGAACTCGTAAAATCCCGCAAGTTCTCCGGTCGCGCGCTGCTCCTGGTCGGTGCGCCAGGTACAGGTAAAACTGCGCTCGCATTGGCCATTTCGCACGAACTTGGCGCAAAGGTGCCATTTTGTCCCATGGTCGGCTCGGAGGTGTACTCCACAGAAGTCAAAAAGACTGAGGTGCTCGCAGAGGCTTTCCGCCGCGCGATTGGTACGCATACACGGTTCCTCGCGCCTTACCCCCCTTTTCGCGCGTTATTCAATATCTTTTAGGCTTGCGGATAAAGGAGACGAAGGAAGTTTATGAGGGCGAAGTGACGGAGCTTACACCGTCAGAGTCTGAGAACCCGCTCAGTGGCTACGGCAAGACCGTGTCGCATGTCATCGTGGGCCTGAAAACGGTCAAGGGAACCAAACAGCTCCGTCTTGACCCAACTATATACGAGGCTATCCTAAAAGAAAAGATCCTCGTCGGGGATGTGATATATATCGAGGCCAACACGGGCGCAGTAAAGGTATTTGCTTGTCCTTTTGCTCTTCGCTTGCCGTTGACCATGCCTCGACTATGATTTACAGCGCGTAGGCCGCTCGGATGCCTACGCGTCCTCATATGATCTAGAATCAGAAACTTACGTGCCCCTTCCCAAAGGTGATGTTCACAAGCGCAAGGAACTTGTTCAAGACGTCACGCTTGGCGACCTTGATGCAGCGAATGCGCGGCCACAAGGTGGACAAGATATTATGAGCGTTATGGGCAGTCTCGTAAAAAGCGGCAGGACGGAGGTGACAGAAAAACTGCGACGAGAAGTTAACAAGGTCGTCCAGAGCTATGTCGACCAGGGGGTAGCAGAAGTTGTTCCTGGCGTTGTCTTTATCGACGAAGTATGTCGCCTTCCGACCGTCTTCTCCCCATTCCTACCGGTTATGACAGGTCCACATGCTCGACATTGAGTGCTTCACCTACCTCAATGCTCTACTCGAATCTCCTATGGCGCCTACGGTGATACTTGCTACCAATCGCGGCAACTCACTTGTACGGGGCACGACGGACATCGTTGCCCCACATGGCATCCCTACGGACCTTTTAGATCGGTGTGCCTCGATCTACTCTTCCCCACAGCTGTCGTTCTCATCGTCTCCAACAGCTGTCTAATCGTGAAGACGGATGGTTACACGCGTGATCAAGTTGCCAAAGTCGTTCAGCTCCGCGCGAACACGGAGGGCCTCAAACTTGGGGAAGGTGTAATCGACAGGCTCGCCGCAGAGGGCGAGAAGTCCTCCCTCCGGTAAATTTCGTCGTGTGGTTGCTCTGACACTGCTGCTGACAACCTCTGTGTTGGCGCAGATACGCGATACAGCTACTAACACCCGCATCAATTCTGGCGAGATTGTCTGGGCGCGATCAGATCGGGCTCGAGGACATTGGGGAGATGAACGAGCTGTTTTTGGACGCTAAGACGTCTGCGAGCTTGATTGGACAGAGTGGCGACTATGCCCCATGACACTGTACGGTGACCGATGGTACTGAACTCAACTTTGGCATATCGGATAACAACCAAAAAAGAGGAAAGCGCTGCTTTCATGCCATTACGTGCGATAAACTAGAGTGTATTCGGTCTATACCGTCGTGAAAAGTGTCCAGACGCCCTTGGCGTATTGGACGACCTCCGATGCGCCCAACTTACTCTCCCCGAAAATACGATCCACAAACGTGATGGGCACCTCGCCGACCGTGTATCCGAGCGCGCGCGCGCGCACCATCATCTCCATCTGGAAAACGTAACCGCGCGAGACGGTGAGGGTGATGATGTGCCTCAGCACGGCGGTCTTGTACAAGCGGAAGGAGCCCGTGAGGTCGCTGACGCCGGGGTTGAGGACAGTGTCTGCGAGAAAGTTGGCTCCGCGGGAGACGAACTTGCGCTTGAGGTCCCAGCCGTGGACGCCGCCTGGCGCCGTGCCAGACATGGGCGGGCTGGACGTCGTGCGGTACCGCGTGCCCGTGACGATGTCGAGGTTATGCGCTTGTTGTAGGCTGGAGAGAGGCATCTCACTCAGTCTCGTGCCATAAAAAGGAGGGGAGAGGGGTCAAAACAGACCGGATAAACTGGGGTATAAATTTCGGCTTGTGTCGAAAAGGTTGGGTTCAGGATGTGGTGAGCGAACGACGACAGACGCACATGATGAGAAAAGTCGGCGTCCATGATGATCACAAAGTCCCCCGTGCAGAAGTTGAGGCCATGGATATATGCGGTTCTGCGCCATGCATTGAGCGTCGTGGAATAGTAGTGGACGCTATTTCCTCACCCGAGTCCCAGCTTGCCAGCGCGTGGCTTCAAGACAATCTTGTCCTCGCCGTAGGTGGTGATCAACTCCTTCGCGACCTCTTGCGTGCCATCGGGGCTGTTGTCGTCGACGACAATCACTTCCCAGGCGAGCTCACTACATTCTTACACCGACGAGTATTAGCAGCCATTTATAACCAACGAATGAGTAAAGGGAGGAAGGGAAAAATATTTTTAAAAAGTAAAAGTAAGACTTCTGCTTGGAACGCAAACAATACGGTGGCACGCACTTTTCAGTAAACACCCTAGCGAGCAGCCATACGACGATGGGCAGGTTCTTGCGCTCGTTGTAGGTAGGTAGGATGACGGAGTACTTGTGGGTATTCGAGGATGGGTATTGGCCTTGCATGTCCAAGGCCGCGTTGCTCTCGAACGGGTTCATCAACGCGGGGTTTGTCATAGCGTGGCCCTATTTCTACTCTTTGATCTATAATATGCGAGACACCGAGGCTATTCAGAACCTCAAGAGCATCTTCCGCGGCACTCTTCGCATAATCACAGACGACAGCCGTGCTTTCATTGGCACGTTCGTCGGTACGGACAAGAGCCTGAACATCCTCCTCCTGAACACGGAGGAGTTTCGCCTGGGCGCAGATGCCAATCCCGCTGGGCGATACGTTGGCCAAATTATGATTCCATGGCGACTCATCCGGAGCATTGGCTTACAGGTCGCTGGTGAGGGCGACGCGGTGTCCTACTCTGAGCAGGTGGGCGTTGTTGTCATTTCGTCGCCACATATTGACCGAACACGTCGGCACAGCCATTCATCATGTAACATTCACATCGCCTTTGAGGTTGGAGTCACCCTGCATGCCCTCACCTCAGGAGCGCCAACGATTCGTCTCGTGGTAGACTTTTGTGCTCGAGCTCGAGGCAATTTAGTCAAGCCTGAATCCACCTATCATAGTGTTAACCGCGTGCGGTGTATGATATATGATACGCGAAGCGTGACATGTAATACATCTAAATAGTGTGCTGTAGACAGATAAAGTACTGCACCTCCACTCCTAAATACCTCCTGGACGTTTCCTCGGCGTAGCCGTGACCCTCGACCCAGATCCAATGCCCACATGACGTGGTGTCCCGGGTACTGCGATCCGTGATAAGGACACACCAGCTGTTTTGGCAGCGAGGGCGTCCTCCTCGGCTCTCCTTGCGGTTCTATGATGCAAGTGTGATCAAACCCAAAGGATATCTCAGTGGAGAGACAGGAATTGACTCACTCCTCGCGCTGCTTTGCCATCTCCGTCTCTAGCTGCGCCCGCTTCGAGAACTCTCGATCTGCTTGCCGCCGCGCACCACGGCCGTCAAAGTTCTTCTCGCGCACAGAGTAGAACACAGAACCGAGCTCGGCTGTGACCCGTATCAGTGGCTGCCAGCAGACAAACGAAGTATACATGGACCGTACCAAGCCAGTATGGATCTACCGCTGTCACCTGTGTCATGTACTCCTTCGACGTGAGAATAAGTTCATGGTAGATGACATATGATGGTGTATCTAATAGGTCAAGCAGTCAGTTAAATATCAGATGTTAATGCTTGGCTGTGTGACGTACATCCAAGTCCAGACAGTGCACTTGTAGGGTGTAGATGCGTCGGCAAACCAGAACGGATGTTCACAAACTCGCCAATACCCTTTACTCTAGCCGCCTGATGGAAATATCCAGCACAAATCGCTTTTCTAAAGATCGGCTCAACAAATAGAGGATACAAAAGAAGAAGAATAGCGCACCGTATGATATCAAAGTCGGTTCCCGCAGAAATGATCTCCATTTTTTGAAATTTCATGATATCCTCGAGCTGCACTCTCACTTCGCGTGCCTTGCGGAGCAGTTTTGGGTGTAAGAAATGGCGCATCGCCCACTCGTCCCGGTACCTTGCGCAGATACCATCAGTACTCATCGCGTCGTCGTAGCGGCTATCCTCGTGACATACCCATGGCTCTTCCATTGGTTAAAAACGTTCAGTAACGTCATGTGGTCGCTCTCAGGAACATTGAACTTGTCTCTCGCCGCGTCTGCCTCCTCCATCCGCTCTTTGGGGCGGTAGAAAACGCTGGGCACCGACAACATCGAGACGATCGTCAGCATCTCGGACGAGCACTTGTAATCGACAGATGTAATGAGCATCTTAGCCATGGACGGCTCCATGGGGAACTCTGACATCTTGCGCCCGGCTGGTGTTAGGTCACCGACATTATCCAGGGCTCCTAGGACCCATAGCTGGTACATTGAATTTATGATGTTCGCCTGCAGGACGTTGAGTGTCCACGTTGAGTGAATTTGTGGGCCGGATTGTGGCTTACCTGCGGAGGTGGGTCCATGAAGTCGAACTCCAGCAAATTCTTGACGCCAAGTGATTTAAGCAGAAGTACCGTGTTTGCAAGATTGGTACGCTGAATCTCCGGAATCGTATTTTCGAACAATTCATTACGGTAGGCCATCTCTGTGTACAACCGGTAGCAGAAGCCACTGCCTGTACGGCCCGCACGACCAGTCCGCTGGTTCGCATTCGCCTGGGAGATAGGGGTGATTTGCAAGGCGTCCATGCCGACCCTCGGGTTGTATACTTTGAGCTTAGAGTACCCTGAATCAACGACAAAGAGAATGCCATCGACTGCAAAATATTTATTAATACGGTCGTAGAATATAGTGGATATCACCCCATACCCGTCAGAGATGTTTCAGCAATATTGGTGGCGACAATGACCTTGCGTCGACCGTCTGCTGTCGGCTCAAATATTTTCGCTTGCAAATCAGCAGGCATCTGAGAATAAATAGGGAGAATGGCCAGCGGAGCCGGGTCGTCCAACTGCAACAAGCGTTCTAAGAGGTTGTAAGCATTGATAAAATTCGTGATTTCGGCTCCCACCTTGTACGACCTGACAAGTGATCTCAATATCCTCTTGCCCTGTCATGAATACGAGTATATCTCCAGGAGGAAGTGAAAGGTGGATTTGGAGGACTTGCTTGACAGCACTATCCACGTAGTCCTCACAGGGTGACTTGGAGTGGAACGTCTCAACAGGGAAGGTGCGGCCGGGGATTGTGAAACAAGGTGCAGTTCCATAGAAGTTAGAAAACTACAAAAGTGTTAGCTTTCGCCAAGTGCACATCCGGAGCCAATGATCCCACCTTCTCAGCATTCATGGTGGCAGACGTGACGATAAGTTTCAAATCACGTCGGCGCAAAAGGACTACAGATGTGGTTATTTGGAGGCCGACGTAAGAGAGCAGCAAATTGACGCACTTTTTCGTAGGAGACCCATTAGCACGTCTGTACTGAGGGACCGTTCGTGCGCCTCGTCCAATATAATGACGCTATATCGATCCAGATCCCCCTCGTTCAGCGACTCTCTTAATAATACGCCATCAGTCATGTCTAGCGAACAGACAACGTCAGCTCGGCTTGGCCGCACCTTATTCCATCAACTCACATTTAATCTTGGTCTCTGCCGACGTGCAATCCTCAAACCGGATCGCGTAGCCCACTAGCCCACCAAGCTTGCACTCCATCTCCTCGCTGACGCGCTTCGCGACGGACATGGCGGCCACACGACGGGGCTGCGTGCAACCGATAATGCCGTGACTACAGTACCCGTCTTCGTAGAGGAATTGGGCGAGCTGCGTTGTCTTCCCTGACCCGGTTTCGCCAATCACAATCACCACTACGTGAGAATAGGCCATCAGTCAACATGCAGGATAGGGTGGAGCAGATAGCACCTTGGTTGTCGCGAATCGTTCGGAGTATATCTTCACGACAAGCAAAAGCCGGAAGATACTCTCGCTGTTCGCGGAGCGTCCGGTTTCTTGCGAAGGAACTCACACCAGCAGAAGTTTTCAGATGGCTGGCAAACTTAGAGTCGCCCTTATAGTCTTCTTTTGTTGCGATTTTCGCTTGTGCCTCGGCTGTCGCTGTGAATGGATGCCAATCCCATTTTCATGAGCGTCCCGTTCAACAGCGAGTTGCCACCGCGCACCTTCTGCCTCTGCTTCCTCGTCCTTGACCCCCATGATATTACCTAGCGCTGTACCACCCAATGCAGCCAATTTTGCCGCGGCTTTTGCTCGTTCCGCCTGCTCTCGCTTCTCCTTCACAAGCGCAGAGCCCTTCTTAGCAAATATAGCCATATCGCTCGTTGGGTCACGGATTGGATTTATCGGGTCGAGTTGCTTGGTGAACACAGTCCGACCGTCGAGGAATGGCGGTTTGAGGTTGTGCACCATCACATGGACGGCTGACTGCGACTCGTCTTCGAAGTCCAAATCGACACCTTTGCGAGTGGCGATACCGGAGGTAACCATGCGATTAGCTTCCCAAAGGTCGTTGTCCGCATTCTGTAAATGAACCGGGTCATGTCCATGAAAATGAGAGAAAAGGAGAAAAAAAACATATACGCACGTATTGTGCTTGTTTAGCGGATATTTTCTTATAGAGACTGTCAGCTGTACATGAACAGCAACCATCGAAAGTGGACATACCGTTGGTTTCTTCGCTATCTCCGCCTGCTTGACCGTGGTGAGGTCTTCATATTGTGCGAGCGGATTATGCTCCTCGTCGCCCACCAAACCACCTTCCTCCGCGCCCATATACCAGTCCCGGTCGAGGCGCACCTGCTCCTCTTCCCATTCCCGCATATCAAGCTCAACATTTCCTTCGTCAGGACTGCCACCGCGCGATGCTCTTGGGGTAGGCGCATCCCAACCACGAGAGCCCGCACTACCCCACCCGCCACCATCGCCGTCACGCCGGTCACGCGGTGTGGAGTCCCATCTGACGTTTGGAACGCGGAGACTCGGCGCATCATCGCGAAATGTGCTCCGTTCCGAACGTGGAGTCGCTTCCCACCCGCGTGGACGTTCACCCTGCCCTGAGCCTCTATCTCGCTGGCGGTCGCGATTTAGACGGCGTTGGAAGTCATCCAAGCCACGCGGTCGGTCGTTCTTCATGTCTTGGTGTGCAGCGATACCCTCTGGGACGAACGAATAAGGAAACTAGGCAGAAAAATGGAGTAAACTCACCGCGTTGATGCTCCCGCTTTCGTCTATATTCCTCGAGTCGGTTGCGGCCCTCTGCAGAAAGGCCACCAGGATGGGAAGGGGTTTCCTCGGCACGCTGACGTGTATGACTCATACGAGACGCCGGAAGAGAGGGGACTGGGGGGGGGGGTGTGGTCTGAATAACGATATGAGGAAAGCAGGCGGGAGCTCACCTTTGAATTGCGCTTCCCCTTTATCGAAGCGTAGCCGTTTTGCATCACCTCCATTCTGTGCGGCAGCGGCACGTTTTTCAGAGGCCAAGCGATCAAGACCTAGAGTGGACGCTCGCGGCGTAGGGGGGTCCAGAGGTTTTGCCGGCTGGCGAAAGGTGTGTTGCTTGCCACAAGATCAACGACGAGTTTGCTTAAAAACAAAATGGCAACCAACCAAGTCCTTCCGCATCAGTCCACCCTGTCGTGCGGGCTCCGGTTCAAGCACGTCGGTGTCGCGTGTCATCCTTGGTTCAATGTCGTGGTCGATGTCGAGGTCGCTCTCCAAACCCACTTCCGGGCAATTCGCATCATTCCCACGGCCCGGTCCGCTCTGGACCGACCCAAGGTCCCATACGTGACTCGGAGACCGAGAAGGTTTTTAAGCACGTCGTCCCTTCGGGTTATTTACTTCTCCCCTCATCATCATCATATAAATAAAAATTTCAGTCACAGGGACGTGGATAATTGTACTTACAGCGGCCAATAACCGCGGTACATAAAAAAAATCGTAGAACCGTAAAAAGAGCAAGCTCGCCACCGTCGTCTCACAACTCAATCAAAAGCGCCTCTTTCTTCGGCTGTTCCACCGCAGACGACGCACTCTCGTAAGACCCATATGGGATGGTCGGTGGTGCCGTTGGAACGGATGGGAAACTCGGAAGAGCGGGCGCAGGAGCGGTTGGATGAGCGTATTGGTGTTGTGAGATCGCTGGTGGTACATATACTGCATGCGCGAGAGTGTTGTGCCGCGACGGGGGCTGCTGATGCACGGGCGGAGGCGAAGAGATTTGTGGTTGTACTATCGGGGACTGTACTGGAGCAGGAGCCCCCTGTTGCTGCGCACGTCCCACGTGCGTTGGCGCAGGCGCTTGTGGGACAGGTGGCTGGATAGAGACAGGCTGACTTGGGTGTGCGTACTGGTATTGCTGGGAGACCGGGGACTCCGGTGCAGGGACTGACTGATAGTGCGGGTTCACTTGAGATGCAGTGATTACGGGAGCAGGACTAGCATTGGAAGACATATAAGAGGGTTGAGCCCAAGCCTGCTGAGGTGAGTGCGAGGGGGGAGAATAAGGTGTATCGACACTAGCGGGGGCTAGGTAGGTTTGCGAGGGTGTGTAGACAGAAGCTGGTTGGTGCCAGCGTTGAGCTGCAGGAGAATGGGATGCTTGAACTGCAACTGGAGATTGCTCGGGATTCCATTGACCGTAATGTTGTCCAGCAGGCGACGTGGTCTGCTGACGCCACGTGGGACGGGAGACTTGCTGTGTCAAGATGTGGTCATACAACTTGACCGCCTGAGCAAGTTTGTTGTTCATATCGGTGAGCAGCTCTGTTGTGACGGCACTAGGGTTAGTAAACGAACCGCAACGCGACACAAATAAACGTGCCTTCTTTACGACCAGCGTCATCCAGACTTCTCGCGAGCTTTGGTCTCAGATTGTTCGCGTCATCGAGGAGTTGCGTCACTTCCGGAAATCGCGACATATTCCCGCCCCCGTGTGCTTGTACTTGCTCGATCGTTTGGCTGAATGTCAAGATAGTGTCGGACTCTGACGGCGAGAGATCATAATTCGGAAGGGCCGGCACAGATGGTTCCGCTGGCGCAATGGAAGGTAGATAAGACTGTGAATGCTCTCGGCCAGTATAGGAAATCGAGGATTGATTGGCTCTGGGAGTCTCGAGGCCCGTTGGTGCGCTTGGCTTCGGAGCACTAGCTTCGCGGAGGCTGGCTTCTATGGCGGCTTTGAGATCAGGGGTCGTCATCCCCTTCGACCTGGGCCGATCGCCGCGAACTGTGCTCAACCAACGGGGGCTCAGACAGTTGCCAAGAATCTGGCTGGTACGGAACGTAACCTGGACGCTCATGCTGACCATGCACGCTGACCTCCTCTAATGACAATTGTATCGCGCGTTGAAGGTCTGCGTCTCCAACATTTCGTGCATGACGATGATCGGGGTGGGCTGTACCTTGCGAGGATCGACGATGTTTACTATTTAGAAGTCATGGGGTAAGGCGATTGACTGCACGAAGGGGCGGGGGACTTACACTTTGTCCTTGTGCCGAGTAAGTTCCTTGTGGCACGAGTCGCAAACTCTCACCTCCTGCGTAATACCGAAGTGAGGAAGGGGAAGGGTCTTCGTAGAGCACTTCTGGTCAAATACGCGCCCACAGTTACGACAGTGATGTTTTCGGTTGGTAAACGAGAAAGGGTCTCGACACCGAAGACAAACATCCGAGTCTATCCACTCCGGCGCAGTTTGCGTGTCGACAAGGGCCGAGCTTGCGACGGCGAGGTCTTCCGGAGGAAAATTAAAACCTAGGATCGACATTGGCACCCACATGTCCCCAATAATGTGAACAACTTGCCTTCGACTTTCAATGTCTTGTAAACTTGCTCAACGTAACTGAGATGATGCTTCCCCTTGAATGAGATTGCCCATGTTTGAACGTAACGAATAATCTTGCTTTTGACGTCGCGGTGCAGTGAGGGTGTCTTGAGGATAGATACAAGGTTGTCCATGAATTCTCTGGAGGCTATCTCGACAAGGAAGTGGTCTCCACCGTTCTTGACGCATACATCGGTCAACTAAACGGGATAGTTGTGAACGAACCATTCCGAGAGTCTTGGAGGCCCCATGGAGGGTACTTACAGTCAATGCCAGGAGCTGCACATTGGGGTTCTTGTGATTCAATCTACGTTTTAATGCGCGCATCGCGTCCTTTGGTTGGGCACTCTTGGATCTTATTTGGTCGCATATTTCGAGGTTGAGAGCGATATCTTCAGAACCAGTCGGCAGGAGTTCTGATGTGGCTTTGTCTGTAGGTGTCTGTCACATTCCGTGCACGACGAGGGAGACTTCATATCATACCAACGGCTTCATCTAATTGAGTTGTTCCCCATAGCCAACTGCTCAACGTAGACATGATAGAAGAAAGAGAAAGAGCTGCTAATCCAATCACTCGGACGTTCTGCCAGGAGTAGGCGCAAGCGGCTGCGAAGGACCGGCTTCCGTTCACACTCCGAGTTCCATATAAATTACATAATCAAGGCGACAAGTCATCACATCACATGATGAGCTTTCAAGCGTGAAAATTTATGGCATACATACCGGACCCATAAATTTTACGTCCCGATTGTCAGGCAAAACAGCATAACAGACAGAAACTGCACTGTGGTACTGTGCCGCGTGGGTCATACTGGAAAAAGCAGATTAACGGCTGCGAGTAAGTGAGTGTTGCTAGTCAAACTGACTCATGCTGTGGTCAGTCGCGGTGCCGGTCCTAGCGCGGAATAATTTCGGGCGGAGTCCTAAGTGGCCTCGTCACCGTCCGTTCTCCTTGAACAACCACCTTGCCGTCACCTGTTGTCGGTTCAACCCTCTTCTCTACTCCTCGTCACTTACCGTCAGGACGTAGAACGCAACAAAGGCGCATACCAGACATTGTCTTTGGTTTTTGCCCCACCGTTCTGCAGCGACACGGTGCACAGCCCCGTCGTCTTTGTGTCCTCTTTCCTTTATTCAAAACCACACAAAAAGTTTCTGGACTTGGGCTTCGTGTCTTTCTAGATTCACAGTACACACTCTCTCACTAATAATCACCCGACTTTGACCCTCTGGTGTCTCTTGATCCTCATCCTTTTACGTCGCCTTATCACAATCATTTGTTCCTACCCCCTGTCTCTTAGCCATGCTCGGTCACCAATTTGCCCACTCATCTGCCCCTATTCGTAAAGTGAAGGAGGTTCAGTTCGGGATTCTTTCACCAGAGGAGATTGTGAGCACTTTTGCTTTTACTCGCGTTCCACTAAAAAAATTCCTGACGCTTCTTAGAAAGCCTACTCCGTCGTCAAGGTCGAGTATCCAGAAGTCATGGACGAGACCGGCCACAGACCGAAACTTGGCGGTCTGATGGACCCCCGTATGGGTACGATCGACCGGAACTTCAAGTGTCAGACTTGTGGAGAGTCCATGTCCGAGTGCCCAGGGCATTTCGGTCATATTGAGCTGGCTAGGCCGGTTTTCCATCCAGGTGCGTGTCACATTTGATGTCGCTTTCTGTCGTTCCAAATTTCGTGAAAGGGTTCATCGTTAAAGTGAAGAAGATCCTGGAGAGTATATGTGTAAACTGTGGAAAGCTGAAAGCCGATATCGTGAGTGGCGTGTTTTTTGCTTCTACTTGCTTCGCACCCCACCACCCAAATTTTCTGGGGGCTCTCTCCACCCATGGTGGGGAACCCCAAGCCCACACTGCGTTCGTTCCTCGATAATCGTGGCGTTCTTCCACCCGTGGCGCGGTTGGCGCGCGTTTTCGATCGCTTGATCGCCGCGTCGGCCCTTTCACCGCCCGGTCTGGTTGGACACGCAGTTGTGTGGTGAAATGGGGGCTGAGCAAGGAGTGCAAACGTGCCCACATGCAGTGGCGCATTCCTGAATGCGTCAC
The DNA here is from genome assembly GCA_021524915.1 of Lactarius akahatsu. NCBI lineage: Eukaryota > Fungi > Basidiomycota > Agaricomycetes > Russulales > Russulaceae > Lactarius > Lactarius akahatsu. The sequence continues at coordinate 371,692 of JAKELL010000032.1, forward strand.
TGTTGTGTTGGACGGCTGGGCGGCCCTCGCTGTGACGCAGTTGAGTGGTGCGAGCCCGGCGTGCCACTTGATCGCTCTTCATGTCATGTATTTGGTCTTTTGGCGTTCTAGGGTGTTTTATTGTCCCGTCTGCATTCAGGCTAACCCTCTCATTTTTATCTCCGATTTTTTATTGTGTGCTGTAAGTCGGACCCCAACTTCGCCGAAAAGATTCGACATGTTCGGGATCTGAAGACTCGGATGGCCATCGTTTGGAGCCATTGCAAAAGTAAGATGGTCTGTGAGGCCGACGAGCAGAGGGACGAGGGTGACCTTGATGGTGACGAACCAAAGAAAGGTCATGGTGGATGCGGCCACCTTCAACCTCAAATCCGCAAGGAGGGCTTGAAATTGTTTTTACAATATAAGAAACCCAAGGACGAAGACGAGGTCTGCGATAGGTGTACCGATCTATGTCGTGTGCTAACTGGCCTTCTAGGACATCAAAAGCGTCCACCAAGACAAACGATTATTCACGCCATCGGAGGTCTATACCACCTTGACGAAAATCTCCGAATCCGACTTGCATATACTTGGACTTTCCGACGAATACGCTCGTCCTGAATGGATGATTTTGACCGTTCTTCCCGTACCCCCTCCCCCAGTTCGGCCCAGTATTGCGGTCGACGGTGGTACCATGCGAAGCGAGGACGATCTCACTTACAAGCTCGGTGAGATAATAAAGGCCTCCACCAATGTGCGCAAGAGCGAACAAGAAGGTTCTCCCGCCCATATCGTGACAGAATATGAACAACTCCTTCAGGTTTGCAGGATCTTGTTTGTTACTTTGGCCATCACCGTTGAACGCAGCCCAGTTCCACGTTGCGACGTACATGGACAACGATATTGCGGGTATTCCTCAAGCGCTGCAAAAGTCGGGTCGTCCCGTAAAGGCTATCCGTGCCCGGCTGAAGGGAAAGGAGGGTCGTCTTCGTGGTAATTTGATGGGCAAGCGTGTCGACTTTTCTGCTCGAACCGTCATCACGGGAGATCCGAATTTGGAATTAGATGAAGTTGGTGTGCCAAGGTCGATTGCGATGAACCTGACTTTCCCTGAGAGGGGTGAGCCCCAGTCACAATCATCCTTCATCCTATCCTGACGGCGTAAATCCAGTGACGCCGTACAATATCTCGTATCTCCAGGAACTTGTTCGGAGAGGACCAAATGCTTACCCAGGAGCGCGATACGTAGTCCGAGACACTGGCGACCGCATCGACCTCCGTCGAAATAAGCAAACGGACGCATTTTTACAATACGGGTGGATCGTGGAGCGCCACTTGAAGGATGGCGAGTAAGTGGTCGCCATATTATCATCATTATTATTGCCAATATCGCGATTTCTCATCGTTCGTAGTTTTGTCTTGTTCAACCGCCAACCGTCCCTACACAAAATGAGTATGATGAGTCATCGAGTCCGTCTAATGCCCTATTCCAGTGAGTCCTCTTCTATCATTCATGTCCATTACAAATGCCTTACGATTTTTCTCTAGCTTTCCGCTTAAATTTGTCTGTGTAAGTGTGATTGCAAGCAGAAGCCCCCGCCGCTAGTGACCTTGATATAGAACGCCGCCGTATAACGCGGACTTTGATGGCGACGAAATGAACATGCAGTACGTCCGCGCATATTACACATCACATAACGATCGTCTCACAGTCTCTCAAGCATTCCCCAAAGCGAGGAAACTCGTGCGGAGTTAAGTCAGATCGCATGGGTCCCAAGACAAGTAAGATTCGGCACTTCCGGGTAGGGCTTATCTAATACGCGCAACAGATCATTTCTCCGCAAGCCAATAAGCCGGTTATGGGCATCGTCCAAGATACCCTCTGCGGAATTCGCAAGTTCACCCTTCGAGATTGCTTCTTGGACTGGAACCAAGTGCAAAACATCTTACTTTGGGTTCCGGAGTGGGACGGGACTGTCCCGACTCCCGCCATCATCAAACCGAAGCCACTGTGGACCGGCAAGCAAATTCTCAGTATGGCCATCCCACGAGGAATCAATATCTTTCGAGCCCCAGACAGCCCGTCCCCGAATCCAGTCTTCGACGATGGCATGCTGATTGAGAACGGTGAAATCATATTCGGCGTTGTGGAGAAGAAGACCGTCGGCGCATCGCAAGGTGGACTTGTCCACGTCGTCTTTCGCGAAAAGGGGGCGGAAGCAACACGGACACTTTTCACCGGGTTGCAGTGTATCGTCAACTTCTGGCTTTTCCACAACGGCTTCAGTATCGGAATTGGGGACACAATCGCGGACAAAGATACCATGAGCTTCGTCAATCAGAAGATCTCCGAAAAGAAGGAGAACGTCCGCAATCTCATCCAACAGGCGCAAAAAGATGAGTTGAAGCCCTCACCCGGCATGACGATCCGCGAATCCTTCGAGAGCGGTGTGGAGTTCGAACTCAACAAAGCCCGAGACGATTCCGGCCGACATGCCCAAACTCATTTGAAGGACGACAATAACGTCAAGCAAATGGTGGTCGCCGGTTCGAAGGGTTCCTTCATCAATATCTCGCAAATGTCCGTGTGCGTGGGTCAACAGTCGGTAGAGGGCCGCCGTATCCCGTTTGGCTTCAAGCATCGAACGCTCCCCCACTTCACTAAAGACGATTTCAGCCCCGAGGCGCGGGGTTTTGTAGAGAACTCGTATCTTCGGGGCCTCACTCCGCAAGAGTTCTTCTTCCACGCCATGGCTGGACGGGAAGGCCTGATCGACACCGCTGTCAAAACCGCCGAGACGGGCTACATCCAACGTCGCTTGGTGAAAGCGCTGGAGGACGTGATGGTGAACTACGACGGCACAGTCCGGAATTCTCTCGGAGACGTACTGCAGTTTATTTACGGAGAGGATGGGATGGACGGCGCATTCATCGAGCGGCAGCGTATTGAAACGTTCCACCTCAGCGATCGGGAGTTCGAGCATAATTATCGCGTTGACGTCACTGATCCAGCCGGCGGATTTCTTCCGGGTGTATTGCAGGTTGGCATCGATGACAGTTCCCTCGAGCTTCAGGCTCGGCTCGACGAAGAATATGCACAATTACTCGAAGATCGCAGAATCCTCCGCGAGTTCATTTTCCCTCGAACACCAGCCAACATTCCCCACTACCTACCAGTTAATCTGCAACGCGTCGTGCAAAATGCCATGCAAATATTCCACATCGACAGGCGCAAGCCAAGCGACCTTGACCCCGTCTATATCATCGATGCGGTCAAGGAGCTGCAGAAGAAGTTGGTCGTCGTACGCAGCGAAGACCCGATTAGCAAAGAGTGCCAAGCGAATGCGACACTTAACTTTTGCATGCATTTGCGAGCGTCCTTTGCTACTCGTCGCGTCTTGGAGAAATATCACCTCACCCGGGAGGCATTCGATTGGGTTCTTGGCGAGGTCGAGACGAAGTTCAATCAGTCGATCGTTAACCCAGGGGAGATGTGCGGTACCCTCGCTGCGCAATCTATCGGCGAACCTGCTACGCAGATGACCTTGAACACGTTCCACTACGCCGGTGTCTCCAGCAAAAACGTGACTCTCGGCGTCCCTCGTTTAAAGGAGATCATCAACGTCGCAACGAATATCAAGACGCCATCCCTTACGGTGTATCTACAGCCGGAGTTGAGCATATCCGCTGAACTTGCGAAGAACGTGCAACAGGAACTTGCGTTTACCTCTCTTCGCACCGTCACCGCCGCGGTGGAAATCTGGTACGATCCCGACCCCCAGTCCACGGTGATCGAGGAGGATCAAGTCTTCGTGGAGGCCTTCTTTGCCATTCCCGATGAAGAAATGGAGCAGCAATTGCACCTACAGTCTCCGTGGCTCCTACGCCTCGAGATGGACCGCACCAAGATGATCGATCGCAAGTTGACTATGGAGACCGTCGCCAACAAGATCAAAGAGAATTTCAAGTCTGACTTGTTCGTGATATGGAGCGAGGACAACTCCGAGAAGCTTATCATTCGTTGCCGTGTTCTTGGCGGTGCAGATAAGGACGAAGACGGCATCGGCACCATCGAGGAGGACATCTTCCTTCGCCAACTGGAGAATACGATGCTAAACTCCATCAGCTTGCGTGGTGTTAAGGGCATTCGTCGGGTCTTCCTCATGAAACACGACAAGACCCTCATTGAGCAGGACGGTACCATTGTTACAGGCAAATCCGGCGATGTCGGTCCACACCGAATGGGTGCTCGAAACGGACGGCACGAACCTCACGCAGGTGATGTGCTTGGACGGTGTCGACTTTACGCGCACATACTCGAATAACTGTGTGGAAGTCTTCAATGTCCTTGGTATCGAAGCAGCCCGCGCCGCGATCATGAAAGAGCTCCGTAACGTCATCGAGTTCGATGGTTCATACGTCAACTACAGACATCTAGCACTCCTTTGCGACCTGATGACTCACCCCGGTTCGTTAATGGCCATCACTCGACACGGTATCAACCGCGCGGACACTGGAGCCCTAATGCGATCATCTTTCGAGGAGACGGTCGAGATTCTCATGGAAGCCGCTGCTGTAGGAGAGAGGGACGACTGCCACGGTATCGCTGAAAACGTCATGTTTGGTCAGATGGCTCCGATGGGCACAGGATCCTTCGACGTCGCGCTCGATATGGACATGCTGAAGGATGTCATCGTCGACCACAGGCTACCGATGCAAAGCATGCTCTCAGCGCAAGTAGATGCGGGTATGACCCCTGGGCAGGTCGCCATGACGCCATACGACAGTAACTCACCTATGTGGAACCAAGAGAGCTACAAAGGGGAGGCAGCTGCGTTCTCTCCCTTGGCATCAAACGGTGGGGAAGAGTCCGCCAACTTTGCTTACCGTGGTTTCGGGCAGAGTCCGCGACACGCAGGCGCGATGTCTCCCGCAGCTCCCGGCTATAGTCCCAGTTCCCCGAACGTGTATTCGCCGACGTCGCCATACGTTCCCCAGTCACCGTTTGCAGGTGCAACATCGCCGTTCAGTACTTCTCCATACGTCACGTCACCATTCTACGATCGCGGCCGCGCTCCTACTTCTCCAACATACTCCCCGACCTCCCCAGCGCTCAACTTATCGTCGCCTGGATATTCACCAACTAGTCCACGGTACTCGCCAACGTCGCCATCATTCTCTCCAACATCCCCACGCTATTCTCCACAATCACCTTCATTCAGTCCCTCCTCTCCACGATACTCCCCGACGAGTCCCTCGTTTAGTCCAGCTTCTCCGCGTTGTAAGTACAGTTTGTTTCAAACATTGCTACACTCCCTGATACACGATACTTCCAGATTCACCCAGTAAGTACTGTCTCTGCGTATACTCGTTCCCGACTAATGACCGTCTCCCTTCCTTCCAACCCGTAGCATGTGAGTAAAAGTATATTATAATACGTTAATGCGACTGACCAGTACGCCGACTTGTAGCGCCGGCGTTAATGACTCCAGCTTCGCCAAAATATTCACCCACATCGCCCACCTCACCATCGTCCCCCAAGTATTGTACGTGCTAAATAGTTCGGTTCTTCTTAATGCTCACACTTTGGTCAAGCACCCACATCCCCAGCTTATTCCCCAGCGTCGCCTGCATATTGTGAGTTGAGCTTCGTGATTCATGGGTCCAGAGAAACTTATTTGTGTAGCCCCCGCATCTCCCGCGTATAGCCCCACTTCGCCTCAGTGGTCACCATCAAGCCCTTCGCAAACGCAGCAGAATGGATCTTCCGGTCGGAGTCACGCATATACCACATCGCCATCGTGGGATTAAGTGGACTGGCCGTGTGGTCGTCGGTTCTCTTGGAGTACATACAGTGAACCCCGCTGCTGGGATCGTTTCGTTGGTGCTGCCTTGCGAGGTCATGTGTCGTATCTAGTCTTGTCTTGTAATCACTGTCATGTAGAATAAGAGCATTCTCCCACTTGTTATGTTTATATTACTGTCTGAAATGGATGGCGACCCCAGTAGTAAATCGACATGCGAACGATTGGGAGGAACGTGGTCTGATTTCCGGTCATGACACCCACTACTAACCACGACGGCCTTGACAGCGCCAGTGACACCGAGACTGCCATTTCTACCCTTCATCTACCCTGTTAGTGATGGCCATCAAGCTGTAAGTTATATCAAGGACATAATCATCGCACTTGGAGCGTTTATTTATTCTGGCAAATAGGGACATCCCACGTCGTACGCCGTATGTCATAAACGGAACAGACCGCGAGGTTAATTATAGGGTAGGTCACGATGCGACTCTCTGAGGACTTTGCCTCGCGTTGCACCGCGAATAGGGGGGACTCCCCGACAGAAAAGAAAAGGTCCCACACATTTCCAAAACGAAACTGACGGAGCCGATTATAGGAGAACGGCCGCCCGTCAATGACGAGAACGACGAACGAGCGAATGTGTCAAACCAATCATTGAAGATGGGCGCCGGCGCTCAAAGACAAGAGCAGAGCAAACGCACCCTCGTTGGTCCGATCGAGGTGTATGTTACATCTCTTGTTCTCCGAGTCCCGTGCCATGCCCTGGATCCGCCACAGCTTTGTCTTGCTTACGCCACGGGGGTTGGGCGGGGGTGGCATGATTGGCGGTATGGGCGCGCGCAGCTGTCATGAGATTTAGCGGTACTACGTAGTAAGTTATGGCCGCAGTGTGCCCGTGGATGCATGATGCACGCTCGGGCTCAGAATCCTTGGTGGTGCCAGTGTGGGCGCACACGGCCGCGTGCCAGTCAGTGATTCGCGGCGGGATAAAGACCCCTTATCGTCGTTTCGATTGCCGTCTCACTGGGATCCCAAGAGGAGGCTTGATGGGGGATTGTGCGCCCGTGGATTGGATATTCTGACCGCACGAACGAGGCGAATCATTATCCCGGAATGCGAAGGAAATACGAATTTCATATGCTGTCTCCTACGGTACCGTACCTATCATCATCTTGAACGAGCGAGGGATCGAACTTTGGAAAGAACCTGGGGGCTGTACCGAGGAGATATATCTTGACTACGGTAAGCACACGAGGATGACGTTACCTGGCATGCCATCATCGCGTATGATGTGGTCCTCGCAATTGACTTGGCCAGGACGGTGATGGATATATGGAGAATGGGGAACCCGGACATCCCCTACTCTAACCTTTGCCCTTATTCGACGTCCTTATCAGAATGGACGTGTCATCCGAGCACAGTTTTTGATAGCTGCCACAGGTTATTGTTTGTCGTTGGTCGGAGCAATCATGGAAGTGACTTTCGGACAGAGTGTGGGATCTGCTGACATAATCCACTCACCCGAGGTTGCCTCCAGCAAAAAGTCCGGGCAACAAGACAGCACACACAGAACAACGAACGACAGACTCGATGCACGCATCCCTCGTCCGCCGACAACTCTCGGGCCTCGTCCCCCCAAAAATCGCCTCTCCTTCAATTCTCGTGAGATTTCTTTTCGTTCCTCGCCTTTCTTCCCAATCATTAACTATTTTTCTAGTCTGCAGGCAAGGGTGCCGACTTGAGCCCCCTCGTCGCGTTCTACTCCAAGCTCCCAAAGGGCCCCGCACCAGAGGCTGCCGCACGCGGCATCAAGGGACGCTTCTTCAACGGCAAGAACGCCTCGGCGTCCCCCATCGTTGTCACCGTGCTGGCCATCTTCGGACTTGGGTACACCATTGACTACCAGAGTGCGTTTGCTTCTCAGTGATTTTCTTCTGTTGAACCGGAGTTTTTGACACACGCGTTTGCTTCTCGTCTTGCAGTGCATCTGAGTACGTATCTTATTTTTTGCTTTGAAAACCGTTGCTGACGTTTCCTGCGCTTGCACAGAGCATCACAAGAATCACGCCCATTGAGTAATATAGACCGTCAGAATATACAATACGTTGGGGGCTTCCATAGTCCAATTTGCGATAATTTTGCCATTTGGGTTGTGAGGTGAATTTGTCATGCGGCAGCCGCGCGTTATACCTATCAAATAAGTTCTCCACTCACGCAACGGCGACTCCGGTAACGAAGATAAAGACACTCGGATAATGTCAGGCGACGCATCAGAAATAAAACGAGACTGAAAAAAAAAATAGATTATGCAGCTAGCTCAACACTTCCCTTGTTTAATGTTATTGCACTATGCACAGGGGGACCCGCTATGGATAATTGTGGCATGCAGACAAATAAAAAACAAGAGAGCACCGGAACAGATATCGACAGACGCGGTGACATTGGTCGCGAGGGCGGGACGGGGGTGGGGTGTGATGGGAGTATATAGTTAGCAAGCACGTGAAAAAAAAATTGGGGAGAAAGGTGGTCTCGAACGGAGGATGACGATGAGAGTGAAAAAGAGAGAAAGAGGGTGAGGAAAGAAGGTCCATCCAAAAGCGATTCATGAGAGTGTAAACGAGTGGGGTGAGCTACGGTACTTACGCAACGTACTTGGAGGAGGAAAGGCAGGGAATGGAGAGGCGGCAGGCACCGTGTGCGTCGTTATGCATTACAATGGACGGGGTATAGTCAAGGGGTAAAGCGGTGTTAAAGAGAGAAAGCGGACAAAAAGGGATGGACTAGACGGGTTCATAGTGAAATGTGTAACGTGCGCTGCGTGGGAGGAGGTGCTTGAGTTATATGCCGGGTTGGGGGTAACAGGCGTGAGAGTGGCGTCGGGACAGATCATGCACGAGACAGTGGGGGCGTGTGTAATTAATTAACGCGACCGAGAACGTATAGCGACACAGCGACGTTAAACAAAGAACTGGGTACTACGAAAGCATCAGCTCGAGGAAATAAAATAAAAAATATTGCGACGTACTGAATCCGGCTAGAGGCGTGTACTTCCATTTCCTCCATCTTGAACGAATTCAGCTCCTCCTTGATCCTCTGAGCGAGTGCGGGTGTAAGCCTGCTCCACGTCGCTGGCTCGCTGCGGCGGTCGTACACGCTCGACGGGAACGTGTCATAAACACTCAGGTTGCTCGCAAACGCCAGCCGCTTCACTGGCGTCGTCGCAGAGCGGTGGGCGAGAGTGGGGGGCGAGGAAAGCACCGAACTCAACACCGGTGCACTCGAGTTGAGGTTCGGGTGGTTGAAGAGCGTCCGTTCTGCCGAGGGCCGTGCTCCTTCGTCGTCTTCAAAAGAAAGCGCCGGGAGGAAGGATGGGGAGCCGAGCGAAGCGGCCGGATGCCGTAGACCGTCGATGTGATCTGGATTTGGTGACGGGATGCGCGCGAGAGGACCGAGTTCGTGAGCCTTGGCAGGATGCGAGTTGTAAGAGTTAGAACGATGACGGCTGTAGTTGGCCGGTGTGTCCACGAAAGTCTGTTGGTCGTAATTGTCGGCATCTGAGAGAAAGCACGCCTTGGGTTAGAGAAATGGGGACGGAAACAGTCGAGCAGTGCACGTACTTTTAAGAATTCCCTTGGAAGGCTGCCGTGCACGTTCGACGCTCCGGCGTAAGCCAATTGCCCATGGTTCATGGTCGTCTTCGACATCGCCGAGGCTCGTTCGCTCAAGACCTTGGCGAATGGTGACATCCTCGTCGTCGTCGATGTGACTCCAGTCCTCATCCTCCCAACCCTCGATGTGGGCAGAGTAATCATGTGGGTGCTCACTGTCACCCTCACTGGCAGAGTCATCGTCCTCAACGACTACGCGTGTGCCGTCCTCAGTCACGCGCGCCGTACCGGGAGCACCGCGGGCGGTAGTCGTGTTCTTCTCCCAAGTCGTAGGTACGGGCTCTGCGGCTTGGGTAGAAGTGGAGCCTGCGGCGGTGGCGGTAGCAGCGTCAGAAGTAGTAGAAGTAGCCGTGGTAGTAGCTGCCGCCGCCGCTTCTTCCTGGGCTTTCGCCCTGGCAGCTGCCTCTGCGTTGCTTTTGAGGGTATGCTGTCTTGCAAGCTTGGCCGCAGGGGAAAGCCCATTGAGCTCCGCACTCCACTCGCTACTTGGGCGGTCGAGCTCAGCGGTAACATGTGACACGCTAGCCTCGAGAGTCTCGCCCTTCTCGCCTTTCTTCTTTTTGCCCTTCTTTCCGGCGCTCTCGTCGCTGCCCTCCCTCTCCTTTTTGTCCTTGAAGAGGGATGTGATGCCTGCGAGCGAGTTGCGCCGAGCAAGCTTCCCGATGGAGCCCAGTTTGCGAATAACGACCGAAGCGGAGGACATGGTAGAGGAGAGGGATATATTGTCCGTCGATGCGTTGAGTCGGGAATTGAATAGAGCGGTGCGCTTTTTCTTTGCTTGCTTCGTAGCTGTCGAAGCAGCGTCGCCAACGTCGGCGGCGTTGCTTTGGAGTCCTGGGGCTGCAGTGGGAAGTCCTGAAGAAGTCGCGGGCGAGTCAGGGGATACAGACTCTTCGTCGATGGTTTGCGAAGCGCTAATGGAAAGAACACGACGCAGCCGGTCTTTGAGCCCGACGCTGCGGATGGCGGCAGCATTCGGAAGAGGCTCAGGAAGCTCGCTATCATCACGTGACATGCGCTTCTCAGCTGTTGACATGCCTTGCGACAGCGGCGAAGGACGCGTCGGACGTGGGGTCGGTGCGTGAAGGACGGGATTACTGGACGGGAGGGAATTTGGGGAGGGAGCTGGAGCACGAGCAACGGAAGAAACCGAAGAAGAGGAAGAGGGATTGCGATGATGCGGACGCGCCGACGTTGAATTGGAAGACGGGACCGGAGAGGTGTTATTGCCACCGTTGCGCCCAATGGAGGCCGCGGGGGAATGCGGCTGTTGCTGAGACGGCGGGCCGTTTCGACTGCGCACGCTGCCAGCAGGGGTTCCGTTGGTAGAATGGTGGGGCGGGGAGCCGGTGCCGCCGTTGGCGGAACCTTGTAAGCTAGAAGTGCGTTGTCTGGATGCACTGCCGGTCGAGTTGACTGACGTGGTCGAACCAGCGGCATCGGCGCGCGCGTACGGAGGCTGAATTGCCTGCTGGCGCCAATCACCAGTTGGAGGCTGGTCAGAAGGAGATTGCGAGGGCTGACGGTGGTTCGGGCGACGATACGGATGGAAACCGTCGTACGGGGTGGAAGTGCCGGTGCCAGTGCCAGTGCCAGTGCCGTTCGCCGTAGGGCCAGTACGGTAGCCGTTGGGGAGTTGGGAGGGGTGTGGCGGAGGTGTCCCAGAGGGGAAGGAGTTGAAATTATGGAGTTGATTTTGGGCGAAATATTCTGCAGGCGAGCTGGCACTGGCAGAGCGCCCGCGTTGAGAGGAAGCGGGCGGGCCATGTTGGGAGAGTTGGTGTGCCTGTTGCTGGGCGTTGAACATCATTTGCTGATAAGCCCATTGTGCGAACTGAGCATTAGGGTCGAAATATGCGCCGTGAGGGGGGATTTGGCCCTGCTGAGAAGGATGGATTGGGTACTGCTGCGGATGGGGGTTTTGGTAAAAGGCGGCGGGATAGAAAGGCTGGGCGTGGGCGTTCCACCCGGCCTGTTGCTGCTGTACGGGGTAGGGATAGTGGTGGGTTTGCGGAGGGGAAATTGGAGAGGGCGCAGGAGAGGAATCGTTAGGAGGGGACACGCGCTGGCGGGGTACGGAGGGGTTTGGTGTGTTGGAAGAGGGCGAGTCCATTGGGTGATCTTTGGGAGGGTGCCAGTCTTGGGGGACGAGAACTGCCATGGACTGGAGGAAAAGGGAAAAAGAGAGAATGAAGAAAAGATAAAGAGTAAAGAGTAAAGAAAGAAGGAAACGTGTTTTGATGTTGGTCGCCCTGACTGGGATGGGAGGAGTGGTGAGTGGCAGCAGAGCAGAGCAGAACGCGACGGGATGCTATCTCTCAACCTATCTACCACTCTCCATGTTCATTTTTATTTTTGTTTTCGGCAACTCCGATCGACGACGGTCACCACGCAGTTGCATCTCATATTAATATCAGTCATGTTGGCAGGCCTGTGAATGAAGTTCCCCCACAATCACAAGCCTCTTTCGACCCCCGCGTCCGAATAGAATCCTCTTCAACTCTTATCCCTGCCGTAGACACAACTCCCCTCTCGGACGCCCATGTATTTACATATCGCTTGCCATGGTTGTGAATCGCATACCAGGAGTTGAGTTGGCCACATTACCACGGGACGCGTGGTGCACAGACGGCTTCCATTACAGGCCATTGATTTACACACGACGTCGACAGCAAACAACTCAGTTTCAACCGCCTACAGTATTTGCGTAAATGCCAGGGGCTTTTAACCCGCCGGGAGGGGGGGTCTTTACCCGTTCTCGAGAGAAAAAGCGGTGCAGAAGGCGCTTATGGCGCTAGGGACCCACATCGCTTGCTTCCTGCGAATGAAAGAGCGGGATAAGCTCGCTTCCTGCTTGTCTACCCACGGACATCACTTAGTTCTACGCCATCTGTTTTTTTTAAAAATTCCTTCTCTTCTCACCATGCTTCAAGCGCGAGGATGGCTGAGTGAGGAAGCTGATAGGTTACTCTACGCCACCTTCACGTACCACCTTTCCTGATTGCCGTCACTTTCATACCTGAAACAATGCATGCCATTACGTGGCGATTCCACTGTGCTTCTCGCCTTTTGACAAGTCTTGTTCCTACGAATGTTGGCTTTATTTCGACCCTGGGGCTGAAACAGTGAAAGCTCACTGTATCGATTGATAGAATATTGCCCGTTCGGAATGTGTTTTTCGTGGAAAGAGCGCAGATGTGGCACTTGGCGCTGCAAATTTGCGCGGGGCTATTATCGCCTTCACCCTATAAGCCGTTCAGTCTCACCCAACGTCGCTTGCCAAGGCTGGGGTCGTTGTCGCGTTTCAGGCACCAGAGATCTCTCATCATCTCGTGTCTGTTTGACAACGGCCTCCACGCGTGGTGTGGCCGTAAACCCCGCGAATGACATACGCTCGCTTTGTCCTCTTTCATTCTCATGTTCTGCCCACTCATACAGAGAAGCCCACTTCCATAGATTAAAAATCAGAGTCTGTCCATGAGTTCCTCGAGCGTCGCACGCTTCAATCGTTTCTCGGTCAGCCGGTACTCATCCGGGAACCACGCGGGTATACTTTGTTCCTCCTCGAGCCCGAGAAGCATCAGCGCAAGCGCGTGTGCACATAACCAAGCGTGGACCATGCCTTCTCCGCTGTAGCCCGCGGAGACCCATTCCCCAGGCGCAGCCAATGGACGCACGTCGTCAGCCTTCTCGAGCACCGGCACCGCGCGACCTGACACAGCGGACGGAACACGCCCCACCCACGGCTGTAGGTCGGTGGAAATGCCCAGGATACCCGTCCAAAGCGCCTTGACGCGTCCACTGGCCCATGGAGAAGGGGAACCCGCCTCGGCCGTAGCAGGAGGCACGCCCTCTGCGCCCCAGTTTGCGCGGCCGAAGTACTCGGGAAGTGCGCCTTGGATGTGCGACGCAATGGACATGTTGTACGCGCTATCGTCGGAGACTCCGACCTCCGACAAGATGATTTGCCCAACTTGCGCCGCCCCGCCTCCGAATAGCAACTCGGCCTCTCCTGAGTGCTTCGGTAGCTGGGTCAGGTAGTCGTACCCCGGCGATGAGTAGTAGAAAACGTGCGCGCGGGCGCCAGGTGGGGAAGCCGACGTTGACAGCCCCATTCCAGGGCGCTGCGCGGTCATCAGACCGCGGACGGGGATGATTTTTCCCCGCAGGCCTGGGAGGAGGTGCGACGTCCAGCCGTTCGTCGCGTGGACGGTGTGGTGAGCGGTTACGGCGCCGCGCGGTGTTTGAATTGTGTATTGGGGCGTGACGGCGGAAGGGGGGGTGATCGCTGTGCACGGTGTCTGGGTGAAGAGGTCGAGCCTGCGCGTGTTAGTGGTTGACACGCGTGTGATACCAGACGTGAGGAAGCCGCTTACTGATCTGGGTATCGCTGTAGAAGGTTCTTAAAGATGGACGTTACGGTGCGGTATGGGTGAGCCGCGCCCCCAGGGGAAACGATGACGCCTACTACCAATTCGGAGAGTTGGAACCTCTGTTTTCTGATTGTCAGCGTGGACTTGAAACGCGCGATATATGAAGGACCTCTGCAGCCTCCTTTCCTTCGACGACGCAGCAACCTGCCGCTTCTTCTGGCATATCTGCTTTCCACTCCTCGAGAGCCTTTAAGTTTTCTTCGAACATGCCCCGGTCGAAATAGACATCGAGCTTTTCTACGTCGCGTACCTGCGAGTAGTCGAGCACGCCGATGTCCTCGACGGCTTCTCGTACGGCCTGGAGGTGGAAAAGACGGAAGCGAATGATACGTTTTGCAGAGTCGAGCCCGAATTCCGACTTGAGCTGGGGGTAGTCGTGGAACAGTGGCGCGTTGATGTGGCCGCCGTTCCTGGGGGATGGTGTCAACGACTGGGCGAAGGGCGATTGAGACACTTACCGGCCGGTAGCACCTGAGCATACATCTCGCGCTTCCAGAACCAAAACACGGAGTCCTGGTGGACCGTATCTTAGCAGGGTGCGTGCGCAGGACACACCTGTGATTCCAGAGCCGATGACTAGGACGTCCACGTGCGAGGGTAAAGGTGCATCATTATCGATAGGAAGTTCTGCAGGTGGAACTGTCCAGAATGGTACAGTAGGTCCGTCGACAGGCAACTCTGGCGATCTGTCTACTCTTTCCTTGACGACGCGGTACTCTGCATCGAGTTGACGGATGAGGCCAAGGACGAGCTTGAAGCGGGAGAACATCAAGCCCCGGACCGCTCAGCCGGGATACGAAGGAAGGAAAGAAAGACAAAGTGGACAACACGACGCCGGTCATGGCGAATAACAAAGTGATCATTTCGACGCATTTATCTGACATTTATTCGCCTTTCCAGACAGACGCTGTCTCTGTTCAGACCTCAAAGTCGCACGTTCCCTTTCCGCCGACTCCAGCCGACGACGAACCGCCAATCGAACACGCCCAACACGCGTCATTCTTCCACTCCGTCCAGACGGGAGCCATCCTCCTTCGTCTCATCCACAATGGTCTCATCGTCGAGCTCGTGTCGCTCTCCACGGAGACCCCGCCCATTCGCTTTGTCTTTCCCTACACCGTCCTGCCGAACCCGGCCCTGGTCTTATGGCAGTCTCGCGAGCTCCACGTTCTTGCCGTCACGGCCACTGGCTCTCTCTACCGCCTGGTGGTACCTATACAATCGCCGCAGCAGCTTTGGTCTACCCCCATGGTCAACAATTGGTGTCGCGAATACCACCTCAAGAACGTCCAAGACTCTCTTCAGGCCCTCGTTCATGTTCACGACGCACACTCGCTCGTC
Organism: Lactarius akahatsu; assembly: GCA_021524915.1. NCBI lineage: Eukaryota > Fungi > Basidiomycota > Agaricomycetes > Russulales > Russulaceae > Lactarius > Lactarius akahatsu. Next base: position 386,923 of record JAKELL010000032.1, read on the forward strand.
CTCGCTCTCACAAACGGCTCCCTCATCCGCCTAGACGCAGAGACTATCGGGGACAAAGTCACAGCTGGTGCGCATCTTTTTTTTTTTGCCCATCCTCTTTTCAGGGTCTTACTGTTCCGTCACAAGACCATTGGACAGAGAACCTCTTTCATCACAACACCTTCCTTGGTTCGCTCACGTCGTTCCTCCACCAAGGCTCTGCAGATGGCTCGCACATCATTGCCGCCGCGAGTCATCCTCAGCCAACCGACATCGGTCACGTCTGGACGCTTTCTCGTGATCGGACGCTTCGTTTATGGTCCGCTCGCAGTGGCTGCACTTCCGCCAAGTCCCTTCCTTCCTTGGCCTCATCCGGTCGAGAACTGTCCCCCATCTCGGGCACTTCCACGAGCAAACCTAACATCCTTCTCGACACAGCACCCCAAAAGCTCATCACCGTCTACGAAGGCCCACACGTCCTCGTCTTTATCCCCACACCCTCGTCTTCATCCTCCGGAGGTTTTTTCCAGCTGTTTGGCGCGTCGGGCGACAGACTACAGCTTGTCGAAACTTTCGAGGCCTCTCACGACACCGCGCATACCCATTTGCAGGACTTTGCCGTCATCGGTGGTTACCTCTACACTCTCTGGGACCGTCAGGGTCAGGCCACAGTTGAAATTCTCGACATACCCATGTCCGAGGTTTCCAATGAGCCTGACAACATCGGCTGGCGGGTCGTACTCTATCCCTACGAACCAGACCTCACCCCTGCTTATCTCGACGAGCTCTTGCTATCCCCAGGCTCACTCACCGACAAGTTCTTCTCTGCCATCATGCGTCCCGGCGTATTTTCCAACTACACACTCCGCACCGCCATTGATCAATACACTGACGCGTGCCGCTCACTTCCTGGCCCACTGCCTGCGCCACTCACCACATGTTATGTCTCCCTCGGCGAGCAAATAGCCGCTGTGGTCGGTTGCACCGTCAAATTATCTCGCGACTCACAAACGGGGGCCTTGCAGCACGACAAGTATTGGATCTCGCTCAAGCGCGACTGGGAAGGTTTTATTGCCCGCTGTCGTGCCATAGAGCGCTCCGCCCGCTGGCCCCTCGCTCTCGGCTCTGGTCCTCGTGGGGAAGTCATCCTAGCCGAGCGTGAACGCACAGGCGCGCTTGCCGTCGAAGATCTACCCCTACGCTTGCACCGCCATCTCCGTGATGATCTCGGTGCCGAGTCCCAGTTCGCTGTTTGTGAAATCGCGTGGAGTCTTCGCACGCGCATGGGACCCCGCGCTCTCCGAGCCCTCGAAGGCCGCGTCGTAGACCTCACGCAGCAGGAAATCGCATTTCCCTTCGCGGATATCATCGCGGATACGGCAGCCCGCGGCGCGTTCCGCGAAGCGCTCGACGACGGCGCGGAGAGCTGGCTCGTGGGACGTCTGCAGAGCGTGCCCGACCTCGAAGCTGCCACCCGTCTCATTTTGGACCTCGTCGGCGGCTTTGACCGTGCCGTGAAGATGGAGGAAGACGAGGTCGAGCTCTTGCTTCCCCAGCACGCACCAGTGCACACGCGCATGCTCACCGCCGCATACGCCACCCATTCCGTGCGTGCTCGATACGACTTTATCCTCGCGCTCGTCGCGCTCCTGTTCTTCCTCGCGGAGGACTTGGAAGGCTGGGACCCCAGCTTGCTCTCCGAGATATTCGCCGTCTTCCGCGGCGTCGCTATGCTGCGCTACGCCTCTGAACAGCCCGCGTTCGATGCCGCCCCCTTTACCGTCGTGGACGATGCAGACGAGGTCGCCGCTCGGCTCCGTACGCTCGGCATGTCGCGCAGCGGGCCTGCGACGTCTGCGCCGACGCCCGATCTGTTCCCTTGCTTGCTGGAGCAGATCGGGGGCACCGCGGTCGATGCACCACTCGCCGTGGCCGCGCATGCATTCCTCGACATGAGTGGGCTACTTCAAGCCACTTCGACGGCGCATGCGGCGCGCCTGGAGGTGCAGTGGTGCGAACGTCTGCGCTCCTTGAAATTCTTGGATGCTGCAAGGGAGACGTTGGAATGGTTGCCACGGACACCAGCGGTCATGTACGTTTGGGCCAGGCTGTGGTTGGATGTTGGGAGGGGCGCAGACGCAGCAGACGCGATGGATAACTTGGCGGGGAGCTTTGGTATGTTTATGTTCTCTCCCCTCCTATTCTCGTCTGACAATAGACATTGCCAGGTCCGCACAGTGCTCTGTCATTCGAAGATGCCGACGCTCTGGCAGCCGTCCTGCCCGGTGGACGGATCTTTGACTCGACGTTTGGATTCTACCTCCACGTATCAACGCTATTCAAGGCCACATCCCTCATCGACCACGAAATTCGCTTTGCGCAGTTGGCATTGTCGAACGCGCCACCTGATTGGAACACCGCCGATTTGTGGAACACGGTCATCAAAGGCGCCACGGACTTGGGATACTGGGATGACGCTTACGCGGCGCTGATGTCGACGCCGCATGAACTGCTGTCAGTCGTCCACCTTCGATCGAACGCGTTTTTTTTGTTTGTTCGCAGACTGACAATCTTCGCAGGCGGCGCGACTGTGCTCAGCACCTGGTCCATCGAATGTGCGAGGAGCATGCGGTCGAGCGTCTCATGTCGTTCAACTTTGTCGGCATTGCAGACGAGGTAGAATCGGCGCTGTCGTTCAAAGCACGGAACGCCGACCCCCGCGTGCAGCCGTTCTACTCGCGGATTTTGTATACGTGGTACGTGACTCACGGCGACTACAGAAACGGTGAGCTCGCCCTTGTACGGCAAACCGCTCCTCATTGACACGGATATTCAGCGGCCCTTGCCATGTACCAGCGTTCCCGAAAACTCACGGCTCTGATCAACGCCGTCGATCCAGCGCAATACTTCGCGCTGGGCGAACAGCAGCTCGAGGCCCTAATTATCTCGTCGAACGCGCTAGCGTTGCTGGATCAGAAGGACGCGTGGATCGTTCTCCCGCTCGTGCCGGAAGGGCTAGGAGCAGCACGGCCAACCGAGCGGAAGCGCCGAAGACTCACCAAACACATTCCCGAAGACAAGTTTGCCGGCGGGAAACGCGACTTTGAAGTGGTCAAACGCTCGGATGTGATCGCGGAATATACTCTGCTGAACGCGCAGCTGGACCTCGTGAGAAAGGACCCGGAGCTATTGCGCGCAAGTGGTGAGCGGCACACTCGCATGTTTTTCCACAAGGAGATAACTAATCTGTTATTATGGTGGTGCGCAAACAGCAACGCTACGCTCGCCGGAATCCGTCGTCTTGCGACTGGTGCAAAGCAACCGGTTCAATTTAGCCATGACCACCGCGCGCACACTCGAGGTGGATTTAACCGATCTCTTCTCCCAACTGACCCGGCAGTGCTTGCGGCTGAGTCGCAACCCGGATACCGTTTCGTGCGTAACCCGTTGGTTCCCTTGCCTACAGACTGAACGTGTTGCTGAGACGCTATTGCTGCTGCACAGATTGGAGGACACGACTGACTGGTTACTCACGGATAAAATAACATCCTGGGCGGGTACGTCATCGGACCGTGCGTGGCGGTACTTGCGCCAGTCCCTCGAACGGCACGATGGGCCGGACACGGACCTGCGCTACTCGAAGATCGTCTTTGAGACAATCACTGGATTGGAGCGTGCATCGACCCCCCCGCCATGGTTGGTCCATAAGTTGGAAGTGAGTGTTTTGTGATCTCCGGCGACCTCGTTAACTAAAGTACCTACGAAAAAGGAGCACCATCCAGAGTGGCTGATTCGCACATGTATGCGCTTCGAGATGCTCGAGCTGGCGCTAGAACTTGCGCTGTCCGCCATTCGCAAGGTGTGTTTTTTTTTTTTCCCTTCCCACCGCCAATTATACCATTGCCTCACCTCATACGGCCGCCACGCCAACAACGACAGGCGGAGTCGCGTCTTGCACAGGACCCACCCAGAACGGCCATGTCGACATGGCTGCCGTACACGCTCATCGACCAGCTCCTCGTCGCGACGAACGAACAGGCGCAGAGCGAGCAGTCCAAGCGCGCGATGGAGCTCCGTCGAGACCTGCACCGGGAAGTTTCGAATGGCGCGCGGAGAGCGCAAAAACTGAGCCATCGACTGTATCAGGAATTGTGATTTTTTGGTTGTCTAGAACCTTTTTATATTGTTGTCGTCGCCTTTTTTTTGTCACTGGGAATAAGGTAACACCAGTCATTTCCGGATCATGCCTTTTGGTCATGGCCCCAGAGCAGTGGACAACCCAAAAGCCGACGAGTATGTGCGCTTTGGGCGGTTCTGCAGCTTTTCATTTGCCTTCTCAAATCAGAGACTGATGGAACTTCTCTCGGGTGACGGTCCTCACAACGTGTATCGTGATGCGCGGATTCGAAGTCTATCTACTTTTTCCTTCCTTCTGAGTTCAGCAAGTCCGAGTCTTTCTCAAGAGGCAAGTCAGCTCTCCACGAGCGCGAACACAGGAAGCAGAAGCCACCTGCACAGCAGCACATCAAACCCATCGGGAAGGGGCTAGCGAGCTCTTCGTTCGGTAAGCTCTTCCTGCAAATGAGTCAGATAAGCAAGGAAGTCTCGAGTGCTCGAGGGCCTGGGTCAATTTGTTTGTGGCTCGGTGCAAGTGAGTTGATAATTCCCATCGAATAGAGGGTGAACGAAGCGCCACAACAACCTTGAGAATAACCTTCTCGCGACCTCGCCGGATCCCGGCCACTGTTTGTTTTCGTTGACCCTTCGTTAAGGCGTTGTGCGACTTTCTCAGCCTCGATGAGCACGTCCTTCGGCACGCCAGCCAAGCGCACTAGCTGAAGGCATAGGTTTGAAACGAAAAGTTTACTACCAGTCCGGATTGGACCATGATGAGTAGGACCGTAGTACTCCACTTCCTCTGAGTTGTTCACTATCTACCAGAGGCTTAAGAAGGTCAAGAAGTACTTGTATGTAAAGGTCATTCCGATATTGGAGCTCGAGCGGAGTGACTTTTGAAAAGTGTTTAGGCTGGAGGGGTCACATACGTAAACTGATAAATGCGACCTTGCGAAAGATCAGGACATCAATTGTTCGTGGAAAGTGGCTGTGCCATCGCTTCGACACTCTGCCACAAACAAGCCTATGATGTGCGCAATATTATACGTAGCAAAGAAGGCTAGAAGGACGTGGGCGAGACGCCGGGAACCGACCTTACTGCGCTTGGCGTGAACCGCCCAAAGCTACCTCTAGCAACTTATTTATTCTCCTGCCGCTGGAAGTCACGGAGGCACCCTAGATACGTCTTAGGATATCATGTAACTTGCGTTGCGCTTGTCCAGTCTGAGCCTACGGCCCGTACCCTGGGTATAAATCGACTCAAAAAAAAGGACGTGGGTGAGCTCGGGAGCCCGGATGTAAAGCAGCTCACTTGAGTTCTTCGGGCGATTGTAATACATGGGTTGGGGACGTGGCCCTCCCCAACTCATCAATTAGAGCTAACGATTCTGTAGAAGCGAGACCTGGAATCCATCGCAGAAGACGCCATTTCGTTGGCAAATGTGCTCAGACAAACTGGGCAAATAAATCGGCGAAGTACTCTGCCAGGACAAAACGACCACATTGGGCCATGACAGCCAGCAACCTGATTTGTCTGAGGTTCTGAGTCCTGGGTTTTCAGTAGGTGAATAAAGAATGATACTATAATTGCAGAGACCAGCAACTGACCTGACATACTCTGGTATCAGTAGGGGCGTAATGGTGGATACGGCCCAACTGGTAATACAGTATACTTTGGGCCCTGTGGGATTGTGATGCGGTACAGTCCGAGAGCAATACACGTCGTTAGGGCCCTGGCATTGACTGTACCATGACTTTTGGGATAACGACCGGATTTGCATCGCGAGTGTGCTCGGAAACTCGGGTCGGACTCTTGGTCGGACTATGAAGGGATACAGGTTGAGGGATGCTTTACATGAGACTAGCTGTTGCCGTATTTATTCCCTGAGAACCCGGTCAACGTGATGCTACGGCGAGTGAGAATTTGGACATACTGACGGACTCGGAGACGTGAGCAAGGGCCCACAACATGTCCAACATGGTCACCTAAATTCGAAATGGGAAGCTAAGGTTATAATAGACCGCTCAAGGGGTGGACTACGGTAAGTTCGACTACTAACCGCTTTCTAGCAAGCTTTCTAGAGGGCACCAATGTTCAATAGTAAGTTGTCTCGGTGAAAATATTCTGAAGAGAGGCGGTGAGGATCAAGGGGTATTCACCTAGAATAAGGGCCCAATCAAGTGCATCAACTCGGACGAGTCTTTTTTTTGAACCATTTTTATCAATGCGGGCCATGGGTACAGACCGGTCCGAGACTACATTTCAGGCATGTGCTAAGTAAAAGTAATAGAAGTTTGCGGACAATAACGCTCGCGTCCATCAGGCTTCCAGTCGGTTGTGCCTATCCGTTGAAGGTATTTGTCACCTGGCGTCAGACGCCTAGAGTTTTGTGATAGGTTGCGTGTCGTCCTCAGTCGGGTTCGGGTGACACATACTAGTACGCGTTTGAACTGGATTCGAGCCTGTAGAGTGCGCGCGTTTCCTGTAAGAAGTTCAAGAAACTGAGGGCGTTCTTCTTGTGGGAAGAAAGGAGTTTGTCGTAGGGGATGGTGCGGGACGAGTCTTTTCATCATGATCCTTCAAGCTTCTTAGAAACCGAAGTGTTCCCACGCACACTCTTGATAGAATTCGAAATTTTTTGATCATCTATTGCGCCGCCTTCTTCTTTGTGCAGACGCCATGACAGAGATATCAACAGCGCTGGGAGTTGGTTAAATGGTGGTTCTTATTCGAGTCGCCCGACCTTCTTCCTTTCGTTGCTGTCGACTCTTATCTTGACTCTTATTCTCTCTTTCTTGTCTTCTGGCCCAGTATTTTCCATGCCCGCATTAATCCCTGTGCACAACACCCTTGGGGCGTTGTTCATCGGCACGGTCCTCTCTTCTATGTGCGTCTCACTGTCTGTGATACGCTGTTGTAGGACTCGGACCTGATCGAGCCGGATCGATCATCTAGTATCTATGGTGTTACCTGGTTGCAAGTCTATTCCTACTATAGTAGTCACAGCTCAAGGGATCGGTGGCAGTTCAAGTCGTTTGTGAGGGCCCCACGTGCGATGCTCACTTGCTCGGGATCTTGACAGAGCCTTCGCAGGTCGCTTTTTTGATGTACACATTTCGAAAGCTTCGCTATCCAACACATAATGGTGACATCACCTTTGACTAGGCTCGTTGACTCGGCCAACGTGGTTTTTGTCATTCATACGAATTATCACATTGGCATCACAAATTTTGGAGATTACCGGTCCCTCCCACTCGTGTCATGGTAAGCCGCTCAAAAAGCACTGTTGTATGTATTTGAGGTTCTTATGGTGTTCCCAGGAGTCTTCCGGTACGTCTGTCTTGTGACGCACGGCTTGTCCTGAAACTTACAAAAGCAAACATTACTCTGAAGGCGGTAGCTTTGTCTGCCGGTGCGCTAGTATCTTATGGTCAATTTTTGTCCTCAATGCTCACGCATGTATAACCAGTTGTTCTTGAAGTTTCTGTCCAGCAGTGTGTTTTCATGAAGAGTTCATGAAGCAACTCTTACTGAAAAGGACGTAGCTTCTACGCATATAGGATCTATCTTCGTGAGTTCACTTGTATTTTTCATCTGTGTGGGGCTTATTTTGGTTCAGTGAGCAGACGTTCTCCGTACCTGCCAGCAGCGATCGTACGTATAGGCAATTGTTCGGAGCTGGCACCCACTCACTGCACATAACCAGTCAGCCGTCTCGCTGACGGCATTCGGTGAGTACTGTACCTTCGCGATGGCGTGCCTCTTATTTTCGACCGGCGTTTGTAAGGTATTGGGATTGGTATGTTAGCCCCTTCTGATTCTTTGATCGTGGGTTGCTAAGGTGTTATCCTTGTCTCCAGTGTTTGGTGCAAATATGTCAGCCGTAGTTGCACACGTTCTTTTCCATGCTGTTACTCACAAGTTTGACACGTAGCCTGAAGCACCTGCACGAGCTGAGAAATCCCTTTCGGGCACGTTTACTTCTCGTATACTGATATGGGCTGCAATGTCTAATTGCTATTCATACCAGAATCTTTGCATTGCTACATTGTTTTGCTGATGTCGTCTGCGACGTCCTTATTACTTTTGGAATGGTTTACAACCTCTTGAGTAACCGCACTCAAGTTCGGAGGTACGTCCATATCAAATATTGCAAAAATGCCATTACACCGTTTACACCGGGTCTCTCGCTAGAACAAATGAAGTATTGAACCTTCTCGCTATATATGCTATCAATTGCGGCACACTCACCTTGTGAGCCAGCGTGCTGATTGGCGCCGACTTCTTTTCTGATAATTGTGCTATTCTGCAGAGTGTTTGCTATCTCCTGCGGCATATCGGTACTGTTTGCCTTCACTTCCTGTGTCCTCTTGTCAAATATTGACTCCCTGTCCCTGAACGAAGCTCGTCAAATATCCAGATGCGCTCATATACACACCGTCGTTCTTCATCATGATTCGGCTCTATTTTTGCGCGTTCATGTCCATGTGCGTCTTTATTCTTTTTTTTGTTCCTTTTGCGGGATTTTTGATTCCTGATATTATATCCCAGCCTGAATTCACGAGATAACCTCCGCGAGACGCTCGACAGACAGGAAGGAATTGTTATCACGCTCAGTATGGCACACACGGGTACCACAATCCCGTGCGACGTACAAGATACGACTGAAGCAACCACCAACAAGGATGTCCCGGAGAGTCTTCCACCAGTTTCAGTTTCCTCCGACACGTTCTCAGACGGTGTCATGACTTTCGACAGAGAAAAGTACCCTGTATCCCCTGTACCCGGGGTCTTGATGGTATAACGGGTAGATATATCAAAACCATCGCCGAGTCAGATATATTTGTATCGTCGTCCGCTTGCGTAGGTGGGCTATACTTTCAGCATTGCTAAAACATGCTCTTTTGTGATCCTACCAATGGCTCGGCGACTTTCACATCAATAATGATTAACCATGTTCCTGGATTTTACATTGGCTGCTTGTTGGAAACTAAGTGAATTGTAGGTAACGGTACTAACGAAGTTGAATCAAGTAACACCAAGAACTGTATTTCACACCTTGGCTAACTGAAAAGTTAAGGCAGCGGCGACGGCGATGAAGCGACTACGATGGCCGTGACCACCAACAACCGCAGCGATGAAGACGGCTGCGACTACGGTACACGACGGCGACGAAGTGAGCATGATGGCCACGACCACGACCGTGGCACGACGACTGCTGCCAGTGCAAACCTTGTATTCAGGCCTTCAAAAACGCAATGCGGCGGGCATTGCACTTGCAGCCCAATGCCACAAGATGGCGACCGGGAGCTGCGAGGGGCAGTAGCGAATGATGTTTACAGATTATCCTTTAGATCCCTTCGTAGTCACTTAATCATGCACTTACTCAGGCTGTAATGGAATTTTGGATGTGTGGCTTGTCTGGTGCTGCTTCGGCCCCGTAAATTACTTGAGTATTCTGACGGACTAGACCTCACTTTACTTTTTGTTTAGCTGCCAGTGGGACTCGAACTATCTATGAATTCTGTAACGTGTACGGCCAACCAGGCGTTTCTCGTCGAGACTCATCGTACCTTGGACCGTGGCGGTTCTGCGGCTTTTCCTTTGCTCTTTCAAATCCGACTGGCGGAACTTCTCCCGGGTGACACTCACAACGTGTATTGTGATACTCGAATTTGAACGAAGCCTATGTACTCTATCCTCCCTTCTGAGCTCAGAGGGGAAAACTAGCTCTTCGGTCGATAATAGCATGGGGCCACGAGCGCGGACATAGCAAGCCGAAGCCACCTGCACAGCAGCACATCAAACCAAACCCGTCAGGTGAGGGTACTGGCGAGCTCTTTGGTGAGCTTTGTCTGCAAATGAGTCAAATAAGCAAAGAAGTCTCGGTCAGGGAGCCTCGAGTGCTCAAAGGCCTGCGTCAACGTTGTTCGTAGCTGGTACAAGTGGGTTAATAATCCCCATCTGAGTGAGAGCGAACGAAGAGGCACATCAACCTTGAGGACAGCCTTTCGCCTTCTCGCGACCTTGCTGGATTCGCTGTTTTCATTCCCCTGCGTTGACCTTTCGTCAAGGCGTTGTGCGACTTTCTCAGCTTCGGTGAGTACGTCCTTCGGAAAGTCCGCCAAGCGCGCTAGCTGAAGGCCTAAGTTCGAAACGAAAAGTTAGCTACCAATCCGGATTGGGCCGTGATAACCAGGACCGTAGTGTTCCACCTCGCTCGCAGGGCCGTTCACTATCCTACAAGAGGTTAAGGACGCCATTGCGGGACGGATGGTCAATACTAAGTACTTATATGTAAAGGTCATGCCGATATTGGAACTTGATCTGCATGACCTCTGGAAAGCGTTTGGGCCGGAGGCAGTAATGGCAATGCAGGTCACATACCTGAACTGGTAAATGCAACCTTGCGAGAGATCAGTACTTCAACACGAACACTGAAACTAATGTAGCTACTGGACAACCGTCGGCTGGCGGGATAGCGTCACTGACAGTTCGTGGAAGTGGCTGTACCATTGGCCTCAGTGCACTGCCATAAACAAGCCTACGATGGGTGCTATATCTTACGTAGCAAAGAAGGTGAAGCACTAGAGGGAGGTGAGTGAGCTCTAAAGCCCGGATGTAAGCGGCTCACTTTAAGTTTAATGAGTTCTTCGGCTATCGCATGGGAAATGCCCACGCCCTCCTTTGGGGACGTGGCTCTCCCCAACTCATCAATTAGGATCAACGATTCTGAAGAGGCGAGACCTAGAATCATCGCAGAAGACGCCATTTCGTTGGCAAATGTGCTCAGACTCTTCTCGATGTCATCGTCATTTGAGAGACGCGTCAGGAGATGGGCATGGATGCTAAGAAGTGATTGTCGGTTGAGCAGTTGTAGTATAAATTCGGCAACGGGCTCACCGAAAACTCGCGTACTCTGCCGGGACAAAACAGCCACACTGGGCCATGACAGTCAACAACCCGATTTGCCTGAGGTACGTGCTTTTCCCTGTGTACCGTGAATAGAAAGGAATAAGATGATTGGAGCGACTAGTAACCTACCGGACATACTATCACTCGGGTATCAGCAGGAGCGTACTGGAAATACTGTGCATTTGGCAACTCACTTTGGACCCTGTAGTATTTGGAACGCCGTACAGTCGGAGCAATACACATCGTTAGGGACGAGCATCCCCACTGATTGCACATTTTCTAAAATGGGATGACGACCGGATTTGATCGCGAGTGTACTCGTAAACTCTGGCCGGACTAAGGGATAGTTAAAGATCGAGGGATGGCTTTGGAGGCGGGCTATTACCATAGCTTTTCACTGAGAACCCGATCAGCATGCTACGGCGAGGTGAGAATTTGGACATACTGATGGAGACATGAGCAAATGACCACAACATATCCAACATGGCCACCTAAATTCGAAATGAGGGGAGCTAAGATTATAATCTCAAGGGGAGGACTTACCGCCTCTGAGGCTTTGTAGAGGGCGCCAATGTTCAATAATATCTGAGTGACAAGATCTTTGATTGTTCTGAAGAGGGGCTGATGAGACATCGAGAATCAAGGAGTGTTCGCCTACGAATGACTCAGAATAAGGGCCTCTTCAAGGGCGTCTTTCATCCTGGCGTTACGTTTCTTCTACATGCGGCTAGCGTGAATTTGCCGAGGGTGGAGGCACATTTGCAACTCACTAGCTCCATGGTTGTAAACAGCCATTTGCCCTTTTGCATTGACGTATTGATGAAGCCTCGGGGTAGCTTTCTCTCGTCAAAGTCCGCTTTCTTGACGGAGAATAAAAAGCCAGACTCTTGGTATATAAGTTGTACGGGCAAATCGTCCTCCTTTTGGATACTTGCATGCAACGCATGGATGTCCCCAACGTTTTCCTTGTATGTCTCGCGAGCAACGTCAAGAAGGGGATTACAATTCGCCTGAAATGACTAAGTTCGATTTCGCGCAGGAAAATTAAACGGTAACCTTCACAGCGTACACACGTGCATTGACGGCAGCAATTCCTGTCTGGGAAAAATTTCATTGGCTCACCTTGGCATTGGCCAGAAACTGAGGGACTCACTTTCTGGAGCGATGCGCCCTCGTTCAAACTCTCAGAAACGAGTCGTTCGATCTCCGCCAATCGTTGGTCGGAGAGCATCTTGGGAGGCGTCGAGAGAAACACACGCAAAAAGTCCAGTAACGCACGTCGCATATGATGCACAACAGCTCGCTCTTTGAACCAACGAGGGCCTTCTGCAATGCGGGCACGTGTCGAACGACGCCCCGCAGATTGAGCATATGCGTCACCCGCGAAGAGGCTGTTCGCGCCGAGCAGGCCTCACGCGTCTCGTTCGAAGCCAGCTGTACGTCTTTAGAATGGGAAACAAAGAGAAGGTGAGTGGGTAGCGGTACGCACAGCGCTGATGAGCTTGTCAAGGTCTACTCTACAGAGATGCTTCAAAGCGTCTTTGACCTCTGTAAATCTATCCTCGCATCGGACTAGCTCTGACAATAAATGAACGACGCTGCTAGATGAAGCACCGCTTAGAAACTACCCTCGACGGCATCCAGCCGCGCTTCTAAGGCCGTTCGAACTAGGGAGAGGTTGGGTTAAGTAGTGGAAGTCAACATTCAAGGCTAAAATATGCCTGTGGCTGGAGCTAGCAAGCTTGCGCGCAAGAGTCGCCTTGCCATAGCAGTAGAGCAATGATTCAGGACGCTGAGGAAACGTAAGTACTCGTCAGCGAGTGAGGTGTTGAAGCAATCCATACCCAAAAAGAGAATGAGGTGACTTCGCGTTCCCCATATTGCCAACAATCTCCAGGTTGAGTACTGTTTCCGGATCAATCATCATGGTCCCATCAACTGGAATGTAACGAATGCGCAGTGACCCGTTAGCAAACTGCGTGTTTAACTTGATCTCTGTGTATTTGAATAATGCCGAGGCAGCGGACAATGCATAGTATCTGACAAGAGGTATTAGGGCCTATACAATTAGCCAGAGACGCGCATATATGCGCACTTTCTTGAAACGGCCAGTATCATGGCTGCGCGTTCTTCGTCCTGGACACAAAGCTGAGACAGAAATTCCAGGCCTTGTTGTTCGAGCCGTGAGAAAAGAGTTGGTAGAGATAGCGACGACCTGTACCAGCATCTTCATTCCAGAATTTGCGTAATACGGGTTCAACAGGGACTCCAGGGAATTCATCACAAAGACGCTGCACAAGCAGAGACGTGGAATTTGGCTTATTTCTAGAGAATGGTCCTGAGCCGTCCTTTGGGTTCAGAAATGTATCCGGGACGAGAATAAGCCCTGGATAATGAAGGTGCATCTGATGGAGCGTTTTCACGTATGTTTGGCAGTCAGCGAGCTACAGTGCGTTTCGATCGTCAAGCCCGTGCGCCGCAAGGTGCACAGTACATATGCACGATACCTGAATCAACATGACACGACCAGTGTCACGATCAAGCGCTGCAATGCCAACTTCTCGGGCGATACCGCGGCCTTCTAGTAAAGAGATAATGAAGCTAGCCTCATAGCGAGAAGTTGCGGCCGTGGTCGCCTGTGCTGTGCCTGGGCGGGATTGGGCCGTGCGAGGACGGACGATAGACGCCGACCGCGACTGCCCAGTCCAAGGGCGAGTGGTATTGTCTGAATACGACTGCATGCACCAGCAGTTGTGCATGCAGTTGGTTGTGGGGTCGATTATATTTTAGATCACCGCGTTGTTGACACCTGTGTACGTGTTTGTCAACACCGGGCCACGGTAACTTGGTACAGTACAGTGTACATATTATCAGAACAAGACGTGCTGCTTATACAGGAGGACTACAGGAGGACCTCCTTTCTTGCTTGTAGTGACCGCTCATTCATAGGCACTGAGGTTCTCGCATCTTTTGCGAGCCCGTCGAACTCGACAAGTGGTGTCACGCAGTCAGTTGTAAGACCGCGAGTCGCGCCGGCGGATATCGACCGGACGTTGAGAAACGGAATGTATCGTTAGCCGCCTAATCTCCATTGGCTGTTCTATCCGGCGGCGTAGTCGCAAACATGTCCGGACGAGTAACGTAGCATCCTAGGGTATGGCTCCACACGTACTCGTGGTTGAGAATCATGGTAAGTGTTTGATAAGCGGCTGGTGTCGCATATGGTACTTTGGTACGGGGATCAAGATAGCGCGCAGGGCGTCCCGTTATCGGACATAGCTGCGTTGGTCTGGCTGATTTATACAATTCGTCATATGGCAGAATCGCGGGGAAGGAACGCATCACTCACAAAGTGGTCGCCCTCTGCTCACGTATGCTCTGACATCCTCCCACTTCACATGAGAACCAAACATCGCTGCCATGGTATCCTTCCAAGGGGGACGTGTTGCTGACTCGTCCTGGGAGGTCTCATGGATAACGTAGTTCTTCGCCACATTCTCCGTATGAAACTTGATTGCAGGGACCAGAAGCGGCGCACCTACACCGTTCGTGGGCTGTTGGATCTCTAGTTTCGTTTTTGAATCACCTGGTGTTGAGCTTGAAGCACCATTCTTGCCGTCTTCCAAACTAAGTATACATCGGGTCTCGGAAGTGGTTGTAGTCAAACATACCAGGAAGTTGGGCCTCTGCCGGTACTGAGAGTGTCTCACAGCGGCTGACCCATCTCAACAGAGGGCCGGAAATGGCTGTCCGTACTGCGAGCGCCCGCTTCCTCTTTTCTTCCTCTACGAAAAGGTAATTCCTGTGCTCAAATATGTTTCCCTCTTCCATGTCCAAAGCACGCGCGATAAGTTCGTCTTGCGTTTGTGCGCGGACCTTGATCTTCGACTTCTTTGGTATGGACTTGATGCACGCTTAGAGGGGCCCTTCAATCACAAGTGTAGAGGCAAACGCACCTTCTTGTCAGCTGCATCTTTCTTCATCCGTTGTGCAGTGGCACTTGTATTTAGGATGGTGTGCGAGCGCCGGCTTTGACGTTGTGCATTGTTGATGACTTCGCCAGTCTCTGCATCGATTGCGAGTCCGAGCGACACGCGCCGCTTTTTCTTCGCCGCCATAGAAGAAGTGTCCTCTGCGGCATCTTCATATATCTCCGGATTGAAAGTCACTTTCTGACGGGCATGAGCGACAGCGGCAGGCTTTTTCGACGCGGCTTTGTGCAACCTACAGTATGATCGGAAGAGAGTGAGCGACATGGTCGGATACGAAATGATGCATCACCTTCTTTTCCCTTCGTTCTTCGGCCCTTACTAGTCCTTCTCCTTCGTCGGCGGTCTGCTGCACTGCCTCGGCCTCTTCGTCCGTGCTCTCAAAGTCAGATCCGAATATGTCTTCCTCGTCTGCGGAGGTGTGTTAAAGAGGTTAGGAACGAAGATGAAGTTCTGACCTTTGACGATGACGAAGTCCTTGTCGTCTGCTTCGTCTTTAACGTCTTCAACGCTGAGCTCTGCGAGAGCTGCTTCCATACTGTTCCGACGCATCCATATATACGCTGTTCAGGAGGACAAAATTGTTTCGCACCGGTTACCCGCAGTGCTACGACGAGAACGACGTTGAACCAGAGTGTTATCTACATCCATGTTCGTTGAATGCAAGGACATGCTTGGGTGAGAGTTGTTGACACGTTTGGCGCGTTGACGGCGAAATACAGTATTACCAAATAGCAAACTCGCGCGCCTGCCCTTCTGTTTGTTCACGCGCCGCTTCCACCTCCATGCTCAAACCACTTCCGGGGCCTTCACGCCTTTCGAAGATTCTACAAAATCTCAACAGGGCACCGCGACCTACATTGGCCGGTGTCAAGAGCATCACCCTCACGCTGGCACAGCGAAATGACCACTTCGGTGCACGGTACGACCCTCGATCTCGAACGCGGACAGTTTACCGAACGCATCCCACAGCCACTTCCTGAAAGAAGAGATGCCTAGGATACGGTATGCCAACCCAAAGATTGACATTCAGGTCAACAAACTCCCGAAAGCAAAGGAGGAAGCGTGGAAGCCGGAGCTTGTGCTAGAATTTTGTTCGTCCTCGTCGTTCACTACCTTTGTTTTGCTCTACCCGAAGTCTTACAACTCCAATGTAGCTGACGGCCGAAAACAAGATTTTGACATCCACAACAAATGGTCTTCAAGAATATTTGAAGAAATCATGGACTCGGCCGGAGGTAACAGCTGGACACGCTGGAAGACCGAGCGCATTGAAAACGGACTTCCCATTGTCGATGGGCCGCCACAGAACTATGTTCCCCCAACACCCAGACCTGCAACGGGTGCCGCGGCTGTGCTACCATAGTTTTTCGGTTTAATGTGTCTGTCTTTACTGCTCACTATCCTAAGCCCCAGAATTACTATTCATGAGGGTACTACGTTGGTCAATCGTTTAAGGAAGTGACCAATTTTGGTGCAAATGAGATGCAGCGATGAACAAGCCAATAGCCACCACGGCAGCAGCGAGATCGTCTAATATAGCTCCAACCAGCTGCATATACCCGAAGCCATACGTGATGATAGAAGGGAGCGGTTTTGGGAGATGGGGGAGGGCCAGTGATAGAAGCATCGGGGGCTGCGCTGGGTCCTGGAAACCACGTTCAACGAGAAGAAAGTGCTGCATGGTGTGAACACTCACAAAACCCGAAAAGATTCGCATCGAGTGAAGGCCTAGCTCCAGGGATACGAAAGCCCAGAAAAACGGCTAGAGTATACTGTCAGACCGAGATGATTCGAGTAGCAGTGACCAACACGAAAACTCACAATGGTCTCGACACTCCATAAACTCCCCTCCACCGAGCCTGTCGCCAGCCGGGCCCATCGGTTCCACATATTGCTTGAAGAAACGACAGCGGAATTCTGAACCCGAAACGCTTCAGGCTCCATCCAAAAGACGAAAAACGCCACGAGCGCCCACACAGAGAAGACATGGAGGATCGGGAGTAACTTCCAAGTTAGGGTTTTCGGCCTCGCCTCTGTTTGGGACAGAGGTGTACTTCCCGCGCCCTTTCCCGCGCCAGCTCCTGCGGCGAAGTTAGACATTAACGCCAGAAGTGGGTCATCGGCCATGGCTCCGTTTGGGCCAAGGACATCAGGACCGAGTGACCCTGACCCAATAGGAGGCGTGCCACTAAGGAGAGCCCGCAAAAATTGTTGTTGCTGTTCATCTGACCAGGCAGATGGGTCTGGTGGTGAGGTACCCGACCCTGAAGAGCCATAGCGAGATCCATGTGGATCAGGTGCACGACGTGGAGGTTGAGAAGCAGCTGGTGGAGTTGGGAGGGGATCGTCGCCAATGAAATTAGCAAGATTTGCTTTTTGGGCTGGGGGTGGAGAAGGTGGTGTTGCTGTTTCTACCAGAACGACGCATGAGAACACCGTTAAACTATCAACGAAGCACTGAACCTACCAGGGTATACGAATTGTGGAGCATCGTCTCCCCTTGCAGACGAGGTCAACTTCGAGAGACGGTCAGTGCCCCTACTGAGAATTGCTCTTCGTCGAGCTTCTGCTTTCGCTGCGGCAGACATGTTCGTTGTTCGTGATAGGATGCGGCGAGTGTGAGGCCTACCGAAACCGGAACCACTCACGCGTGGGGTCACGGGTTACGCGCGTTACGCTCGGACACTCATCTGCCTCGCCATGTCACCTCAGGATAAAGCTACGACCGAAAGACATGCGCGCATCCTTAGAGAGCTTGTCAAACGCCTAGAGAATAGAGTTTGCGCAGATTGCAAGCACAACGGTAAGTCCAACCTCTCCGATTGGCTCATCTTCTGACCTATCCTCTTTTTCCCGGATACATAGATCCTCGCTGGGCCTCATGGAACCTGTGCGTTTCCCGTAGCCATTCTTTTTTCAACGCACTTCATGCTTTTCTCCAGTGGTGTCTTTCTGTGCATCCGCTGTTCTGGTATTCACCGTGGAATGGGCACTCATATCAGCAAAGTCAAGTCAATTGATCTCGATGCCTGGACACCTGAACAGATGGAGGTATATAACTAGTATCTACTCACAGCGCCCACCCTCATGACGAATGTACGAGCCAGAACATCCAAAAATGGGGAAACCGCCTTGCCAATCTATACTGGGAAGCTCATCTCAAACCCGGGCATATTCCACCTGATCAGTGAGTCCATTGTATTGCTTGTAACAGGTAACACTATCTGACATCACCATAACCTCAGTAAGGTAGAATCTTTCATTCGATCGAAATATGAGTCCCGCCGGTGGGCATTGGAGGGGCCTCCTCCTTCAGATCCGGCAGCTCTTGAAGGCAGCTCGACTACCGTCGATGTTGACCCAAAACCTCAATCATCCTCTCTTCCCGGACCAAATTCGGCCCATACGGATCCCCCTCACCGCCAGCCCACTGCACCCGCGGTCACACCTGCCGTTACGGCGCGACAATTACAGCCACGCCAGCTCCTTTCTGCTCAATATGCGCGTGGCAATGCCACGCCCCAAACCACCCCCCCTGCTCCGTCCCCTGCTCCACCATCGGCGTCCGCACCCTCATCCTCTGCGCCAGAAAATGACCTCTTCTCGCTCGATTTTCACGCGCCTCCTGTAGACCCCACACCCACGGTATCCGCACAAAAGAAAGATACTAAGCAAGATATTCTCTCGCTCTTCTCGGCGCCCGCTGCGCACTCTCCTTGGGCACAAGCACCAGTCACTCAACCGCAGTCCCAGGCACTTCCGCCGTTCAGCAATACAACTGCCGCCCCCTCGTCTGCTGCGACTTGGAATGTTGGCCACAATTGGAACAATCCTGTACCATCCGTGCAACAGAATGTCTGGGGCTCTGCTACTCCTGCCCAACAACCGTCACTACTTGGCTCCGGAAGTGATATTTGGGGAGGGACCGTTAATAATGCTGCAAGTCCCAGTGTTGGTCTCTTTGGGTCGTCGACTGCGACACACACTGATAAGAAGGAGGACGTGTTCGGGGACATCTGGGGTAGCTTCAAGTAGATACCGCGTTTCCTCTGTTTGCGCCGTTGATGATACCAAGTAGTCGGCAATCCAAACGTTTGTCTCGCGTCTGAAGATCCAAAGAGTCCAATTTGCGTTTTTGTCCCTCTTCGTAGTCCTTGGTGAGTCTCTTGTCTTCAAACTCGATCACCTCTGTTCATCGATTCCAAACTTGCTGAGCTCTAGTAGTACAACTATATTTTAAATCAGTAAGACAAGGTCTAGTAGGAATGTCAGGACCGCTGGGATCTGCGGGCATTTCTTCTGGACCACCCCATCATCACCTTTGTCAAACTTTTGTGACCATAATTTCAATCCGGCCCTCATTTTATCGTGTGATTATATCTATACATGCTCCTATTTATTTTCTTTGGGAAGAGAAGACGCCGGGAAAGTGCCAATCTAGTGAGATCTTTCGAAATTTGCACATGTGTAAACACTGGCATTTGCAGACATAGTCCCTTCGTCGTACGTATTAATTGGCGTTGGGTTCTTGTCCTGCCCTCCTATTCGAAGGGTTCAACACACTCCGGCTATCTCAAAGGCCGTCAAAGCATATCGAACCCATTTGTATGCCATACAAATGGATTCGATATGCTAATGCCAGTGGATGTAAAGGTAAGCGCAACTCAATCAAACTAAACGTACATGAACTTCGGGCATGAGAGAGATTCCTTTTAGTGTAACGACGCAAGAGTAGAAGAGGCAGAGGGATTGAGGCGACCGAGGTGGCGGAGTCGACCTTTTATGCTGGTTCGCGTTCATGTTAATCTTATATTCGTTACAGGGCTCCGTAAATTTTCGGACGAAAGGAAATACAATCAGTTATTGTAGATCTGCTCAGTCGCCCTCTACACAGACGCAAGATCCTTTAAGACGTCGGTTCACGTCATTGTCTGATGCTGAGCCGGATTTTGGATACAACGCACCTTCTCGATCAATTTCCTCGCAATCGGGTGGAATTCTTCTTTTGACCGCAGAAAATACTCCTTCGCTAGAGTCGAATCGACTCGCCCAGCCGCCCGAAACGTGGGGCGGCAGAATTTCATGCGGCCCTTGACCACACCCGTGCCATCACGACCGGTTACCCATTTGAGTGCGTGACTGGCAAAGTCGAGCGCTACCGACGATTGGGGTTCCTTCAGCGCGACATTGTAAAAGCGCAGGCGAATCTCAGCATTTGGTGAAGTAGCCGCGTCGTAGAGCGCGCCGAGGTGTTCTATATGGGCTGATGGTAAAGGTGCGTACGTTGCAAGGCGTTCGAAGAACACAACTACAATAAGGTAAGGGATTGAGATTGGATAATACGGTCAAAGTCTCACTCTTTTGGTTCGAGTTATAGCCTTCCACGTCTGATGCCGCAAAATCTAACTTGTTCACGTCAGAGATGGTCCGCGAGGCGTCCCATCGCGCGGCTAGACTATAGGCAGACTCTGCCAGGGTAGTGTCATACGAGGGTTCCACCGGAAGCTTCAAGCCTTCGCCGTAAAACCATTTCTGAAGAACAGGTCAGTCGACTAGCTGCAGATAGTGCGTCCGAATGAAGATGGACTCGCATCCCAGTCCACGCTGTTGAGGGCGTCGAGCTTTTCTTGACCACCATGCCTCTCGAAATACGCATAAAGATGGGCTTTCCAGTCCCATGTAGTAATGCTTTTTCCTTGAAACGTTGAGACATAGTCTCGGATGTAGGGAAGGAAGACGTCTAATCCCCCTAGCGTTTTTTCTGGGAATCCGTCAGATTCAAAAGCCTTTGTGAAAAGGCAGAAGAACACACCCAAGTAAAACAGGAAGTTGGCGCCTTTCTCGTATGGGATACTGCTGTACGCGTCGTCGGGGTCTTCGCCTGGCTCAAAATCAATCACCAAACGTTGGTACTTTGGCTTATCAACGTAATTGCCCAAAGCCTCGTAAAGGGCCGCAGAGCCGATGATATATTGGAATCCTCGCTCCGCGGAGGAGTGTAGAAATTGTTGCAACAGGCGTTCGATGTATGTTGTCCACCCTTCATTGAGCCAAAAGTGCGTCGCTTCAGCATGGCTGTGTAAGCGCTAATTGTTAACCTAGCAGATGTGTGTGCTTCGTTTGGGGGACTCACGTAACACCATTTCCGAACCAAGAGTGAGTGAGCTCGTGCACGACAACATCGACCAGCGTGCGGTCCCCGGCAAGAAGTGCTGAAGAGGTTAAGCAAGAATAGATGGGCTATTTGTCAAAGTTGAACGCACTGGGCGTTAGGAAGGAAAGACAGGCGTTTTCCTTTTATCTTCGTCAATGAAGGTTGCCAGCCTGAACAGTACACGACTCACCATGCCTCCATACGGGAATGATGGCGGAAGAACCAAGACATCGTAGACCCCGAATTTGTAAGGACCTATAATATCTTCCTCTTTTGCAAGGAATCTAATCGCAGTTAGATCCCCAATCGCGCATTAGAAAAAATGAGATCATATAGCGACCTTCCCGTGTCCTCGCTGAATTCCCAGTAGCTGGCATCCAATAACTCCGGCTCAGCCCAGACCCCACTCTTCCAACTTCTTCCTTCGATTGGTGGGAAGGGCTTATAACGCACATTCCCACTGGCGATGGCAATCAGATAGGAAGGTATTCCGACCGGCTACACCGTGGCATTGATGTAAGATTCCCGACTCGGAACATTTCGCCCGTACCTGCGTGTATACGTAAGTGACAACATCCTTCCCGATAGTTTTTCCGTCATGTGCAGGACCCTCAGAGGGAGGCGAAACACGGATGGCCGAGAGCAGGACTGGGAGTACTGACGCGACTTTTGCCGCATACGTCTAAGAGCAAATCAAGATCAGGGGAAACTGCTCAGTTACTATCTGACCCACGATTTTAAGTGAAGGTGTGTCTGCGAATGCTTTGAATTCGTGGGATATAACTGCATCAAAGAATAATCCTCACCCTGTAACGGCGCCAGGGCACGAGCATATATCGGTTGACATTGGCTAAACAGATACGAGAATTGCTTTCCCTGCGTCTGTCTGAGAGTGTTCCGTATGAATATACTGACGGATGAGAGGATTGACCACAATGTACTCCTTGGCCAGCCATTGAAGCGCCGTGCTGCCTTTCGTCGTTCGATAAGATATGGTGACCTTCACGGTAGAATTTGCCCCGATTATTGGCGCAAGGGGAACGTGCAATGCCGAGCCCATTACTTTATGTCTTTCACCAAGAGCGAACTTCGGCGCTCCGACATGAATCGACACTCGAACAGCCAACCAGACGACCTACTTGGACAGCACGTCCTTCCACCTGCACCTCGCTGATTTCCAGGTCGGCGGTGTCGAAGCTTTAGATGACCATGGTAAATATGTCCCATGATTGTGGCGCATCGAAATAACATACATGACTTCTTCAACTCCACTTTCCTGAGCCAGGAGCGTGTGTGTTGCAGTTCCTTCTACGATCTGATTTGCAAAGTCCAGGGTCCAGTCAAAGTCGACATGTTGAGTGAAAATTTGGAGGTAGTTGGCTTGGGTGGTCGGATCCGGCATATCTTGAAGCTGCAGACAAGGTGGGTTCTGTCAGAAGAAGCTGGCGCAAACTGTCCTGAAATGTGTGGCCACGGATCACGCTCATGCATCATGAGAGCATGAGCGCACTTTGTACTTACTGGGACGAGCCTCACACGGAAGAATGCCAAATCAGACCGCGGTCATTCGGATTTGCGCCCAAGAAGGAAAGGATGGCATCGATGCAGAGATCGATCAGACATGCCAGTGCAAGTTCGCACTCTGATCTCACGCACGATCTCACGCACGTTACGGGGTATATTGTACTATTGTATACAGAGAGGAAATGGAAGAAGCGTACATATGTCCGTAAAATCTGTCCGTCATGGCAACATACGTCAAAACTAAATATACAACTACTTGATGGGTTTTGGGTCGTGACGCTCTGAATGAACATTGGGATACAACGGACATAAGAATCGTAACAGAGATTTGTCGGGGTATCAGGCCCGGGCCATCAGGCGTGGTCTCTGTAGGGCCGTGTCAATTGATCGGGTATGGTGCCCACATTTAGATGCAGGGAAGAAATACCTTCGAGGTTCCACCGAACGCAGCAATGCCAAGACTTGCTCGGCGCTTCGAGGCGTGGATCGGCTGGGGCTGATAGATATGAGAACCAGGCCATGTGGAGGGGAGAGGTCTCAGGGCTCTAGATCTTGGCTCGGAATTCTGTTTCATTGAGACGGAGAGAAAGGACGTTGGTAGAATCGTCCAAGCCCCGTGGTGGGTCAGATACTTCAGTGACATTTGCTCAGCTGGGTTGTCTGTCGCCAATTTGGACGGAGATGGCGGTAAAGGTGGAGATGGATAGCACAGTCGTGGGGACGCAGGTCCAGGTAGGAGTGGATGCGGACCATGAACGAGATCAAGATATTCCCGGACAGCATGTGCATTGAGAAGAATAGATGGGGAAGGTACGTCAACCCCTGACTGAGCGAGGCGTTAGTGGCGAGTGGGCGCATATCTGAGAAACATACAAGCGGGGAACTGCAAATCGGTCCGTTAAGCCAAGGCTCGTGATGGTCTGAGCCTGGTATGACAATTTGCAGCGCTGGGCGTCGATGTGACGGGCGAGATGAGAGTGACAATCTCTGCTCCGTGTGTTCTGTGGGTAGCTGTTGTCGCACTGCTCCTTTGTTAATTTAGGCTTTCGATGCAAGGAAAGCTGATCGTTTACTTACCGTCAACGGTTGAGAGTCTTGAATCCGCAACGGCCTCAGATTTGATTTGAGCGCCTTCGTTACAGGGCGAAACATTCGATGACGAAAGGGGCGGTGTGCTCAAAGGCAGGGGAATCGGGCGCTTTCTCTCGAGCGGCGGTGGCGTTTCTGCCCCTGTTCGAAGGCAGGTCCGAAGTTGACGTCGCAGGGACTCTAAGGCGGCATACTCGGCCTCTCGCTCGCTATCTGAGTATTCATTCAGAATACGGTGTTCCACTTCACGTTCCCACCGACGCTCATAGAGGAATTGCTCTCTCCACCCTGCAGGCGCTGGTGCAGCAAATTGGGACCATGAGAGATTGTTTTTGATAATTGAATTGAAGTCATCTTTTCTAGGGGGACCGCTGAAAGGAACTGGTTAGTGCTGTCAAGGATACCGGGGATTATGTACACACAATAAATAAGAGAGTGGTGGGCTTAACGAAGGACATAAGGAAGGTATTTGGATCGCGAGCGGGGAGAGTTTTTTGGGGCTCTCCTGGTGAAAATCCAGGTAGTCGATATAGCGCCGAGCGAGGTTGCCCACAAAACGCTTGAGTCGGCCACCATCCATCATAGCCTTAGCTTTGTAGCGATATCGACTTGGCTGGGAGGAGAGTGTTCGTCGGTGTTCGGCACAGAACTGGGATTGCCTCTCCCTCGCGTCTCTCATGATTAGTCGGATGCTTGCGAGGCGAGCGGCCATGGTACCCTTGTCGGGTAGAGGGATGCAGAAGGGGACCTCGAAGCATCTTTCAGGATCAATATAGTAAGAAGTCATTTTCGAAGAAAGTTGAACGTCCGGGATATCGAGTCGGAGTTTTTGGCACGCCAGCGCGCGGGGGAGAAAGAATGGAAGGAAATAGCGTGGTCATTTGAAGCCAAGGCCGTAGGAATATAAACTCGAGGGAGAACAAGGAGTAGGGGAAGCGATCGCGCCCGGCAAACGGCCCGCGGGATGGTCTATTGTCCATTTGACGTTCTATTGTTCGTACAAGGTAGTACTGTACAGTCCTCTATGTCCACGCTTGCCCATAAGATCGGTGCGTGATCCGTGCCACCCTCTGGGTGATCCGAGACCCTCACATCGATGAAGGGTCGCTTCTCTTCTGCCCGCGTTGCGGCACACTCCTTCACCTCCCACTTGGTAACGAACCAAATGTAGTGTGCGAACAATGTGGTCACGTCGAACCAGCGAGTTGTGTGTCCCTACTTTCTCGTCCCTACTCCTCATTGGTGCAACCCTCCTGTGCAGCCTATGAAAATAACGAGATCACGACTCACTCACATCCTGATGCTTTTCCATCTTCGCTGAGGCAAAAGCGTAAGACCAGAACGAAAATTCATGAGGCCTCCGAGTCGCTATTAAAGGTAACCATATATTGCTCTTCTAGAAGCTGCAAGCATCCTACGTAATCTAGGTCGCCGAAACGTGTCCCGAATGCGGTCACACAGAGGCATACACCAAGGAGATTCAGGTTCATACTCGTTGTTTTTCGAAATTGAATGTACTCAATTCAGTTCCTTAGATGCGCAGTGCTGATGAGGGGTCTACCATCTTGTACACTGTATGTATGTCCGAGCTTTCCCTTGCTCGGGTTCCTCACTTTGTTCGCTTGCCAGTGTGTCCAATGCAAATATGGGTGGCGTGTCAACAACTAACCCTGGAGATGCCCCTCATATTTTGGGAGCGGTGCTACACATACACGCCCACGGAGCAGAAGAGCGCCACAACTCCAAAACTACCCAGTGTGCTAGCCACGATCGCCACTACCGCCTCACGTGTCGGAATTGTCGATTTTGGTAGGCTGTAGACAGGTTGAGTAAGAATGGCACGTGGCGGTAGTATGGATATCACATACGTAGTGAAGTAAAAAGCGAGTCCGAAGGTTGCAGCGAGAAGAACGAATGCGAGGTAAGAGAGGAAGCTGACTGGCACATAAGGAGAGAATGCTGGTGCGACACTGTGTAGGTGCTGGTGCTAGTAAGATAAACCGAAAAGAAGGAAAATGGGGAGCTCACATACCCTCACAGTGGCGTATGTCGCCGTTGACACGGGGTTATCTGACATGGTTGTTTGCCCCGAAGTGCTTGAACAATAAATCCACAAGGGCCAAGTTCGGGAGAGAGATGAGGAGCTGACGTAACTGAATGCCACCATGCTACAGAGACGGGTGGGGATGGCAAACACGTGTCATCAACACCATATCAACCCGGTTCTCGCCCCTTCTCTCTTGCTTTCAACGTCCACGATTCTCGACAACCTTACTCGTATATCTAATTCTCGTCGTACGTCGGTGCATGTTAGCGCCTTTCTCCCACTTGTAGTGGCCCCTGTCTCTCATTTTTTCTGACTTGTGGTGCCACCTATTAGATGTCGTCTGCCCAACAAAAAGTTCAGCAGCATCCCGCCTTTCAGCAGGCCCAGGCAAAGGCCAACTATTACCTCGCTCAATTGGATAAAGAAGTACGCATTTGTGCTCTATGATTTATCTTCCTATGGATTTTAATTTCTTCCGACTACTTGTGTGACATTTCCAGCTCTCCAGGTATCCTGTCCTCGTAAACCTGGAGCAGCGTACTCAGGTACCGAAGGCATACGCCTTCATTGGTGCGGTCACCCTCCTCACCCTCCTCCACTTCGTCAACGCCCTCGCTGCTCCTGCCTCCAATCTGATTGGATGGGGTCTTCCCGCCTACCTCTCGTTCAAGGCCCTTGAGTCACCTGGTCACGATGATGACGCACAGTGGCTCACCTATTGGATCATTTTCGGCTTCTTCAATTTTGCCGAGGGCTTTGCCCTTCGTGCCTTACTGTACTACTTCCCGTGGTACTTCTCATTCAAGACGCTGTTCATCCTTTGGCTGCAACTTCCCGCTTTCCGCGTGAGTGTAGTTAAACTGTCATCCCATGAGGTTTCTGATTTACTGAACTATTTTTCAGGGTGCACAAACTGCTTATTACAGTGTCCTAAAGCCTGTTCTCGTGAACCTCAGCCACCGCGCCAACTCGGGTCGCACGTTTTCCAACGACACAGTTACGGCTGAAGGCTTGCGCGATCGCGTGGCTACGGCCACGTCAGAATGATTGCCTGCTGTGACTCACCGATCGAAGCCACGTTCTCGCTTGGAATAGACCTTTTTTCTTTCTTTCTTTCTTTCTTTTTTCCCTTACTCTCTCGATGATCGATCGTTGATCCTGATCTAAACTTGCTCAACCGTTGTGTCTGTCATATCTCGTACCTAGTACTGTCATAGTTATTGAACATGGTTCGTGGAGTAATGATACGCAGTTGGGCACGACTACGTCACGACGAGCCTGATTGGGCCGGAAGAACCGATAATCAGTCCGTGGTCTTCGCCTTATTCGAGAAGTGAGGGGCCTAGCCATCAGTTTCCTGTTCATTACCGCTTATTTTTGGTTCAATAAGTGTTGACAGCGCCGCTGATACGTACGTTTGATAATTCTCGTTTGATTTGAGTAACGCAGTCTTGACGCGCACACCACACACTGCCCCTCGGCCTTTATTAGTCCCTCTTTAAATCTCATGGCCATGCTTCGCTTATTGGTGCCTCACCTCCACCCTCCTCCCAATCTCTCCTGGGGCCTCGTCCCATGTCGGGAAAATCCACTGAAAAGAACTCACCTGGCTCTAATGCAAATATCCAGGGCGATGAGTACTCTTCACCCAGTCCCGCACTAGTGGGCTATACCAATGGATCTAGCTTTGTCGAGGACACGACATCGCAGTATCCCTATCCCGATGACTATGCTCCCCCCAAAGGTCTCAGGGGCCTCTTCTATCACCCCCGCACACAAGTCGTTCTCCTCGGCTTTGTCTGCTTCATGTGCCCTGGCCTCTTCAATGCCCTCAACGGCCTCGGTGCCGGGGGGCAGATCGATAGCGCAACCAGCGCCAACGCAAACTCGACGCTGTATGCCACCTTCGCTGTAGCGGCCTTTTTCGCTGGGTCCGTTCCCCTTCATCCCCTCTCGTTCTTTTGAGGTTTGACGCCCGCTAGTTCCATCAACAACATCCTTGGCCCTCGGTTAACACTTTTTCTTGGAAGTTCCGGCTATGCCATTTACATAGGGTCGTACCTGTAAGCATCTCTAGCACTATCATGGTTGAGTTCCCACCCATCGCTGCTCCCAGCGTCGTCAATATTCACAATAACGCCGGGGGTTTCATGATTGCAGCCGGAGCTGTGCTTGGCTTGTGCGCTGGTTTACTTTGGACAGCTCAGGGGTCCCTTATGCTGGCATACCCAACCGAAAATCAAAAGGGAACATTTATCGGTATTTTTTGGTCTATCTTCAACCTCGGTGGAGTGGTTGGCGCTTCTGTCTCCTTGGGCCAGAATTTCCATTCAGAGGTTTTTTGTCTTTATATCCTTCCGTTTGTTCCGTGCTCACATAATTTCTCTTCATCTGTCAGACTAACCGAGGTGCGCACTAATTCCCGTCTGTGTCCCCGTGACTATCTCACAATCATCTACTCTAGTTTCCAATGGTACTTATGTGCGTAAACCACCCCTCTACTTGCGGACATTACTCACCGTGTTGTGATAGATCGGCTTTATGATTCTTACGGGGATGGGCTCCCTCATTCCCCTTCTCATGGCGGACCCCGATAAAATGATCCGAACCGACGGCTCCAAAGTGACCACTCCTCGTCAGCCATCCTGGAAGACCGAAATATATGGCCTTTACGTCGCCCTGCGCACTGATCCAATGATCGTGTTCCTCTTCCCCATGTTTTTCGCCAGTAATTGGTTTTATACATGGCGCAAGTCACCCTGGTTTTCACGTTACCTCTATCGAAGCTCAATTGTTTTCGTAACTCAGAATTTAACGATTACAACGCTGCACTATTCAACATTCGTGCGCGTTCGCTGAACAACTTGGTCTATTGGGTCTCACAAATTCTGGGCTCGGTGTCCATCGGCTTGCTCCTGGACCAGCACCAATTCCCGCGTCGGGCTCGCGCCTTCACCGGTTGGTCAATACTTCTGACCTTTGTTCTGATTGTCCACATCTGGGCCTTCTTCTATCAGCGGTACGTGTTCAATTGGCCACGTGGCTGCTCACTAAACCAAATTTTCATGAAGGACGTACACACGACAGTCCATGCCACCTGATGCGTCCAAGATGGACATCTACGACAAGGGTTACACTGCCCATCTGTTTCTCTACATATTTTGTGGCCTTCTGGACTCCATGTGGCAGACAACCGCGTATTGGATGATGGGCGCTATGTCAAACGACCCGGCAAAACTCGCATACTTCGCCGGCTTCTGTGAGTCGTTCTGGGCGGCAGCTTTATCCTAACTGGTACACGGACCAACTGTTTCCCTCTTTCAGACAAATCAATACAGTCAGCCGGCGCGGCGGGCGTGTGGCGTGCTGATGCCATGAAAGTACCGTACGTAAAGCACGCATCTAACTACCTTGGATGTCACATACTGATTCGGATTCTCAGGTACATGAATCTCTTCCTGTCAACATGGGTACTTCTTATCGCGGGGTTGATCTTCTCGTTGCCCATGATCCATCTACGGGTGAAAGACCACACCGACGTCGAGGATGAAGTCCTGTAAGTTCCTGTTGTCCCCCTTCAAAGAAAGCGCTTTAACTCCTCGAAGCGCACATATGGACGAATTTCATCGAGTCCTTCCACCAGATTCGGACGTGCGGCGCTGATGATTCGGATCTTGAATTGCAGTCATTTTTTACGTTTGTGACGAGGACTTTGTATGTACTTAAATATCGGGTTATCGGGCGAGTATTTATTCTGCTAATAGTAGTAATGGGACGTTTGCGATTTCTCATGACTGGATATGTTGTGTTGCGATGTAGGACAAGTGATGTGGCGAGCAAAGAATGGGTATGTACTCCCAGTGAAAACCTGCGCCGAGAATATCCGAATGAATCCGAGCCTACCTGGGCGTAACTGAGTTCAGCTGACAATTCACAGTTCAAATCTGAGTTTACTGTAGTGTACTATACTTGTAATCGTTCAATGTACAGTACATAATGGTACACAGTACGCCGTGACTGTAACAGTATAGTAATGACTTTGGAGGATGGACCCACTCATCCGCCACAACCACTCTTTTTTTTGAATCCCCGCCACAACCACTCCTACTATAACTCCGCAAGACAATTCACCCGCACTGACTGACTGAACTGGTACAGTACTGGTACCACTGCGCCCTCCAACTCCGCAAGGTGCTTCACCAAACTGTGCTGTGCCCTGCAACTTAACCCAAACCACCTGCCGCTCCTCCGCAACCACTGCACCTACCCCAACCATCTCCGACTCCATCCACCCCCTCCCAGTGATGCCCGTCCCTTGACAACGACTCCAATGTTCTACTAGCACTGAAACTGTAAGTTAGTCACTGTCCCCTTTTCGCTCACATGTGTGTCGACTCAGACACAAAGCAACCTTCGGTGTACTGACTGATGTGATATAGCGACATATCAACTTGGTCGCTATACCCCCTCGCAAATCATCTCCTGCCTTGGCAAATCAAAGGGCAACCGCCAGTGTCTCAGCGCATACACCCGAAGTCCGAGTCATGGACAACAACAAAACCTCCAAGTTGAATGCGACTCCCCAGTTGTCGGTTGTCAGCAGTGCGGGGCAACAATCCGGATGACACCCACCATGTGAGCGATTCTTTCACCGGAAGTCCGCATATACCCTGCATATAGTTGCCATATACTGATCTGTCATATTCCTCATAGGTGAATACACCGTGCGTGTCCACTGTCCTACACATTCTCGATCGGCTAACTATGATTCAATGAGCTGGCGTTTTGACCCTAAGGCTCTAGCGACTCAGTAGCGAGGAGCCAGCCGGATCTACTGCAACCCCGCCTATCCTGATTGGTACGTTTTCCCCCGTTCTCATGACGCAACGGAAACTAAACAACCCCTTGTGGTTTGCCAGGGATGGCCTTGGATGGGCCACCGCATATATTTGGGTAGAAGGGGACGTAGTCACGTAGAGGGTTTGGACGGGCTTAGATAAATTCAGATGACATCTGTATAATAATCTAGATAATAATGATTTTTTATATAATAATTCGTGCATCTGAAGATTTCAGTACAGTGCAGTTGAACGCAGACAAACGCAGATAAAAAGCGAGAACGACTCAGATTTGGCGCAGTGAGACTCGGATATCATCTGAAAAACGGACAAAATCTGGCATGTAACGGGGTGGTCTGAGTAATCAGACCTGCTCAGATTGACGCGGACAAGCTCGGTCTACCTCGGCGCAGGTTTTCACTGGGATGTACTATTTGTTGTACGTATTGATGAATACGGGACTGAAGACAAGATTCTCACGGGCGAGGTGTCGTGGTCTGTGGTGCATGACCTGACCAGCGCTGACAAGATTGCATCAAAGATCGATCCCAGAAATTCCCGAAGAAGCTCGAGTGCTCAAAATATTGTAGCCAGGGCGCTCCTGTCGTTGCCACCATCAACCATGGAATTGAGCGCTTTAACGCCAGGCCCATTTTTTCCAAAAGTGAATCCAACCCAGACCCCACGTGCAAACGGCTCGTCCTTCTCGCGGACTCGGTCTACGTTGCGTTGCTTCTCGCGTACCTCGGCATACTTGGCCATATCGTCTGGCGAGGTAAAGTCGTCATAATATCCGGTGTCCTCGTCGGAGTCGAGGGCAGGTACAAATGGTGCCAGTGAACCGCGAAGATTATCCCATGGTGCTCCTTTGAAGAAGGGATGAGCGCGCACTGCGTCGAGAGTGCAATATCGCACACTTGTGTGCGCGATCAGTCTGTTGGAACAAAATGTCAGGCAAAGGACACTTCGACGTCTCGGGTGGGGGAGATCTGCACCTAGTAATGGCGTCCCAAGCGACATCCGTTAGATTAAAGATTAGGTCCTCGGGTTTGTCGTACTCGGGCCGCCGCAGGACTTTGGTCCAATTCTTGAGGTTAGTCCACGTCTCTTCCGGTGTGCCGCCACTAAACGGGGGAAAGCCTGCTAGGAACTCGAACAGAATACACCCCAACGACCAGTAATCGACTGCATAAGAGTAGGGCTTCCCGCGCAACACCTCAGGTGCCATGTAGTCCGGCGAGCCGACGATCGAATCTGCATAGCGTAGATCCTCACTCCGAATGGAACGGTATAGCGATCGCCGTTCCATTGTAGAACGGTGGACGATCTGATTGTCTTTTACCTTGTCGAGCTACACGAATCATCGTCAGTTTGGCAGCGGACACGGTAACAGAGATGCTGGAGTAGAGGCGCACTTTGATCTTGAGTGACTCGATACGTTTGGGGTTGAGTGCCCCAGTAGCAAGACCAAAATCTGTAAGTTTTACGTGGCCAGTAGAATCGACAAGGAAGTTCTGTTTCGGATGCGTCGCTCAAGAGAGTCCGGAAGTAATCAAATTTGTCGGGACACACCTCGGGCTTGAGATCACGATGTATATAGCCGAGCTTGTGCAGCTCGCTGACTGCGGCGAACATCTGGCAGATGTAGAAGCGTGCATGTTCTTCCTTGAGAACGCCTGAATTGTTCAACAACGTCCGGAAGTCGCCTCCAGGAACATACTCCATCGCGAGGTAGACATGCTCGGCATCTTGAAACGCGTACAGAAGGCGAACAAGCCATGGCGTTTTCGTCGCGGTGAGGATGTCGCGCTCCACAAGAACGTGTCTAACCTAGACGGGTGATTTTGAATCGATAAAAGACGATGTGTAGTAAAGATGGGGACGTACCTCATCCATTTTGAAAAGTGTTCGTTTACGCATCTTCTTTAGGGCACATACTTCGCCGGTCTCCTGCTTGCGTGCCAGATAGACCTCACCATATCCACCCTGGCCGACCTGAGCTATGATGTGGAACTGCTCCACACGCAGCTTCGCTCGCCTTCTCCTGAGGAGCACACGTTCACGACCACAATAGGATTTAAACTCTTTGTGATACTCTGCTGGTGAGAGGTCGCGCGAGGCGGTATCTTCGTCGAACTTTGTGCGACGGTCTTTTCGGTTATTGATGTAACCTAATAGTTGGAAATAGTAATCGAGGAAATCTGAAGGCGGAGATCAGGACGGATTGAGTACGAGGGAGTATAGCGTGACGTGCATAATTGGGCGACGGTGGACTTGCGGCGGACCTCGGACGATTCAAGGAGCTCGCGTTCCCACAACTGAAGATTGCCATTCTTAAGAGTGGTGCCAGAGCGCGCCGTATTCATGTTGATGTCGTTGGAGAGGGTTCCTCTGGCAGTTGCCAGTGGCATCCGAACATCGGGAAGGCCAACAGCCGAGCTTTTGGCTGTATCCATATAAATATGATCTCGCCGTGGTAAGCCGGCCATATCTGATCTGAGATGCTGGGTTCTGGTTGGGGCCGCTTGACGGTCTGTGTCGTGCAGTCTGACTTGGGTTGCTTGTGCAGTTCCATCGCGTACGTAAGCATTTCCAACTGATGTCATTCGTTCCCAAGGGCCAAGTCCGCTCTCCTTACTTAATGAAGCACTGTCGCCCCTGCTAGCATCCCCACTTCACCTTCTAGAATCCTATGGCTTCAAATCTCCTCCAAGATGTCTTGCGGCACACGGCTCATGGGCATATCGATGCCCACTCTCACGATAAGGAGGATTCAGACGACGAGCTAGTCAATGTCGTACGTTCCATCTTGTCTACTCACT
The DNA here is from genome assembly GCA_021524915.1 of Lactarius akahatsu. Classification (NCBI taxonomy): domain Eukaryota; kingdom Fungi; phylum Basidiomycota; class Agaricomycetes; order Russulales; family Russulaceae; genus Lactarius; species Lactarius akahatsu. The sequence continues at coordinate 420,400 of JAKELL010000032.1, forward strand.
ATCTGTCGCATTTCCTAACAAGCCCAGTTCTCACTCCCGGGAACACCCCCACGCTCTCGTCCATCTACGCGCCCCCCGTCACCTTCTCGCGGCGGCCTTGCACGCCTTCCTCGTGGCCATCTATTGACAACATCTGCCAAACAATCTACTGATCCTCTCAGGGCATTTCCCACCGAGATATCGCAGCGGATATTCGGCCTACTGGGTATCCGCGACCTCGCTCGGTGCGCGCGCGTGTCTCGGAAATGGCGTAAAAGTCAGACCTTAAATTATGGTATGTTCCGTCGTTGTGCGATCTACGTCTTAGCCCTGACGTTGTCGCTTGTATCAGTGTGGTTTCAACATTATAGAAAGGAGAATTTTCATGACACGAGTCTGCCTCAGGGTAAATGGACCAAGCGTGAATCAAAGCAAAATTGGGTACGAAGCACATACCTGACCCGGCTCCTTCTCGTGCTGAGTAGATTTTACAGTTGTCGATGTATGCACAGGCGATGTGCAATCGCTCGCCACCTTTCGGGCCAGTTCAGTCTCGCTCTGCACATACGTCACCGCCAGGATCTGGATACCAGACCCCTCGCGAAGTACGGGAGGAGCGTTGGCGTCTCGAGGCCGCAGCCGTCGAAAGGCCGGGTAAGGCTGAGATGCGAGAGATGTACAAGGAACTTAATGGGCGTAAATCGAAAACTAAAGGCAAACTAGGGGGAATAACGGGAATAAGAGATAAGGGTGGTTGGTCGGGAAGTCTAGAAGAAGGATGGGATTGACTTGTTATCGTGACCATAATAAGTGATTCTAATAAGTGTTTTAGAGTCTGTGTATGATGCCACAGTCTCCTTCATTGGAACCAGGAATTGATTTTTAAGTGAAAATTCATGAAAAAACCCTCCTCAGACTTAAGATTTTTCATGATCACACCCATAAAAATATGTGATCAGATTTTAACTCTTTGGAATCTTGACCACAGGAACAACTGTGCAAAAACTAGGGATCATCACAGGTCAGCAAAACCCATGTGTAGTGCCTACCACAGACACTTGCCTGACTTAGGTGTTTTGCTTGGTGGCAATCCTTTGGAGATAGAAGTTTCTGTTCACGGGGGAATCAGAGTAGAATGTGGGATGGGGCAAGAGACATTTGTCTGTGATGAACACTCACTCAGAGTGTTCATGCAGGACACTTGGCTGACGAGGAACGCAAGGGACGAGGAAGAAGACGAGGGAAACTTGATATAACTTGGCTAAGACGAGGATAACGATGAGGTCGCAAATCCAAGCTATGGTGATAGTGAAGAAAGGCACTAGAGGGTTATCCAGGTGGGAGTCACAAGTGGACAGTCTGAGGGACTGTCCGATGTATTGTCCTAGCTTATATACCTGGGTACATGGTCTGTGCGTACATTAGGGGAGGCCTAATGCCTTCCCAAGGGTGCTGCGGAATGGAACCTTCTGGAAGGTTTCTAATAATATCAACCAATCAGAATAATTTATAAAGGTGGTATGACTGTGCCGCAGTCGATTGCATCATAGTGGCGTGACTGCTCCGCAGTCCAATAGGATCGTCACAATAACATGACACAACTTTAGTCACGTCCGATTGCTTTAGGAAGTTGATTACACAAGACTGGTCTGGTGCGGATCGGTCTTAACTCTTGAGTCCCAACATAAGTTTTACAGGTTTGTGACATTGTCTAAACTGAAGTATGTGTGGATGTCTTCTAGAAGGGTAACTCCTGCTGGCATGATCTGGATGTATCTGGCTGACCCCCAGGTGTCATGGTTGAGGATGTAGAATGAGGTGTAAGGTGAGGCAACTCACTTGTTGTGGTATAGGAGTACTTGATAGGCTGCAGTGCTGATGGGATATTCCACTGCCCATGAAGGGGATCTCAGGATGAGTCACAGGGGATCCCTGGTCTAAGAGGATATGCCAGACAACTCACTTAGTAAAGGGGGAGCAGCCCTATAGGTGACAAGTCAAGATGGTGGTGGTATTGATGAACAGCACACATGAAGGGATGATACTCACAGTGAACTGAGGACTGTGGTGAGATATCAAGAGTGGCTGGAAGCAGCAACAGAGTGTTATCAAGCAAGTGAAGCAGATGGAAGTCTGGCACACAACAGATGAGAACTGGTGATATTACAGAGGAAGAGACATACCTGGCTCACAACAGATGAGAACTGGTGATGTGCCAGAGTGTACAGAGTACTCTACTTATACTGCTACAGGAGGTGACACTAGTAACACAGAGTCACAGTAAATACAAGGAGCACATTATTCTATACACAGACAAAGGAGTGGATGCAAAAAGAGAACAAGGTGTAAAGAACAAGAAGAGTCCAGACTATGATATCATAGTGACATCACAATAAAGATAAAACAAAGGAAAGTACAAAGGCATAGTACAAGGACAATCCAGAGGACTCCATGATGTCATGTACATACGTGATGTCATAGATAAGAGAATACAAGAAGTCCAAGATTGTACAGATCATAATATCTAATCTACAAGTCCTGTATATCTAATCTAAAGCAGTCTGTTATCTGCATGTCCATTGAGCCACTAAATGCACACAGGTCACTTGTCAACATCTCCCTGTGATCAGCAATCTAGGATTAGCACAAGTCCATGTCTATGTTGTGCTGGTGCAGTAGGACATGTGCTAGTGACTTGGTAAAGCTGTCTGCAACCATTTCTGCAGTAGGAGTTCTGATAAGGGTGATGGTCCCTTTTTCAATGTACTCCCTAATGACATGGTGCCTAATGGCAATGTGCTTCGATTGCCTCCCAGTGACAGGGTTCAAGGCCAAGTCAATGGCACCCTTGTTGTCACCATGCAGTGGGATGGGGTTGTTGACCTCATACCCGAGTTCTGCAAGGAAGCTCTGATACCATGCAGCTTGATTGGCCGCATTGGTCATGGCCATGTATTCTGCCTCTGTAGTGTTTTGGGCTACAGTCTTTTGCTTTCGTGTAGACCAGCTTATCGCACCATTGGCTAACAGGAACACATAACCAGAAGTGGAGTGTCTATCATCAACCTGGTCACCCAGGGAAGAATCAGAGTAGCCATGAAGGCCATCTCCACTGGTGCCATCATAAACAATACGCATGTCCACAGTTCCCACTAGGTAGGACAGAACATACTGTGCAAGCTGTAGATGTTGTGGGGAAGGATTTGCTGCATACTGCACCAAACGTGATACAGCAAAGGAGATGTCTGGCCTAGTGCCAATCTGAACATACAGTAGACTACCAATGAGTGACTGGTAGTGTGTAATGTCAGAGTCAGTGGCCTGACCCGTATATTTATGAAGGTGCTCGTCAGCACCAGCAGGTAAGGGTGTGGAGTGTGGAGTGGCATTAGACATGCCAAAGCATTCAAGGACATCCTTGACATAGTCAGACTGATCTATTTCGATGCATCTGAGGGAGTGGTCACACACAATGCGCATACCAAGATATGACTCTATCTCCCCAAGATCTGTCATCTCATAGCGTTCAGAGAGATCTGACTTTAAACGCTTAATCCTCTCCAAAGAGGCACCCAGTATAGTGATGTCATCAACGTAAATGATAACGAAGAGTGGTCCATTGTCACAATCCGATTGTGCCATCAATTATCACAGATAATCAGTCTCCTAGCAAGTTGACTTGAAAGGTTTCTGCTTCTGTGCTTCATGTCTCGCTTCTGGAATGTTCTTGATTCTGCTTCTATGTTTCAGAGTTCCACTTCTCTTTCTGTCAGAGTATTCTGTGGGTTTCAGAATCTTGCCTCCTGTTCCTGCCAGCTCACAAAATGGGAGAAAAACATAGAAAAATAGGGGTTTCTGTACAGTATTTAAGGAGCCTGTAGTCCACCTTGTATTCTTTGTTCTAGTCTTGTTCAATACAGACTTTAGCCACTTCCCTCTGCTCTGCTCTGCAGAGCCCCAGTTCTCTTCTCTGGCATTGACGCTTGAATCACTGACTCAGCACAGTCATGTGATTCCCTCCGGACTCAGGATTATGACAAAGTGGTAGCGACACGGTCATGAGCCCACCGCTTGATTGTAAAATCCATCCCCCTCTTGTTGAGGCAACACATATACGCCAGCATTGGCAAACGTCTGCTTGAAGCCAAGTGCAAGTAGCACTCCATGGAATTGCAAGTTCCATGCACGGGAGGCTTGTTTGAGACCATATATTGCCTTGACAAGGCGACACACCTTCGTCTCTGCACCAGTGACGGTAAAACCTTGTGGCTGCTCCATGTAGATCTCCTCATCAGGCATGCCATTGAGAAACGTGGACTTGACATCCATCTGATGGATGTGCCAGTCCTCCAGCATGGCCAACACCAGAAGCAATCTCAGTGACTCAAATTGTGCAACAGGAGAGAAGGTTTCATTGAAATCTATGCCAGGGATTTGTGTAAATCCCTTAGCCACCAAGCGAGCTCTGTAGCGGCCATCCACTTTGAGCTTGAAGACCCATTTGGATTTTACTGCCTTACGATTAGGCAGGAGATCCACTAACTCCCATGTGCCATTATGGGCAAGTGCATCCATCTCATATTGACATGCCTTTGTCCACTCATCTGCATCTGCAGACCACATGGCCTCTGCATAAGATGCAGGATCTCTGCCAATGTACACTGCAGCTAGCAGCTCCGCTGTTACCCCAAACCATCCCTGAGCATCAGAGAGTGTGCTTAGAGTGTACATGTAACGCCACCACAGGGGCGTTAAGTATGACGTGTACTTCAGCAAGTCAACGGGATCGGCAAGGCGTGAACCGGTTAGGGTTCAGTTCGGTGATGAACAAGTATCACTTGGTCTCCCAGGGACACAAGGATAATGGCAAAAGGTCAAGGCTCAAGCGGAGAGGCGAGCAAAAAAGAGGACTCAAGCGCAATGGCGAGTCGAAGTCGTTCGTGAGGCAAAGATGATTGTGGTATTACACAAGAAGTCAAGTCTACCGTACAAGCTAGGTAGGGCGTGACTTATATACTAGTACAGGGTGTTTGTAAAGTACAAACACATGGCGTGATCCTGAGGTACTGGCCTCAGCGAGCTAATAAGGAAGCGTGAAGGGGAAGTCCATAAGAAGTACAAGGGGATTCCATGGGGGCACGCGGGGCTCAAATGACGTCAGCAGGTCCTAGAAGTCATTGGTCTGGCTTCCCTACGGTCATGGGGTTGGTGTGAGATAAGGGTCGGGGAATGAATCGGAACGGATCATGGGTAAAGGTACATGCAAACACGAGGCGAGGCAAGACAGGAAACAGAACACGTCATATAGTAGGGTAAAAATCGTAACAGTACAGGCTTGTGGGGCTTGGAATGTGCCAGTAGTGGATAGCACGGGCTGCGAGTCATGTGTTGCGCGAGAATGCAAAGTATCTGCTAAGTTGAGTGGTTGTTTCATGATCCAGAGCTCTGCTAGTGTAGTCGATTGTGTTTGGTAAGTTCGTGCAGGGCCTGGGCACTCTTCTGGGTTGCGGTCAGGTTCGGTTATGTAAGACAACTTGCCTCGAGCAAGCGAATGGTAGTAGCAATGGATTTGAGATGGAAAACAAGACTAGAACCAGGGAATACAAGCTACCCTACTGGCTCTTTTATACTGTACAAAGTTCCTATTTTTCTGCATTTTCTATGATTTTCTCTGGAATGTGCAGTCTCTCAGTCGCAAGAATCACACCATCTATCGTATTGTAAGTAGCATGCAATTGTATCGTAAGAGATCAGTAATTGGAACCTTCCAGAATAGAAACAGGAAATGCCGAATCACGAGAGATCGATCAGAGACACAAGAACAGAAACAGTAATGTAGATTTTCTTAGATCGATGGCACGATCCGGTGATTGTGACAGGTTGCGTGTTGACAATACTGGGGTGCGCGGCATTGGAGCATGGGCTGGGTGAGTCACGTGGGCCATGGACGAGTATAGAAGGTGTAAAAGTGAGATAGAGCAAGGCGCAGCGATGCCTTGGGTGGTGCAGAAGTCAGAAATGGGAACAGAGAGAGAGAGAGAGAGGTGCTGAACACGAACTGGGGAATCCAAATTGATTGTTTTCTGGGTATTATGGAGTGTCCTATTTATGCTATTCTACTCCCTGGCTCTCTTGCCTTGCGAGCGTCCTCGTGCGAAATCTCTCTAAGTCGCACGCACCTCGTACTAGACCTGTGAGCACTCTCCTTCTTCAGTCGAGCCCGCATCCTGTTTCAAGGGTCCTAGATCGTCTGAATGGCCTGTCTAAGTGAAACAGGGGCTGTGCAAAGTGTGCGCATAGTCTTGTACTAAAACATGGCAGGGTGGTATCTGGGTGCATATGGTGCGCACGTGCACAGTTGCGGCTTTGGCTCGCCACACTGGTTTGCCGTGCTAGTTTGCCGTGCACACAGTCACTGTGTTGACTCGCCACTGCACAGAGTCGCACTGTTGTGTGTGTTGACTCGCCACACGATGCGCTGTGTTGCCATGTGTTGACTCACCACGCATGTCCCAAGTCATGTTGGGTATAGTCACGCTCTGTTGTGCTTTGGGTGGGTGTCACTGTCACTTGTTTTGAGGATTGCAAGACTGTTGTAAGTTGCAATTTCAGGGGTCAGGGAAGTAAGGGGTTTCACGATCTAGAGCTTGGGCTGGCACCAAGTTAGTCGCAAACAAAAGATCGCGCAGGGCTTGGGCTCAATACCGCGTTGTGTATGGGGGTTCGGTCGATTATGTAAGACGGCTTGCACATGACTGGATGCAAGTGAATGGAAATAGCAGTGAATTCAGAGACAAGCACAAAAAGACAAGACTAGAATGAGGGAATACAAGCTACCCTACTGGCTCTTTTTATACTGTACACAGTCCCTATTTTTCTGTATTTTCTATGATTTTCTGATGAACAGCGCACATGAAGGGATCATACTCACAGTGAAACTGGTGACTGTGGTGAGATATGAAGGTGAGCTTGAAGCAGCAACAGAGAGATCTTGCAGGTGAAGCAGATGGGTGTCTGGCACACAACAGATGAGAACTGATGTTTATACAAGAGAGGGAAACATACCTGGCACACAACAGATGAGAACTGATGTGGACCAGGAGCGTACAAGTTACACTACTTATACAAAACTACATGGTGACGCGGGTAACAGCTGGTCACAGTAAATACAAGACGCATTGTTCTACAAGTGGACAAAGGAGTGTACTGTTCTGGAGAACAAGGCGTATAGAACAAGAAAGGTCTGGAATATGATATCACAGTGACATCATAATCAAGATAAGAACAAAGGTCAGAGTACAAGGACAAAATACAAGGGGAGTCCAGAGGAGTCCATGATGTCATTGTACAGTGATGTCATAGATAAGAAAAGTCCGAGATTGTAAAGATCATATATAGTATAATCTAATCTACATAAGTCCAATATATCTTATCTAAAGCAGTCCGTTATCTGCATGTCCATTTGAGCCGCTAGATGTGCTCAGGCCACTTATCAACATTTTCCTATGAGATGCACAGTCATTGGCCATAGTGTGGGAAACGGAATAATCTGGAGGCAAGAAAGACAGAACATTCCAGAATAGAACAGAACTTAGAGAAGCCAAAACTTTAGAAGTGGAATAAAGAAATGGAACAGGGAAATGGAACATTCTGTTACCGAACTTTCTAAAGAGAAGGTAATCAATTGGAATGTTGATAAGTGGCCTGAGCGCATCTAGCGGCTCAATGGACATGCAGATAATGGACTGCTTTAGATAAGATATATTGGACTTATGTAGATTAGATTATACTGTATATGATCTTTACAATCTCGGACTTTTCTTATCTATGACATCACTGTACAATGACATCATGGACTCCTCTGGACTTCCCTTGTATTTCGTCCTTGTACTCTGACCTTTGTTCTTATCTTTATTATGATGTCACTATGATATCATATTCCAGACCTTCCTTGTTCTATACGCCTTGTTCCCCAGAACAGTACACTCCTTTGTCCACTTATAAAACAATGTGCCTTATATTTACTGTGACCAGCTGTTACCTGCGTCACCCTCTAGCTTTGTATAAGTAGTGTAGCTTGTACGCTCCTGGTCCACATCAGTTCTCATCTGCTGTGTGCCAGGTATGTCTCCACCCCTCCAATGTAACATCAGTTCTCATCTGCTGTGTGCCAGACTTCACTCTGCTTCACTTGCTTGACTTCACTCTGTTGCTGCTTTCCAGCCACCCTCTGTATCTCACCACAGTCCCAGTTCACTGTGAGTATAGTTCCTTCATGTGCGCTGTTCATCAGGTTATGGGCCCTGTGATGAACACTCACTCAGAGTGTTCCTGCAATACACTTGGCTGACGAGGAACGCGAGGGATGATGAAGAAGGCTGGGAAAACTTGGAAGAACTTGGCTAGAACAAGGATAACGATGAGGTTGCGAATCCAAGCTATGGTGATAGCGAAGAAAGGCGCTAGAGTGTTATCCAAGTGGGAGTCACAAGTGGACAGTCTGAGGGACTGTCCGTTCTATTGCTCTAGCTTATATACCTGGGTACATGGTCTGTGCGTACTTTAGGGGAGGCTTACTACTTCCCACAGGTGCTGCGCAATGGAAGGTTCTGGAAGGGTTCTAAGTATATCAACCAATCAGAATAATCGTAGGTATCATACGACTGCTCCGCAGTCCAATAGGATTAATCCAAAGAGTGGTACGACTTTCAGTCGTCAGGTGACTTGATAAACATAGGATAATCATGTGACCGGTCACGTGACCGTCGGAGTACGAATTTGGAACTCCGACTTCGGATTTCCCCTTTAGGAAATTGATTACATAAGACCGGGCCGGCGCGGACCGGTCTTAGACGCTCGAGTCACAACCCAAGTTTTACAGGTTCGTGACAGTATCCCCTCTTTAAGGGGTTGCTGTGCCGTTCAGCAACCATCAAGGTTCTGAGTTTGGGTGCTCGTGGATTCTTGTGGTGAAATTGTCGAACAAGGTCTTGGGCGTGTTTCATTTGTGAGGCTGGGAGCCAGGAGTTTTCTGAAGAAGGGTATCCTTTCCACTTCACTAGGTATTGTATGCCTCTTTTGTTCGGAGAGAGCCTTGATTGGAGGATTGTTTCTACTTCATAGTGCTCGTCCTCTCCTTGGACTATTTCTGGGGGTGGTCTGGTGAAATTGGGTCCGTGGGCTGTGGTTTCGTTATAGGGGGTTCAAGGGATATATGGAACACTGGATGGATCCTCCAGGTTTTGGGCAACTGGAGTTTACAGTTAACTCCCCACACGGATATGACTTTGAATGGTCCATGTCGTCTAGGGGCTAGTTTGGCCTTGGGGTGCTGTGGTGTGGATATTGGTTCCTTCTAACCAAACTTGGTCGCCCGGTTGGGGTACGTAGGTGGCTGTGGATGCATGGGTATTTTTCATGACTTCGGCTGCTACCTTTAGTGCAGTGGATACTTCAATGCGAATTTGTTCTAGGGAATGAAGGCGTTCTTCTACTGTGGGTATTTTGGATGCAAAGTTGACTGGTGGAATGAATTCTGGTTTGTAGCCGTACCAGATCTCGAAGGGTGATTTTCCTGTGGCGCTGTGTTGTCTTGCATCGTGAGCGAATTCCATGAAGGGTATTAGTTCTACCCAGTTGTCGACTTGGAAATTACAAAAGACGCGTAGGTATTGTTCTAGTTCCTGGTTGACGCGTTCTGTTTCTCCATCTGTTTGTGGATGGAATGCTGTAGACATGGTTGACTTGACGCCTAGTTTGCTCCAAACTTCTTGCATTACTTTGGAAGCAAATTGTGGTCCTCTATCAGATATTACTTGGTGTGGTAGACCTGTTCGTCTCCAGACTTGTTCTAAGTATAACTTGGATGTTTCTTCGGCAGTGATGGTCTTGTTACATGGAGCAATTATCGTTGCTTTACTGAGACGATCCACTACAACGAATAGTGAATCGTATCCTTGTGACGTGGGGAGGTCTGTGATGAAGTCCATGGTGATTATTTCCCAAATTTCGTTAGGGACTTGATTTGGTTGCAGGGGTACTTGGTTTCTTGGTTTAACTTTTGTTGCTTGGCAAGTGGCACATCCGTCCACATAGCTCTTGACAAAGGTGGACATGCCTGGCCACCAGAATTCTCGTGAAATTAGTTCGTAGGTCTTCCATCTTCCAGGGTGTCCTGTGGCAAGATGGTCGTGGTATTGCTTGACTATTTCTCTTCGGAGATCTTCATTCTTGGGGACGTATACTTGTCCTTTGTACAGGATGATTCCATCTTCTAAGTTCCAATCTTCTAAGCCCTTTGTGAGGGATCTAGGGCCGTTCTTTAGAAGGGTTTCTAAGGCAAGGCTAACTTCTTTGTCGTATTCTTGAGTGTTCTTGATCTGTTGTCGTAATGTGGTGTTTCCTTGGACTGTGATTGTTGTGGGTCAGGACTGCGTGGATTGCGAAAAATTTGGTATCCAAAAGCACACGATCGTTTTCTTCGTGAGCTATCCCCTCTTTAAGGTCTGGACGCCTGGACAGGGCATCTGACTTGTTTTGGGTACCGGGTTTGTGGACAATGGTGAACTTGAAACGCGAGAGGAAGAGGGCCCAACGTGCTTGGCGCTACGTAAGTTTCTGTTTCGTGGAGAAATAGACCAAATTTCCATGGTCCGACCAAATTTCGAGGGTGTCTTTGCGTCCTTCAAGGTAGTGGCGAAAAATTTCCAGGGCAGCGGATGATAGCAAGGAGTTCTTTATCATGGATTTCATAGTTCCGTTCGGCAGGCTGTAGAGACTTGGAGTGGTACGCGATGGGGTGCCAACGGTTGAGTGCATCGGGTTGTTCTAAGATGGCGCCAGTGGCAAAGTCACTAGCGTCCGTGATTAAGCGGAAAGGCTTCTCATGGTCTGGTAGGGCAAGGACAGGTGCAGTGGTGAAAGCTGTGATGAGTGTCTGAAAGGCTGTGGATGCTTCTGGGGTCCATAGGAAGGGTACTTCTTTCTTGGTTAAGTCAAACAAGGGGCGTGCAATGGTAGAGAAGTCCTTGATGAAGCGTCGATAAAAGTTGCAAAATCCTAGGAAGGCTTGAACTTGTTTGACCGTCTTAGGAGGTGGCCAGTCTCTTATTCCTGCCACCTTGGCTGGGTCCATGGCAATTTGTCCTTCGGATATAACGAGTCCGAGGTATTCTATGGATGTCTGGGCGAAAGAGCATTTCTCTGGTTTCAAGTAGAGGTCGTATTTTGCTAGGCGTGATAGTACTTCGTGGGTGAGCCTGGTTAACGTGGGGAGGTCCTCTGCAAATATCAGGATATCATCGAGATAGACGACAACGTGTCCTTCATCTATCAGGTCTTCGAAGATGGTGTTCATGAATGTTTGAAACGTGGCAGGGGCGTTGCAGAGGCCGAATGTCATGACTGTGGGTTCATATAGTCCGAGGGGTGTCTTGAAAGCAGCTTTGTACTCGTCGCCTTTGCGGACTCTTATATTGTTGTAGCCCCATCGGATATCTAACTTGGTGAACCATCTTGCGCCGCGTAGTTTATCAATGAGCTCGGGGATTAATGGCAATGGGGCGGCGTTCTTGATCGTAATATCGTTTAATGCTCGATAATCTTGTACTGGGCGTAACTTGCCGTCTTTCTTATCTATAAAGAAGAAGGGGCTGGCCATGGGTGACTTGGAAGGGCGAATATATCCCCTTTGTAGGTGATCCAGTGATATAAATCTTCAATGCTTCTGATTCTTTGGGCGTAAGACAATAGATGGAGCAATTCTTCATGGTGGCTCCGGGTTTCAATTCTATGGCATGGTCCCATGGCTGGTGCTGTGGTAGTCTTTGGGAGGCTGTCTCGCTAAATACCTTAGCGTACTGTGAAAACTGGGCTGGGATGTGTTCCATGGATGTCTTGGGTGCTGTTCTAGCTGCAATTTCTGTGCTCGTGGTGGTCTTGGCTCTAATGAGTATATCTTCTTCTTTGGTTTCTTGATGTAGGTACAGGAACGGCTCCATGGCTTCTTGACTAAAGGCAGGTTCACCTGCATCTTGGTATTCTTCCGTGGTTTGTAAAACATTGATCATGGTTGCTCGCGTCTGCGGCTTCTTGGCTGTAATAACTAGGGACTTGGTGGATAGTGTGCAGGTCTTGGGGCATCTTGTGAAGGCGAGTTGTGGCGTGGCCCAGTTAACTTCTGGGTTGTGTGCTTTGAGCCAGTCTGTTCCTAGGATAATATCGTGGTTGCCTAGCGTGGTTACGTAGAGTTCAACACATTCGTCGTGGTATTCTCCATCGGAAGTCTTTATCCGGATTGTCTGGATCGTAGTATATCGAACTGATCCTTGTTTGTTCAATGTTCCATCCACATTCTGTACTGGAAGTGGGTTAACTAGGGTTCTGAGAGTTAGGTTATTCCTCTTGGCAAAATCTTGATCTATGATGATTCCTTCTGCGCCGCTGTCTAGTAAAGCCCGTGCACTGATTTCTTGACTGGTTTTCTTTCCTACTAGAGTGATTCTGAGCGTAATTGAGGGTGATCGTCTATTTCGTATCGTATCACCGGGTACAGGCTCAGAATCTAACGTCTCTAGTAATGAGTATCCTTGGGTAAAACTATGGTTGGCCACTTGTAAAGCCCTGACTGACAGTGCTTCAGTAGGGTAGTTCAAAAATCCTCTGGAAGGGGGGCTGATTGAGGGTGTGGAATCGTGATGTGTGCTGGGGGACTGTGGTACATTGCCGCTATCTGGGCAGGGTGATCTTTGGGGGGATCCTCGTAGGATTCTTCTTGAGTTAGGGTCGCGCGTGCCCTAAAGTCTGACCGCTGATTACTGGGTCTTCCATTCCCTTGTCCTTGTCGTTGGGAGCTATTCCTCGTCCGGCAGTCCTTGGCTCGGTGGTTCGGCTTTCTGCAATAAAAACAGAGCTTCTCCTTGAAGCGTCGATCTTTTTCTTCCTTGGTTATTCTGCCTGCTTGCTGAGGTCTTATACTCGTGGCTGTGGTGGCGTTGACGTGAGCGCCGTCTTCTTCGGCTGTACATGGCCCTATTTCTTGGCCCTTGAAGTCTTTGTCCTGTGAATGCTGGGTTACTGTAGAGACGCCATACGCGGTCAAATTCTCTCGCTAATTCGACCAATTTGTCTAGGGTTGTAGGCTGTGGTGATACACCAATAATCTTCTGGTGCAGAGCTGCAGGGAGTGCCTTTCTAAAGGCGAACATCTTGGTTTCTTCGTTTGCACCTGATCTGGACGCGTACGTGGACCATTCTTGGTACCAATCATTGAAGGGTCGCTTTCCCATACAACAGGAGTACATGAGGTTGGTTGATTCTAACTTGGTGTGTGACGGAATGAAGTGTTTCTTGAACTGCGTCTCTGAAATCGTTCCAGGTGCCAAAGTCTATGGGCGTGGCTGTGAGGGCTTTGGTCTGCTGATCTTGGGCCCAATCTCCTGCTGGGGTACCAATCTTGAAGTGCGTTAAGGCAGCCTGATACGCGCTTGCCTTCGTTGGTGTACTGTGGATTCATTGAGATAGTAGTAGTTTTCAACACTACTCCAAAAGGCTTCTGCCTTGTCTTGTTTGCCATCGAATGGTTCTGGGGGTGTTCCTAATAACTTGGCGCCTCCTCCTGAAGCCATGGTGCTTGTTACTGGGGGTGTCGGTGGTGGAGAAGGGGATTGACTCTTGGTACCAAAAAGCTTTGGTTGTCTTGGTGTGAACAGTGGATAACTTGGTTGACTGGATGGTCCTGGGGTACTTGGAAGTGTTCCTGGTAGCTTTCCTGCTGATGGTGACTGGGGGGTGTGTGTTCCTGATAAACTAGCTAGTACTGAGGCGACGGTCTTGGTGGTTTTGTCTAGGAGGCCTGATACTTCTGCCTGTTCTGTCTCTGAATTCTCTTGGTCTGTACTTGGTGGTGGGGATAAGTCTGATCCTTCTTGGTCAGAGTCTGGGAAGACTACTCTTCTGTTATTCTTGTAGACCCAAAGTTCTCGTTTGGTCGACCAACGGACTTCCTTTCCGTTGTACTTGGCTGTGAGATTGTGGTGATCGTACGATCCTTTGTCAAATTTGCTATATCCTGGGTAAGCGTCTTCAAAATCGTCTTTGCTGACAGTGTCGTCTGTTCCAAAGAATTTCCATGGGAACTTCCCGTTTGGGCTCGTGAGTTCTTCTGTGTTCCAGATAACATGGATTAGATTATCGTCAAGGGAGAAGAAGGGGTTCTTGAAGTAGACGGGGACTCTTGCTAGTTCTTCAGGGGTAAGGTCTCTAGTGTTTTGGTCTGGTTGATTGCTCATTCACTAGAGCGTCTTTGTAGTCTTGATACGGTCCAACCGTCTGAGTCCCAGGCATAAAAGATTTTATACCCTGGTTGTAGTGTTATCCCGTGAGTTGCACTTGGTCGTTGACTAGATTGAATCCAACAATATTCCTCAAATATTCCGTAATGCGATATTAAGACACTAGATCTCCACAAGAGTCCTTGGAACCCTACTGGGTCTGTGGTGATGTCGCGGATGTTGTTGACTGTGTGCTGGAGGTTTAGGGGAACTCCGTGTCTCTGGAATATGAGTTGACAGTGCTGCCTGAAGGTCTGTAATTCTCTGGGGTTTCTCGTGGGTAGTGTTCTTGATATGAAGGGTACTTCTGGGAGGTGGTAATACGTGGGTTGGGTTGCTAGGAATTGTCCTTCTTCACTACTAGTGGAGGGTTGACGAACGACTGGAGGAAGCTTGTGATAACTTGGATACGTGGGGGTCGCTTGAACTGGGTTACTTGGACATGTACTTGTTGCTTGATTTACTCTCCTAATGTCTCTATTAGGGATTACTGGAGGGTGTTCTTCTGGAGAGGGAATAGGCGTATCCCTTCTTATAAACTGGTTTCGTTGTCTTCGGCTTCTGTGACGTTGGGATACTTGTTGAGATGCCAGGGTGATAGCCCAATCGAGTGCGCTTTCTGCCAGGGTGGTTTAAACAAGGAACCTTCTATATTCTTTCTCTAGAAGGTAGGTAGTCTTGGCCTGGAGCCCACAATACTACACTAGGTGGAGTAGGTGGGGTATCTGGTCTGTAACCACAAGTACAGACTTCTTTACTACACCAACAGACGCCGTTACTGATCCACTGGTTGGCAGGTTCTCCCCAACCGCTATCAGTATCTGTGAATGGTGTAGGGGGACTTGGACTTGGACTTGGTGGATTGCTTGATGGGAGAGCTCGTCTCCGTTCTCTTGGATATCAAGGCGTGTGACGAAGTCGTGATCGTCAGGGGTGTCTGGGGGAAGGTGGAAGATCCTGGGGTTGACAATGTTGATGTCCGGGTTTTCAAGGGTTGTTTCCCAGTAGTTTCCCCACTTGAAGGTATATTCGCGACCTTCAGTGATAACTAGGCGTGGTCCGAGTTGGGTAGATTCTAGTTGAATCTCTTGGAAGGATATTTGGACTTGTTCGTAGTCCAATCGAAACCGTTCGAGGAAGTATTGTCTTTCTCTGTTTAGGAGCTTTTCTATGATGCGCTGTCTTCTAGGGGCGATGTGGACAAACCAAAGATAGTCGTCTTTGTTCCACAAGAGGGTCGATTCGATGGGGGCGCCGTGGACTGTGAGTGTCTTGGATAAGTGCCAATACAGGAGTTGTTCTTGCGCAAGGTTGCTAAGCCTATCTAGCTTGCTGGTGACAAAGTCTTGAAACTCGACTAGGGTGAGTACTCTTCCAAACGGAAGTATAGTGTCGAGGTCTCTAAGGAGAAGGGTACTGTCACTCCAAACTTCTACTGTGTTGGAGTGGGCGAGGTTAACGAGAGTGCTGGAAGGATAGTAAAACTGGAGTTGTCTTTCTCTGTGGGTTTCAAAGAGTGCTTGAGAGCGATTAATTTGCTCTTGTTCAGAGATTTGAGTCGGACGAAAATGTGACACTAAACCCCTTTTATTTTTCTACCAATGACCAATCTGACTACAACTACTTACTTGTAAAGTAAATAGTTATAGTTCCTGTTGATCTAAGTGGGTAGAGATATACAGGAAGGGGTCAGTGGGGAGTCGAGGCGTGAAACAATAAGAAAGGAGGGAGGGGCTGGTCCTAACGGCGTCCTCAAAATGGTACCCTTGATCGATCACAAATATCCGGTCCTGCCAAAAGGCCAAGTATCTGTATGTGGATATGATCCTACCGTCCAGAAAATCTTGGAGCTCGAGGGTGACTAGAGTCCTGACGTACACCTGCCGAATAACTTGGTTTAATGGGGCGAATGCCCGACAGATACCTTCTCGGAAGTTGTACTTGATGGAGCCGAGAGGGAGGTCTTGGCTCGGAAGGTCGAGGATGGCTTGGGAGCAGGCGTATAGGGGGGGAATCCGGAGAGCGAGGGCGAGAGGACGGTGGCGAGGGTAGAGCTGGATGTAATGGGGGGACCGGAACCAGAAGGGGGTGATGCCGGGGAAGTTGGGGGGGTACGCGAGGAGGTGATCAATGGAGGGGAGCTGTGTTAGTGAGACCTGATAGAACTCCAAGATTGGTCTCCACTCTTCTCCCTGGGGTGTCTGAACGTTGATGAACTGGTGGGGGTGTGGGCCAGTGGTAACGTTGACACAAGACGGGGGGCGGACGATGGGCAAAGCAGGGGGAATGTTTTCCTGGTTCTCATGGGGGAGGTCGTTGTCAGGGGTGGCGATACGTGGTACGCCTTCTGCTACTCGATCATAGTTGATGGGCGAGTCAGGAGTGGCGTGGCGAGTAGGGAGTGACAAGGACCAGGGGCGAGGCGAGACGAGGCGGACCGATGGGGATGGGAGATCGGAGAGGGGTGACAAGGGCCTGAGCAAAGGGGACTGGAAAACTTGTACCGGGTCAGGGTACACAAGTTCGGGGGACGGGGAGCGAGTACGTGGGGCGCCAGATCGAACGGCTACTTGGGTCCGGATATCAAAATCCGGGGACGGGGACGATGGGCAAGAGACCGGGGACGGGACACCAGAGAGGGCGAGGTAGTTTTCGTCGAGTAAAACGTACTCGACGCCGGGGGATGCCTCCTCATAAGAGAGGGGGGTAGCTGGGCGAGGTGTCGGGGGGCGAGAGAAGACCGGGGATGAGGGCGCTACAAAAGCAGCCGGACCTTGGGGGAGAGCGACTTGCTCAACTTGGACGAGGGGGGTGTTCAACCCCACCGGAGACAATGGACGAGTGAAGGGAGAGGAGGGGGAGAGGCGACGACAAGGGGGGCCACGATACTGGGGCTCCCACGAGGTGTAATAGGAACTGGAATCACCGTCCCAGTGACTGAAATCGTCTCCGAAATCAGACACTATCAAGGAGCGTCCAGGTCAGATAAGGAGACTGTCCAAGTGTGATGAACACTCACTCAGAGTGTTCCTGCAATACACTTGGCTGACGAGGAACGCGAGGGATGATGAAGAAGGCTGGGAAAACTTGGAAGAACTTGGCTAGAACAAGGATAACGATGAGGTTGCGAATCCAAGCTATGGTGATAGCGAAGAAAGGCGCTAGAGTGTTATCCAAGTGGGAGTCACAAGTGGACGGTCTGAGGGACTGTCCGTTCTATTGCTCTAGCTTATATACCTGGGTACATGGTCTGTGCGTACTTTAGGGGAGGCTTACTACTTCCCACAGGTGCTGCGCAATGGAAGGTTCTGGAAGGGTTCTAAGTATATCAACCAATCAGAATAATCGTAGGTATCGTACGACTGCTCCGCAGTCGATTGTGCAAGATTGCGCCATAGTGGTGTGACTGCTCCGCAGTCCAATAGGATTAATCCAAAGAGTGGTACGACTTTCAGTCGTCAGGTGACTTGATAAACATAGGATAATCACGTGACTGGTCACGTGACCGTCGGAGTACGAATTTGGAACTCCGACTTCGGATTTCCCCTTTAGGAAATTGATTACATAAGACTGGGCCGGCGCGGACCGGTCTTAGACGCTCGAGTCACGACCCAAGTTTTACAGGTTCGTGACAGCTCCTCGGCGACAGATAAACCATCCCAATGTCTTCTGCACACTCCTCTCGCCCTGCCTCGCTGTTATGTTTTGGTTTGATTGGCGCCTCAGGCTGGGAAGTGGACACTGACGTGTCGACTATGACATCGCCATCAGCAGAATATCGTCATGGACTTGTAGGATCAGTCAGCTGGGTAAGCTCCGGCACATGTGATTGTACGATAGCGGACCAGATCTTGTAATGACTTAATGTGACTCATACTAGAATAGCTGTACTAGGGTTCACGGTACTTACGCTATTGGCTAGTAGTTAGTATTCAAGTGGCGCTTCAAAGCCCGCACGTATCTGTATAAGTAGAGTAGCGCAAAGACCAAGAATGGCATCTTGGTCTTCTTCCAATACCACCACTGTCTACTCATCTTTGCTAAGAGGTTCCCCCTCTTAAGTGAGTTGTCCAGCATATCCCCTTAGACCAGGGATCTCCGTGACTTATTACCTGTCCCTTCGCGGATCAGTGGACTTCCCTTCCAACATCGCAGCCTATCAAGTACATCTATATTGCAATGAACGCGTGGCCACCCCATATCATTCCTTCTTCATACTTGACAGCACTTCTTGGGCCAGCGCCAGGTACATCGACAGGGTTCCCCAAGGAGTCATTCAACTCGAAGACCTTCACGCCTACTTTGGGAGAGATGAAAGCCTTCAACCTCATCCCGCTTTCTACCCAGAGACTTTTGCTAACTGCAATTTCTGGCTTTTAAGGATTGCCTCCAAGCAAGAAGCCTAAGTCAGGCGAACGTCCATGGTAGATGTTACACTCGCCCACCGGTGTTGCCACCACCAGTGCGGCTGCAGGAGCCATGGCAGGTGCCTCAACTGGCCTGCCCCCCATCACTTCTGGGTCCACACCCTCAACGCGCATCTCCAATGCATATTCCACAACCTTTGGCATGCCTTCTGGCATTCGCCTCAAGCAATTCAACAGAACTCACTGGAATGAGTGGTCTGGGACACTTGAGGCCATCCTCACTCTACATGAGGCAGAGGATGTGTTCACCTGTCATGCCCCTCCCACTGGAGTCTCCCCTGAAGAATGGGAATCCATCCAGCGTCAGTCTAAGGCGTACCTCCGCCTATACCTTAAACCTGACGTATACTCCCTCGTTGCCGACCCATATGCCTACCCCACCTTCGCTGCGAAGTGGGACAAGCTAAAGGATGTGTATGCTGGTGCTTCGGGCAGCACCACCATATTTAACTTATGGATCCAGTTAACCCAAGCCCGCCTTGACGACTCTGTGCCCATGGCCTCACAATTGGCCAAACTCAATGAGCTGCGGGTCGGCCTTTCCAACGCACAGATGGGTGTCACTGACATCCAGTTCTGTCTCATTCTCCTCCACGCCCTGCCAGCCTCCTATGAGGTTCTGGCATCCACCATCCTTGCCAGTGGCGCACCCTCCAAGCTCAAGCACGCTGAAATAATTGCGCGCATCATTTCGGAGGAGGCACGCCGCTCTGGCCGCTCTGGCTCCTCACTCAACAAGGCTGCCCCAATCAAGCCCAGTGGTGGTGCTCATAAGAAGAAGGATCACTCTCAGCTTACGTGCCACTACTGTAACAAGAAGGGGCATATCAAGCCTGACTGCAGGCAGAGGAAGAAGGATGAAGCTGCAGGGAAGTTGAAGGACACTGGCAACAAGGCTGCCAACTCTCATGTACTTGTACCTACCACCGCCTCCATTAAGGAGGTCAGAGATGAACCAGCCATTGATTGGGCCGCAAATACAGTTGGAGTTGCCTTGTATGCTGCCTCGTGTGTGCGTTGGATGATGGACAGTGGTGCAACACACCACATCACACCACATTGGTCTGACTTCAAAGACTACACCCCATGTCAAGGTGCTGTGCACCTAGGGGATAAGTCCACAATTGACCAAGTTGGTGTAGGCTCCGTCGCCTTCACTACGAGCCAGGGCATTCCCATCATCCTAAGCAATGTGCTGCACCTACCACAGGTGAAAACACACTTCTTGTCAATGCGTGCACTAGCACATAAGGGTGTGGAAGTAGCCTTTAACAGTGGCTCGTTTAAAATATCTGTCAATAAAAGCTGTGAAGCTGTTGGCTACTTGGAGGACAACCTGTACTGGTTGGACACTTCAAGCATTGGCCTAAATGCTCACGTCAAAAGTGCTGCCACCACTTTAGATATCTGGCATCAGCGCATGGGACACATCTCCTCTGCTGCTCTTAAGTCGTATGGTCCCTCTGCCACTACTGGCATGGACATTGACAGCTCTACCACGCACACTAGTGTGTGTCGTGGGTGCGAGTTAGGCAAATCCACTCACCAACCCTTCTCTGCGTCCTCCACCAAAAGGACAACCCGCATCTTTGAAATTGTGCACAGTGACCTAGCTGGTCCTATGCAAACTCAGTCCCTGCAAGGCTCCGCCTACACTGCCACCTTCATAGACGACCACTCTAAGTTTGCAGTGGTATACTTTATTAAGTCAAAGGATCAGTTTGTAAAGGCACTGCAGATGTATTTGGCCTGGGGTGAAACCCAGACATCCCATAAACTGTGCGCACTCCACTCTTGTTATTTGTAGCTAGAGCGTGCTATTCTCTGCTGTTCTGTGACTGTACAACGCTCCAAGTGAAGTTACCTTATTTAGATATGCTTAGTCAGGTTGGTATATCCTGCAGAGGATGGAAAATATTCCCTTAGTCTTATATCCTCCTCTGCAGTCCCCTTGTGTCCTCTGTGACTCAAGGGCCCTCTATAGGTCACATTTTAACAGGGATCGCTCAACGATGCCATTTGCGCATGAGTTGTACCCGCTGATTCTGATGTGTTTGATGTGGTACTTCTTCTCCAGGTATCTGAGTGCGGCAACGAAGGGCTTGCCATTGTCTGAGACTATTTCCACCAGAGTGCCCCAATGGCACAAGACATCTTGGAATATCCAGTTGCTGATGGTTTGCACGGTTTCTTTGTGGAGCATGTGGAACTCAGGATAGTGTGTAAGTGAGCAGCGGCCTTGGACGATGTAGGCAAAGCCACCAGAGAGCGGGAGGTGCATGGTGTCCATATACATTTTGGCGAAGAGTGGTGCTGGCATAGCGACAACAGGTGGGATCATGACTTGTCGTGTCTGTCATGTCTGGCAGATGTGGCAAGTGCGCACGTACCAGGTGATGTCAGGGCCTATGAAGGGCCACCAGTACCACTCTGTGACTAGCACGTGGATTGCGTAGTAGCCGCGGTGGCCAACATCATTGTGCGTGGCATGTATCACCTCAATGTGCCTGTTTTTGTATAAGACCCACTTGTGGGCACCTTGTGCATTGTGCTTCCACAGCGCACCTTCGTCTGTGAAGAACCCTGAAGCATAGCGAATCAGCACTTTGTAGTCACGGTCTGATAAGCCCTCAGGCCACTCAAAGAAGACCAGCCAGCCGTGTGCCAGTTCCAACTTCTTGTCTGCTTGTGCTGCGTTCATAGTTCACGGGATAATGTTGCAGTTGAGGTCTTCGCTGGGTGCAGCTTCTTGCTGTGAAAGTGTGACCTATAGAGGGCCCTTGAGTCACAGAGGACACAAGGGGACTGCAGAGGAGGATATAAGACTATATTGATCAAGGTAAAACTAATTACTCACCTGCAGAGGAGGATATAAGACTAAGGGAATATTTTCCGTCCTCTGCAGGATATAACAACCTGACTAAGCATATCTAAATAAGGTAACTCCGCTTGGAGCGTTGTACAGTCACAGAACAGCAGAGAATAGCACGCTCTAGCTACAAATAACACTTGCATGTCTTCTAAGTGGTGGACCGAGGCTTTGGTGGCAAGGGCATAGAGTAGGCTTGATGAGCGTGGTGCGCGCGCTGTGTTGTTGATGAGGTGAACGAAGCTGTAGAGGTTGTTGACCCAGTCGTCGAAGCTGCTTGCATCTTCTTCCATCTCACTGTCACCAGGCTGGGGCAGTCACCGAGATAGTCCGTCAGGCCCATGCTGCTTTCCCAGGATATGTCTGAGCTTGAAGTGAAAAGTTAATATTGAAATGATCCAGCGGTTTATGCTGGCTGATGGTGCGGTGTCCAGGTTGTTGAGCATCCCTTTGATATAGTGAGCATCAACTTCGACGATGAGATTGCGGACGCTGACTAGGAAGATCTTGTACACATGCAAGGTGTGGAAGAGGCCATAGAGTTCAAGCTTTGGCTGAGAGAATCTTTGTTCACAGTCATTGAGCGAGATTGATCCAAAGCAGGCGAAGTACCACTTTCGTGGGTTGTTGAGGTCAGCCTGGCAAAGGTAGAATCCAATGGCGATTTGCAAGGTGTCGACAGCTAGGATGACAGGCGAGTTGGAGGAATAGTTGATAGGGCAAAGTGCAGGTGACTCTAGGAGCGCTTTCTTCAAGTCCTCTTGTGCCGCAACTTGTGCTTCGCTGAATTGGAATGGGACGCCCTTGCACATAAGTTGCACTAAGGGGTTAGCGTGCTTTGAAAAGTTGTGAATGAATATGCGGCACACACCTATGGTGCCAAGGAAGGCTCAGACGTCCAATAGGTCTTTTCATGGGCCCCAATTGGTGATCTTGTCTATGTGACTTGTGTCAGGGAGGCAGCCTTGTGGTGTGCAGCGGTGTCTGACCATGGTTATTTCTTTGGCGCAGAGTAGCAACTTATAACCACTGAAGGTTCTGCCACAGTATTTGACACGCTGTACAACGCGGTTGAGGCCTTGAAAGTGCTCCCAGACGAAGTGGCAGATCCCAGGGTTCTCGGAGATCCATTCTTTGCCGCTGTCTGGTTGCGTGTAGCGCATTGCAGGGCCTCGGATGGGGATGTCATCAATGTAAGGTACTGTTATTTGTAGCTAGAGCGTGCTATTCTCTGCTGTTCTGTGACTGTACAACGCTCCAAGTCAAGTTACTTTATTTAGATATGCTTAGTCAGGTTGTTATATCCTGCAGAGGACGGAAAATATTCCCTTAGTCTTATATCCTCCTCTGCAGTCCCCTTGTGTCCTCTGTGACTCAAGGGCCCTCTATAGGTCGCACTTTCACAGGTTATGGGCCCTGCCCTGCGCCTTAATTCATCCTTCCTGCTCTCCTAGCTGCTTCCATCGTCTTGGCTGTTCTTAGTGCCTTCACACTCATTCCAATCACTCCCATTCAATTCCCACTCTTCCACTCATCCAAATCACTCCATTCCTTCCCACTCTATCGCACCCACCGCGTTCACCATGTCTGCGTCAAGAGACTCCTCCATCTCGTCCATTTCCACTCTCACCAACGAAAACTATCGTCTCTGGGCTGATGACATGAAGTCCTGGCTACAGCTCAATGGCCTTTGGCGACTGGTGTCTGGCTCAGAGAAGAAACCAGTGGGAAAACCCGAGGTCTTGGACTCTAAGGGCACTGTCCTCACTGCTGCTACGCCTCCAGATGAGGACAAGCTGGAGAGATGGGAGGTCAAGGCTGAGAAGGCTGCTGGAGCTCTCATGACTGCCATGTCTCATGAGCTCAGGGTGCTCATCAGGGACTGTGAAGACGACCCCATTGCCATCTGGGACACCCTCAAGGCCTCTTTTGTGCAACAGCGAACTGCCCCTTGCTTCAATGCCTACCACACTCTCCTATCCATCCAGAAGGACGACTCAGAGTCCCTGGAATCGCTCATTAACAAGGTGGATGAGCAGATTAGAGTCATCCAGTCGCTTTCCCCTTCCTCCTTCACTCTGGACAACCTCTATGATGAGCTGGCTGTCATGGCCATCATTAGGGCGCTCCCACAGTCGTTTGACGAAGTTATACGCACCATCTCAGTCCTGGACAAGTTTGACAAGCAATCTGTGATCCAATCGCTCAGGAACATGGATCAGACGCGTTCAAACCTATCTGGGACCTCATCTGCCTTTTCAGCATCATCTGGGCCTTCCAGATCGCATCCCAGGGTGCCCCAAGCGTCTCAGTCCACGCCTTCCAGCCATGCACCACAAGGTGGCTCTTCCAGGAGTCGCAAATGTGACTTCTGCTCTCGCTTGGGCCATATTGAGGCCAAGTGCTTCCTCAAGGAGCGCCTCATGCGTCAGATCAACCCCCCTTCATCCTCCACAGCCTCACCTGCCTCAATCTCGTCTCAGTCACCTCCAGAGGCACCACAGTCCGCTTCAGCTGCATCAGCAAGTGCCCTCTTTCTGCTCTCCAGGTCGACTCTCACACTTCCTGGAATGCAGACACTGGTGCCTCAGCTCATATGACATTCAATCGTCACTGGATGCGCAATCTGAAGCCGCATCGCGTCGAAATTAGGCTGGCTGATGGGTCTGTGGTCTATTCTGAAGGAGTGGGGTCGGTCCGGTTCAATCCTGTGGTGAATGGCGAGGAAATGGCGCCTCTAGAGCTCACTAATGTCCTATATGTCCCTGCACTCTGCAATAATCTATTATCTGTGCTATATCTCACTCTCCATCGCCGCTTCGTCGTCTCCATTGAGAGGGACACCCTACACTTCATCAGGGACAACAGGATCGCCTTCCAAGCGAAGACTGGAGCCTCAAATGCAGCCTATGTTGTTGGGCACACCATTCCAGTGGAGGAGTTCGCCTCATTATCATCTGCAACCACCCTTCCATTGGACTGGAACCTCTGGCATCGTCGCCTCTGCCACCATCACCTGGCAGGCATCAAGAAGCTGCTCTCAGGCAACCTGGTGACGGGTTTCAAGCTTGATTCACAGGCTAACCCTGATCCAGTATGCGAAGCCTGCAAAGCTGGCAAGATGCATGCAGATCCCTTTCCATCTTCGACCTCTAGAGCCTCAAAACCGCTTCAGCTAGTCCACAGCGACGTCCATGGCCCAGTCAGGGTGCCTACACATCAAGGATATCGCTATTGGGTCACATTCATCGACGACTTCTCTTGTTTCAAGGCAGTTTACCTCTTGAAGCGAAAGTCTGAGACCTTTGCTGCATTCAAACAGTTCAAGGCTTGGGCTGAGAATCTCACTGGAGCGAAGCTGATCACTCTGAGGGATGATAAGGGTGGGGAGTACATGTCTGGCGAGTTTGAGGCATTCTGCATAGAGCATGGCATTCAGAGGCAGCACACTGTCAGGAATCGCCCTCAGCAGAATGGGGTCGCTGAGAGGGCCAACAGGACGATAGAGGAAGCCATCATCTCTATGCTGCATGAGTCTGGCATGTCTACAGCCTTCTGGGGCGAAGCTCTTGCCACTTTCATTCACACTAGCAACAGACTCGTCACCTCAGCGCTCCCAGACAGCACACCTTATCAGGCATTCAATGGGAGCAAGCCAGATCTGTCTAGGCTTCGTGTCTGGGGCTGTACTGCCTATGTGCTGATCCAGAGGGACAAGCGTCCACTTGGGAGCCTTGGATCGCACATGGAGAAGTGTGTATTCATTGGATACCCTCAGGGCTACAAGGGATGGAAGTTCTACAACCCTGTGACCAAGAAGGTGTTCATATCAGAGAGGGCTGACTTTGATGAACGCTTCTTTATGCTCCTGGCTCACTCTGTACCCCACCTGCCTCCCCCTCGTCTCAATTCCCTGCTTGAGGCGCCTCCTACCTCGATTTCACTCCCAGACATCTCAGATGATGTCCTGGACGCTCCATCTGATTCACAGATGCCAGTTCATGGGGGAGATGGGTCTACTGCTTCTGATCTGCCATCTGTTCCTCATATCTCACCTCCAAGCGTCGCCCCAGTGCCTCCTCACTCACAGACACCTCCATCCATCTATCACTCACTTCCTCCTTCATCTTCATCGCCTTCAACCCCTCCAGCTCGCCATCCTCATCATCCGCCTGTTCCCCCTCGTCCGCAGCGCTCCAGACGTCCCAGAGATGAGTGGCTGCCGGAGCAATGGGCCGTTCCAGATCGCTACAAGCAGCCAAGGGAGCCTACACCAGCAGTGGTCTCTTCAGACGAAGATGACAACTCTGATGATCCTCTTGACATCATCCAAGCTGGTGCAGCCTCTACAGCTGAGCCCACATCCTATAGGCAGTCGCAGCAGCGCTCTGACGCAGATCTGTGGCACAAGGCATGTGAGGAAGAGATGGAGGCTCACAGACTGAATGGCACTTGGGAGGTCGTCAAGCTGCCGCCTGGGAAGCGTGCAATTGGCTCTAGATGGTTCATGAAGGTGAAGCACAATGCTGATGGCTCTCTGGACCGGTACAAGGCCAGATTGGTGGCCAAGGGCTATTCTCAGCACCCTGGCTTTGATTTCAAGGAGACATTTGCTCCCACAGTTCGCTACTCCACCATTCGCATTGTCCTTGCCTTAGCTGCTCTGGAAGACCTCGAACTTCGCTCCATTGACATCTCTCATGCCTATCTCAATGGCACTCTGGAGGAAGAGATCTACATGCTGCAGCCTGAGGGATTTGAAGTCGGCGGTCCAGATCATGTCTGTAGGCTGAGAAAGTCATTATATGGCTTGAAGCAAGCAGGCAGGGTCTGGAACAAGACCCTTCACACTGTGCTCACATCTATGGGCTTCAATCGCGTCCAATCCGACCATGGGCTCTACATCTACCTCAGAGATGATGTCAGGATCATGATGCCTGTGTTTGTCGATGACATCACGCTTGCCTGCAAGGACGGAGCCAAGATCGATTCAATCGTCCAAGAGCTGTCCAGTCACTTCAAACTGCGAGATCTTGGCCCTACCACCCAGTTACTCGGCCTGGAAATCATCAGAGACCGTGCTAATCGTACACTCTCCATCTCCCAGAGCCAGTACATCTCCAATCTCCTTCAGGAGCATGGTCTGAGCGATTCCAAGCCTGTCTCCACTCCTCTCAACCCTGGCACACGTCTTTCCACCTCCCTGTGTCCCCAGACCGATGCAGAAGCGTCAGAAATGCGCCAGTTCCCCTACATCTCTGTTGTAGGCTGCCTGATGTATCTGGCAGTCACCACAAGGCCAGACATCGCCTATGCTGCCGGAGTCCTTGCCAGATTCAACTCCAATCCTGGCCTGGCTCATTGGCAAGCTGCCAAGCATGTGCTTCGCTATCTGAAGGGTACAATTGACTACAAGCTTGTCTACAAGCCCTCCACATCGCCTGAGCCCTTCATCACTTACTCTGATGCTGATCATGGAGGTAACCCGGACAATGGCAAGTCGACTGGTGGATATGTGGTGAAGATTGGCTCTGGAGCGGTGTCTTGGAGCTCCAAGTTGCAGGCTTTGGTTGCGTTGTCCACAACTGAGGCAGAGCACATCTCTGCTGTTGAGGCAGGCAAGGAGATCCTGTGGATGTGTCAGTTCATGGGGGAGCTGGGCTACAGCATTTCTGGCCCTTCACTGCTGAGAATGGACAATCAATCGGCCATTGCAGTGAGCAAGAACCCAGAGCACCACAGCAAGATGAAGCATCTCTCCCTTCGCCTGTTTTGGCTAAGGGATGCTGTTCAGGACGGGCTAATCACTCCTAGCTTTGTGACGACGCAGGAGATGGCTGCTGACATCTTCACAAAGGCACTTGACCGGTTTAAGGTGCAGAAGTGTGCCAGCATGCTTGGTTTGTTTAGTTAACAGTTTGGAGCGTTGCACATTCATGGGGGAGTGTTATTTGTAGCTAGAGCGTGCTATTCTCCTCTGTTCTGTGACTGTACAACGCTCCAAGTGGAGTTACCTTACTTAGATATGCTTAGTCAGGTTGGTATATCCTGCAGAGGACGGAAAATATTCCCTTGGTCTTATATCCTCCTCTGCAGTCCCCTTGTGTCCTCTGTGACTCAAGGGCCCTCTATAGGTCGCACTACCACAGCATTTGAGGCTCCAGTCTTCGCTTGGAAGGCGATCCTGTTGTCCCTGATGAAGTGTAGGGTGTCCCTCTCAATGGAGACGATGAAGCGGCGATGGAGAGTGAGGTATAGCACAGATAGTAGATTATTGCAGAGTGCAGGGACATATAGGACATTAGTGAGCTCTAGAGGCGCCATTTCCTCGCCATTCACCACAGGATTGAACCGGACCGACCCCACCCCTTCAGAATAGACCACAGACCCATCAGCCAGCCTAATTTCGACGCGATGCGGCTTCAGATTGCGCATCCAATGACGATTGAATGTCATATGAGCTGAGGCGCCAGTGTCTGCATTCCAGGAAGTGTGAGAGTCGACCTGGAGAGCAGAAAAGAGAGCACTTGCTGATGCAGCTGAAGCGGACTGTGGTGCCTCTGGAGGTGACTGAGACGAGATTGAGGCAGGTGAGGCTGTGGAGGATGAAGGGGGGTTGATCTGACACATGAGGCGCTCCTTGAGGAAGCACTTGGCCTCAATATGGCCCAAGCGAGAGCAGAAGTCACATTTGCGACTCCTGGAGGAGCCACCTTGTGGTGCATGGCTGGAAGGCGTGGACTGAGACGCTTGGGGCACCCTGGGATGCGATCTGGATGGCCCAGATGATGCTGAACAGGCAGATGACGTCCCAGATAGGTTTGAACGCGTCTGATCCATGTTCCTGAGCGATTGGATCACAGATTGCTTGTCAAACTTGTCCAGGACTGAGATGGTGCGTATAACTTCGTCAAACGACTGTGGGAGCGCCCTAATGATGGCCATGACAGCCAGCTCATCATAGAGGTTGTCCAGAGTGAAGGAGGAGGGTGAAAGCGACTGGATGACTCTAATCTGCTCATCCACCTTGTTAATGAGTGATTCCAGGGACTCTGAGTCATCCTTCTGGATGGATAGGAGTGTGTGGTAGGCATTGAAGCGAGGGGCAGTTCGCTGTTGCACAAAGGAGGCCTTGAGGGTGTCCCAGATGGCAATGGGGTCGTCTTCACAGTCCCTAATGAGCACCCTGAGCTCATGAGACATGGCAGTCTTGAGAGCTCCAGCAGCCTTCTCAGCCTTGACCTCCCATCTCTCCAGCTTGTCCTCGTCTGGAGGTGTAGCAGCAGTGAGGACAGTGCCCTTAGAGTCCAAGACCTCGGGTTTTCCCACTGGTTTCTTCTCTGAGCCAGACACCAGTCGCCAAAGGCCATTGAGCTGTAGCCAGGACTTCATGTCATCAGCCCAGAGACGATAGTTTTCGTTGGTGAGAGTGGAAATGGACGAGATGGAGGAGTCTCTTGATGCAGACATGGTGAACGCGGTGGGTGTGATAGAGTGGGAAGGAGTGAAGTGATTTAGATGAATGGAAGAGTGGGAATTGAATGGGAGTGATTGGAATGAATGTGAAGGCGCTAAGAGCAGCCAAGACGATGGAAGCAGCTAGGAGAGCAGAAAGGATGAATTAAGGCGCAGGGCAGGGCCCATAACCTGTGAAAGTGCGACCTATAGAGGGCCCTTGAGTCACAGAGGACACAAGGAGACTGCAGAGGAGGATATAAGACTATATTGATCAAGGTAAAACTAGTTACTCACCTGCAGAGGAGGATATAAGACTAGGGGGATATTTTCCGTCCTCTGCAGGATATAACAACCTGACTAAGCATATCTAAATAAGGTAACTTGACTTGGAGCGTTGTACAGTCACAGAACAGCAGAGAATAGCACGCTCTAGCTACAAATAGCACTATTCTCTGCTGTTCTGTGACTGTACAACGCTCCAAGTGGAGTTACCTTATTTAGATATGCTTAGTCAGGTTGGTATATCCTGCAGAGGACGGAAAATATCCCCTTAGTCTTATATCCTCCTCTGCAGTCCCCTTGTGTCCTCTGTGACTCAAGGGCCCTCTATAGGTCGCATTTTAACAGTGGAATATGCATTGGAGATGCGCGTTGAGGGTGTGGACCCAGAAGTGATGGGGGGCAGGCCTGTTGAGGCACCTGCCATGGCTCCTGCAGCCACACCAGTGGTGGCAACACCGGTGGGCGAGGCAGCACGAGAAGAGTGTGTGGAAGACATGGGGATGATTTATCTGTCACCAAGGAGCAGTCAGCAATAGTGCTTCAAAACAGTTGCAAGATGTGATGGGGGTACCACTCCTGTCTGTGAATCTGTAAGGCCAGAACGCTAGCGCGTCCTGCCTCCTGTGGTATGCCAGTGATACAAGGGCTAGGTCCAGGATGGAAGATCCCTTTGCCATACTAGGAGCCAGCTGCCAGCCAGGATGTGTCTAAGACACGGCTCACTAGTTTGCGTTAGGGGGAAATGAAGGGAATGCTTTCAGAGCCCAAGGCTGTCTACCTCAGCCTCCTCGGCCTATTGGTTGCCTCATCGCCACAAAGGGCTTTACTGAATCCTTTCCCATTGCCGCTACAAGGCAGGTATCTGGTTGCAGAACACCATAGTGATGAACACCCCCCAGAGTCTGAACCAGGTTTTACACTCCCATGGTGAGGAGATCCTGCACCCAGTGTGGAGCACCAGAGACAGCTGGCGCTAAGCTCCACAATACACAGCCCAGTGGGCCATGCACACCTGGATATGTATTAAGGGGCTACCAGACCCAGTCTCCTTGCGCATAGCGCAGGGGCTAGGAAAACAGTAGGGATGAAAGTAGGACTACTGGGCAGTACATGAACAGGAGGTTCCTCAGCAGGGACCACTGGCACCCCAGCGTCCACTGCCTTGGGCAAGGCTGGTGGGGCCCCAGACAGACCTTAGCCTGGTGTGTGATCCTAAGAACACAGTGACCAACCAAGTGGAGTGGCTAGGGCACCAGGGCCCATAACCTGATGAACAGCGCACATGAAGGGATCATACTCACAGTGAACTGGTGACCATGGTGAGATATGAAGGTGAGCTTGAAGCAGCAACAGAGAGATCTTGCAGGTGAAGCAGATGGGTGTCTGGCACACAACAGATGAGAACTGATTGATGTTACAAGAGAGGGAAACATACCTGGCACACAACAGATGAGAACTGATGCGGACCAGGAGTGTGTACAAGCTGCACTACTTATACAAAATACAGGGTGACGCAGGTAACAGCTGGTCACAGTAAATACAAGACGCATTGTTCTACAAGTGGACAAAGGAGTGTACTGTTCTGGAGAACAAGGTGTATAGAACAAGGAAGGTCTGGAATATGATATCACAGTGACATCATAATAAAGATAAGAACAAAGGTCAGAGTACAAGGACGAAATACAAGGGAAGTCCAGAGGAGTCCATGATGTCATTGTACAGTGATGTCATAGATAAGAAAAGTCCGAGATTGTAAAGATCATATACAGTATAATTTAATCTACATAAGTCCAATATATCTTATCTAAAGCAGTCCATTATCTGCATGTCCATTGAGCCACTAGATGTGCTCAGGCCACTTATCAACATCTCCCCGTGATCAGCAATCTAGGGCTAGCACAAGCCCATGTCTATGTTGTGTTGCTGCAGCAGGACACACGCAAGTGACTTGGTAAAGCCGTCTGCAACCATTTCCGCAGTAGGGGTTCTAATGAGGGTGATGGTCCCCTTTTTGATGTACTCCCTAATGACATGATGCCTAATGGCAATGTGCTTTGATCGCCTCCCAGTGACAGGGTTCAAGGCCAAGTCAATGGCACCCTTATTGTCACCATGCAGTGGGATGGGGTCGTCGACCTCATACCTGAGTTCTGCAAGGAAGCTCTGATACCATGCGACTTGGTTGGCCGCGTCGGTCATGGCCATGTATTCCGCCTCTGTAGTGTTTTGGGCTACAGTCTTTTGCTTTCGCGAAGACCAGCTTCTTGCACCATTGGCTAACAAGAACACATAACCAGAAGTGGAGTGTCTGTCGTCAACCTGGTCACCCAGGGAAGAGTCAGAGTAGCCATGAAGGCCATCTCCACTGGCGCCATCATAAACTATACGCATGTCCACAGTTCCTACTAAGTAAGACAGAACATATTGCGCAAGCCACAGATGTTGAGGGGAAGGATTTGCTGCATACTGCGCCAGACGTGATACAGCAAAGGAAATGTCTGGCCTAGTGCCAATCTGAACGTACAGCAGACTACCAATGAGTGACTGGTAGTGTGTAATGTCAGAGGCAGTGGCCTGACCCATATATTTATGAAGGTGCTCGTCAGCACCAGCAGGTAAGGGTGTGGAGTGTGGAGTGGCATTGGACATGCCAAAGCGTTCAAGGACATCCTTGACATAGCCAGACTGATCTATTTCAATGCGTCTGAGGGAGCGGTTGCGCACAATGCACATACCAAGATATGACTCTATCTCCCCGAGGTCTGTCATCTCATAGCATTCAGAGAGATCTGACTTTAAATGCTTGATCCTCTCCAAAGAGGCACCCAAGATTGTGATGTCGTCAATGTAAACGATAACGAAGAGTGGTCCATCCCCTTCTTGTTGAGGCAACACATATACACCTGCATTGGCGAATGTCCGCTTGAAGCCAAGTGCAAGGAGCACTCCATGGAATTGCAAGTTCCATGCACGGGAGGCTTGTTTGAGACCATATATTGCCTTGACAAGGCGACACACCTTCGTCTCTGCACCAGCAACGGTGAAACCTTGTGGCTGCTCCATGTAGATCTCCTCATCAAGCACACCATTGAGAAATGCAGACTCGACATCCATCTGATGGATGTGCCAGTCCTCCAGCACGGCCAATGCCAGAAGTAATCTCAGCGACTCAAATCGTGCGACAGGAGAGAAGGTTTCATTGAAATCTATGCCAGGGATCTGCGTAAATCCCTTAGCCACCAAGCGAGCTCTGTAGCGGCCATCTGCTTTGAGCTTAAAGACCCATTGGATTTTACTGCCTTATGGTTAGGCAGGAGATCCATTAACTCCCATGTCCCATTATGGGCAAGTGCGTGTTGATAAGTGACCTGAGCGCACTTAGTGGCTCAAAAGGACATGCAGATAATGGACTGCTTTAGATTAGATATACAGGACTTGTAGATTAGATATTATGATCTGTACAATCTCGGACTTCTTGTATCTTCTTATCTATGACATCACTTATGTACATGACATCATGGACTCCTCTGGACTGTCCTTATACTATGTCTTTGTACTTTCCTTTGTCTTATCTTTATTGTGATGTCACTATGATATCATAGTCTAGACTCTTCTTGTTCTATACGCCTTTGTCAAAGTGCGACCTATAGAGGGCCCTTGAGTCACAGAGGACACAAGGGGACTGCAGAGGAGGATATAAGACTATATTGATCAAGGTAACACTAATTACTCACCTGCAGAGGAGGATATAAAACTAAGGGGATATTTTCCGTCCTCTGCAGGATATACCAACCTGACTAAGCATATCTAAATAAGGTAACTTCACTTGGAGCGTTGTACAGTCACAGAACAGCAGAGAATAGCACGCTCTAGCTACAAATAACAGCCTTGTTCTCCAGAACAGTACACTCCTTTGTCCACTTGTAGAACAATGCACCTTGTATTTACTGTGACCAGCTGTTACCTGCGTCACCCTCCAGCTTTGTATAAGTAGTGTAGCTTGTACGCTCCTGGTCCACATCAGTTCTCATCTGCTGTGTGCCAGGTATGTCTCCACCTCTCTAATGTAACATCAGTTCTCATCTGCTGTGTGCCAGACCCCACATCTGCTTCACTTGCTTGATTCACTCTGTTGCTGCTTCCAGGCACCTTTGATATCTCACCACAGTCTTCTCATCACTGTGAGTATCATCCCTTCATGTGCGCTGTTCATCAGTGCGTCCATCTCATACTGACACGCCTTAGTCCACTCATCTGCGTCTGCAGACCGCATGGCCTCTGCATAGGATGCAGGGTCTCTGCCGACATATGCCACAGCTAGCAGCTCCGCATACCCCAGTTGCCTGCCATGCAGTGCCACATTGTCCCCACTGTAGTAGCGAGGGTTGGGCACAGGCACACTGCTAGAGTGCCTTGGTGCATTGTCCATCTCGCGCAACAGCTGACTATGCTGTGCACGAGCCTCAAATCCTCCCGGCATGTCCAGTGAGGGAGGAGGAACATGGCGCATAATGTGCGTTGCACTCTGGCGCGGTGGTGGTGAGGTGGGGGTGGCTTGCTCACGCTTTGGAGTGGTGGGCAGGGTGGGCAGTGCAGGTGGTGGTGGTGGCGTGTGTGGATGCTCTTGTTTTGGGTCTAGGAGTTCTTCAACATCCTCCTCCTCACTACTGCTGGAGTGTGCAGGGGAGGGAACTTGCTGTGGTGGTAACGCCGACATGCTAGGTACGGCAATTACTGGTGGAGGTAGTGGTTGTGACACCACTTGAGAAGGTTGTGGGTGTGTGTTACAGTTCTGCCCGTGACTGTCTCCCCAAACACCCCTACAAGACCTCGGAACACTGCCATGAAGCAATCACGTGCTGAATATGCCAAAGAAGAGGTCAAAGTTATGAGACTTGTAGCTGAACACGCCCAGCAACCAGCTAAGTCACGTGACCTTCCTGCCTACCTTGGAAATGCTCAAGAATATTGGGAGTAGATCACGTGATCTTACATCAAACGCCTGTCACGTGACCCTGGCACATGACCTGGCTAGACTTGCACCAGATGAGCTTGTGCCTGGACTGGTCTCGAATGCCTCGTGTTTGTGATGACTCGTATGTGCCTGATTGATTGTGCCTTGATTCTGATGTACTATACAACGTTCGTGCTCTGATTGGATGGAAGCAGCGCTCATACAGCTGCAGATGATTATCTCTGACTCATACCTTTGCACCATACTGCCATTGGTCGATTGTTATCTCTGACTCGATTGTGACTCATTCCTAGGATCTGTGTATTAGGGTTTCGGAGTTCCAAGCTGGGGTTCAAATCTCCTTGGACATGTATAGAGGCTCTGGCTTATGGTTGCTGAAGACCTAAGCTTGACTTCTTGGATTATACCACCCAAACACCTTGCCTCTTCTGCGCTGTCTTGCCAGTTGAGTGCTGAATAGACTTTGGTTGTCAACTCCTAGTCCTTAGCTGGTGAATCGCCGTAAGGCCTCACATCCCTTCCTTTCCGCTCTACTCTTGCCGTTCAAGGAACGTGCTGCTTCATCTCCTTAGTTGCGCTGTCTTGCTGACTACCCTTGCCATATCTACTTCAGCTTACTCTCTTCACGACCCTCTGCATCCTTTGGGCAGTATTACTACACTTGGTTACCAAGCTAGTAGAAGATCGAGTACGTGACTTCGACATATCTGGTGATCGCTAGGTTGTCCTGGTAGCCTTGTCCACAGTACAAGAAGAACATCCGGTGAAATGTTACAGTGTGGCTCAGCACCCTGAAGGGACGGGAAGCTGCTCTTGTCAAATGTCACATTCCTGGACAAACGGACAGAGTGGGTTTGGCGGTCCCAAAGCTTATAGCCTTTTGATTCAGGCTCAAACCCAATAAGTGTGACCTCAATGGCCTTCACATCCAATTTGCGACACTTATCAGCGGGTACGTGCATATACCCCTTGCATCCAAAGACGCGTAAATGTGAGACATCTGGTACTTTGCCAGAGTGCCAGAGCTCATAAGGTGTGCGCCACTTAAGCGTATGGGTGGGAGAGCGGTTATAGATGTGTACCGCAGTGCTCATAGCGTGCTCCCAGAAGCCTTTAGACATGCCAGCTGTGTGAAGCATGGTCATTGCCTTATCCATAATGGTGCGGTTAAACCGCTCAGCTTTCCCATTTGACTGTGGTGAACCTGGCATTGTAAGGTGATGCTCTATCCCTCTCTGCTTGAGAATGTCCTGTACTTGGCTAGCCATGTACTCGCCACCGTGGTCAGAGTTGTTAAAATGCGACCTATAGAGGGCCCTTGAGTCACAGAGGACACAAGGGGACTGCAGAGGAGGATATAAGACTATATTGATCAAGGTAACACTAATTACTCACCTGCAGAGGAGGATATAAGACTAAGGGAATATTTTCCGTCCTCTGCAGGATATACCAACCTGACTAAGCATATCTAAATAAGGTAACTTCACTTGGAGCATTGTACAGTCACAGAACAGCAGAGAATAGCACGCTCTAGCTACAAATAACAATCCCACTTCAATGTATGGCAAGCACTCTACAAAGCAGCGGACGGCAACCAGAGCCGATGGGCACAAGTCGCACACTCAGTCTTCTGGTCAGAGCAAGTCACGCCTAGGAAGTGTAGCGTTATGACACCTTGCTACGCTAAGCTCAAGTGAAAGAATAATTTGGAGTGAACTGCTGGGCCTTCAGGACTCAAGCCTAGCACGGAGATAAATCACATGCTGAACTTACAGTCAATGTGGAGCATGCAAGAACAAAGGTGGCTCTTATACAGAGTCACGACTTGCAATGTCACACGGTGGTAAGCTGAGTGGAGAACCAAGAGGACCAGTTAGATTGTGTAGAGTAAGGAGTACAGAGGATACGCACCTGAGTGGAGAACCAAGAGGACAAGTTGGTTCCACTCAGGACACTACAGGAGGGTTTATATACGCTACTGGAGCTGAGCTTGGAACTGGGTCTAAACACTATTACTAAGTGTACAGTAAGACTCCATGACTCAGGGGCTGACACGTTGTGTCTATTATTAGTGCTATCTATTGTGCTGACTGATGCACTTGTCATAGTGCTGATGCAATGCCTTATCTTGCTGAGTAAAACCTAATACAGCGAGTAAGTGTAAACTACTAAGCACAGTCTTGAGCTATCTAGAATGTTCCTTCCTTATCTACCAATCGTATGAGTCTGTATGTATATGGAATGTGACCGGATTGGGTTGTCCTCATTAAAGGTACAACTATCCCAGGTCACGTGCTTGATGGTGCACATGATGGCAGCATGTGACTAACAGAGTCTCATACTTTGGCCCTTTATATCTCCTTAGATAATTCCGTATAAAATACAGAAAAATCGGAAATAAATATACGCATTCATGACAGGAAGCGCATGGGATGCACACCATACTATGCCACCACTGGGACTCACCCGCTTCTTCCCTTCAACATTGTAGAGGCAAACTACCTTCTCCTGCCACCAGACTCACTCCTTGCCACTACAGACCTCATCACGTGGCGAGCAGTAGCCCTACAGAAGCATACAAAAGACCTAGAGCAACTGCACACATGTATCCATCAAGAACAGAACCGCATGGCAGTGCACTTCGAGCGTGATCATGCTGCGACTATCCACGACTTCAACTTTCAACGTGGCGACTTAGTACTGGTCCGCAACACCACCATTGAGAAATCACTTAACCACAAAATGCACCCGCAATATACCAGACCCGTAGTGGTCATCTCAAGAAACCACGGCAGTGCATACATCCTTTGCAAACTCGATGGGATGCTAGCGCACAGCCCATTCACAGCCTTCCATGTTGTACCCTACTTTGCGCGTGAACACATCGACATACCCGACATCGAGCAACACATCAACATTACCATTGCACGACTCTGTGAAATGGAAGACTCAATGGATGCAGCATCAGACAAAGATGACGTGCCCCAAGAACAAGCCTCACGCGAAGATAGCGATGAGCAGGGACAGGACGTAGGACAGGAAGGTGAAGACTGAGGACAGTCATTTTTTCAGTGGGGAGGAGATGGACCCCCTCAGATGCTGCGGCAAGTACTATAATTTTCTGATCTCTCGGTTTCGGACTTTGTTTCTGGACTACTCTCTCTTCTGAACAGACTCGTACCGCTGAACACTCTCTTGTACTCTCAGGTTTCATTTCCTGTACCTTCAGCAAAGGAAGGGCAGTGCTGCACAGTGATGACACGCAAAGCGACCAATCGTGGACAGCAGAAAGTAGCTTGCGTGTGCGTATTGCAAAAAACACCCTCCCAGTTGACTTCCGCAGATCTGAGCGTGGCGCCAAGCCACTCTTTCTGAGCTAGTAGCACAATCCTTGAGTTCCTTTATCTCTTTACTTACATCAATCGCTGAATGGACATCACTTTTCTCTCATTCACACACATCACCCAAGGACACTACAACATACAAAAGACTCAAACACCTCAGCAACAAGTACACTATATCGCATCTTCCACGTCTTGCTTCACTTCCTTTCTTTTCCTTTCCCTTTAACCACACTCCCATAGCCATGCGACGAAGCGCGAGAAGAACTGGGCCCAGCTTGAAGAGGCAGCATGACCAGCTCACCCAATGCCAGCAACAAGGACCGCTCAGCAAGCCGCAAATGGGCCTGCGAAGCCTTGACAGCTGCCCACGCCTGTGCAACTTCACTGCACCAAAATGCAGCAGTCCCAAGACGATTGACTTCCACAAAGTTCAAACCCACTAAGACAGGTGACACCCAGGCAGGCGAAGCCACGACAGGCAAAGGCAAAGGCAAAGTTGAAGATGGAGGCGAGGGGCCGAGCAAACCAGCAGCAGGAAGAGCAAGTGTAGTTGAAGAAGTGTGGAGCTCACAAATGTGACCTGTTTGCAAACAATGGAGGCACTTAGAAGAACCCACGATGGGCTTGCACTTCGCGTGACCATGCTTGCAAGAAATACACTAACAAAGGCATAAGCAGACACGAGGAAAGCCCACAAGATGACACACCCGAGAAGGACGGGAAGAACCTGTGTCAGGAGACAAGTGTGCATGCTTCAAACTACTATTGCGCCCTTCAGGGATGTCTGGTGACACCGCGAAAGAGGTAACCACAATGTCAACTGAAGGAGGACGGACAATGCATGGCACCGGGCATGTAACCACTGGAGCAGGAGGGGCCGCACTGGCGACAGGAGGAACCATGGGCAGCCCTGGCAAAGCTGCTGGCGTCGCACACAAAGAAGGTGCCGGCTCCGTCACAGCAGCAGTAGCGGTAGTGGTAGCTGTGTCACTAACAGCAGCCACACCTGTGACACCAGCATCGAGCGCAGGAGATACCCCCAACTCATTAAGGGCAAGACGTGCACGAGTGCAAAACCACTCATAATCATCATCAGACATCCAGTGGGCCTTATGCGACTCCTTGAGAGTGAACAAGAACGCCCACAAACTAGCACGTGGACCAGGCTCATCATAGCCATCCTCCACAATGCACTGCTCAGTGGTGCGCAGTTCAGCTGCATATGCGCAGAGCTGTGGCTCCAAGTCCACAACGAAGCTGGGAAAGCACTTGAGCCAAGACTCAGCAGCGAACGTGCAAACCTCCCCATGAAGACTGCTAAAGACGGCGCAACACCCTGCAGGAATATCGGCAGCGGTACCAGCATTCACCGCAAAAGTCTCCCGCTCATACTGGGACAAATCAGCAAACACACCAAGATTCACAGCAAATACACACCTCAGCCGCGAGCACCCACATGGCGTAGTCCCCGACCTCTGCAGTGCACATCGGCACCTTGGACCAATCATTGAGAAGAGCGAAAACCTCCTGTAGGGCATCATCATACACAGCGCAGTTGTGATCAGGCGGCGACATGGCAGAAAGCGAGAAGACAGGTGTGAAAACCCGGTGATCTGATAAGCACAGTGCGCCCATGCCACATCACGTGGCAATCGCTGCTTAGCCAAGAGCACGTGCCAGTGGTCCAACTGGATATAAACAAGCGCCGTGCTGGACCAACTAACTGGGGACTGATGAACAGCACACATGAAGGGATCATACTCACAGTGAACTGGTGACTGTGGTGAGATATGAAGGTGAGCTTGAAGCAGCAACAGAGAGATCTTGCAGGTGAAGCAGATGGGTGTCTGGCACACAACAGATGAGAACTGATGTGGACCAGGAGTGTACAAGCTGCACTACTTATACAAAATACAGGGTGACGCAGGTAACAGCTGGTCACAGTAAATACAAGACGCATTGTTCTACAAGTGGACAAAGGAGTGTACTGTTCTGGAGAACAAGGCGTATAGAACAAGGAAGGTCTGGAATATGATATCATAGTGACATCATGATAAAGATAAGAACAAAGGTCAGAGTACAAGGACGAAATACAAGGGGAGTCCAGAGGAGTCCATGATGTCATTGTACAGTGATGTCATAGATAAGAAAAGTCCGAGATTGTAAAGATCATATATAGTATAATCTACATAAGTCCAATATATCTTATCTAAAGCAGTCCATTATCTGCATGTCCATTGAGCTGCTAGATGCGCTCAGGCCACTTATCAACATCTCCCTGTGATCAGCAATCTAGGACTAGCACAAGCCCATGTCTATGTTGTGTTGCTGCAGCAGGACACGTGCAAGCAACTTGGTGAAGCCGTCTGCAACCATTTCTGCAGTAGGGGTTCTAATAAGGGTGATGGTCCCCTTTTCAATGTACTCCCTAATGACATGATGCCTAATGGCATGTTATTTGTAGCTAGAGCGTGCTATTCTCTGCTGTTCTGTGACTGTACAACGCTCCAAGTGAAGTTACCTTATTTAGATATGCTTAGTCAGGTTGTTATATCCTGCAGAGGACGGAAAATATTCCCTTAGTCTTATATCCTCCTCTGCAGTCCCCTTGTGTCCTCTGTGACTCAAGGGCCCTCTATTGGTCACACTTTGACAGGTACTGTGGTGTCTGGAATCTCCGGCTGCAGGATGCAGGTGACGTCATCGTGGAAGATGGGAACGGAGTTAGTCCATCCCATAGGTAACGTTACCAAGCGAAGTGTGCCAAAGGGTGACTGGAAGGTAGTGAGGTCGCGCGATGCTTCCGCGAGGCTGCGTTCGTCATACCCAACATATAAGTCGAGCATTCCACCGCATGCACGCCCTGCGAAGTGTTTGCCAATTTG
The DNA here is from genome assembly GCA_021524915.1 of Lactarius akahatsu. NCBI lineage: Eukaryota > Fungi > Basidiomycota > Agaricomycetes > Russulales > Russulaceae > Lactarius > Lactarius akahatsu. Next base: position 460,949 of record JAKELL010000032.1, read on the forward strand.
GTCTGTGAAAGGCGTCATGCCTGCATGTTTGATGGTTACTTGATTGAGCGGCTCCAAGCTGTGGACTAAGCGGAGCGATTTGCCGTCCTTCTTGACAATGCAGAACCACCAGGAGTGGTATGAGGAGTTGGACGGTTCATATACACCGGTGTCGAGTTTTTGCTTGATGAGGCAGCAGACTTCGTTGTAGATCCCAGGTGGTATCACTGGATGGAAAATACACTTTTACCATTGACAAAATTTAGGCATAGCCAATAACAAAAGGTATTTTTTATCCACAATTTTTCATATATAAAATGTTGATAAGGTAGCTAAATATTGTCAATGCAATTTAAAAGCACAATATGTAGACAATAAATTTTCCTTTTCCATAATATTGTCAGAATATTATGGAGGTAATATTATGTATCTTGTTAAAATATTTCACTTGGTAATATCTTTATAAAATGCAACAGTGGCTCAGTTTAGAGGGTCCAGGCAAGGTACAGGGTTCAACTGCAAAAACATTTTATCAAGATATTACCATATGAAATATTTCAACAAGATACATAGTATAACCTCTATAATATTCTGACAATATTATGGAAAAGGAAATTTATATTGTCCACATATTGTGCTTTGAAATTGCATTGACAATATTTAGTTACCTTATCAACATTTTATGTATGAGAAATTGTGGATAAAAAATACCTTTTGGTATTGGATATTCCTAAATTTTGTCCATGGTAAAAGTGTATTTCCCATCCAGTGTATTGGGATGTTTCGCTGCGCCCAGGGTTTGTGCGGGATTGTCAGTATTTCGATAGGCAGGAAGAAGTCCTCGTGGAAGTGTCCATGCTCTTGATCAGTCCATGTGAAGGCGCCATTCTGTAAGCACATAAAGTGGTGGATGAGCTTACGCTCTTCTGGCAGTAAGAAGTTGCCTGTGTGTACTTGGTTGAATTGCTCTTTGCACTCTTCTGTGTAGCAGCCTGTTGGTGCAAAGTCAGGAGGTCGTGGTTGCAGTGTTGGGATATTATGTAATGAGTTGCCCTTGATGTTGTGGATGATGCAAAAGCAGCTTGGTAGTTCTGTTTCGATAGGGCGGATCTTGCGAGCAACTGGCTTGTACTTCTTGCCTGCGAAGATGGCAAGTGGTGTGCAGGTATTGGGGGTATAGATCTGCACTGCAGCCATGGGCGCCACTGGCGCGTCGTGGTGGGTATTGGAGTGAGATAGTGAAAAGAAAGAGCTAAAGGCTGGGGAATTGTTATTGCACAAAGATAAGTAGGCTGCTGCTAAGTCGCACTGTTACAAACCCTGACCACCAAAGGTGCGGCCCTCGTGCATGACGGCCCGGAGAGACTGCCAGACCCTGCAGAGACTCCGTGGAGCCCGACATGCAGCCACGCCAGATCCCCTGGTGCTAGGGAGCGTTTATGGAAGAACCTAGGCCTGTGACGTCACCGATCATGTGACTTGGGCTGGATCGACCTAGACCGATGACGACAGATGGTGCAATGCCTCATGTGACCTTCTAGTAGGTTCCATGGCTGCGCATGGACCACCGAACCCTCAGTAGAGTGGACTTAGCTGGGTACAAACCTTATGTACCTGCATGTATATATACCAGTAGCATTTCGTGCTCAAGTCTCCAGACTTGAGTTACTTAGCAATACCAGCTAGTACCCTGGGAACTCTGCTCTGCACTTCTAAGACCATCCTCTTATCTTGTGCATCATCATTCTCGCTGCGCCTCTTCGAGCGTATGCCTTTGACCGATCCAAGTCTCCTTAGTCATTGTCCGTGACTACGACCCCTAGACCTTGTTCTTTCGTTATGCCATCTGCTGGTAAACCCAGAGTCGCACGCCACCCCGCTGGTGGTGTTACACACGCTGTGTTGCATCTGCTGGGAGTTGCACGCATGCTTCTATATACACTTGTCTGTTGCTGGAATTGTAGTTGAGGGTGACCGCGAGCTCTCCTTGGTTGTTTACCAAATCATCAATGCTTAAAAATCCTGCTTTTGCTGGTGTTCGCAGCGGTCCGTGAAGCGGTGGGTACTGTGCGCGGTGGTGGGGACGGTCACAGTCTGGGTACCACGCGTGGTGGTGGGGACGGTCACAGTCTTCCTGGTGTTGGGGTTGCAGATTGTGATTGACTGGTTCTTGTTGCAATAGTTGCGCACGACTGATTGGGTGAGGATGTCAAAGGGGCGCCCTAAGAGAATGTTGTAGGCAGGCGACTGGAGGATGTGTACCTGCATATAGAGCGTGATATCACTGATGGAGAATGCGACGTTACGTGCCAGCCCAAGCAACTGGTTTACGCTCCTGTTGGCCAAGATCATGTTGAGTTTGATGGAGGGGTCGTAGGCAAGTGCGAGCACATTGCAGACTTCTTCTGACATGGCTACGATTTGGCACCCCGGATCGAGGATCACTTCAACATGCTCTTGTCCATCAACTACTGGTAGGATTGTGTGAAGTGCATTTGACTCTGTCGCTACTTCCACTTTGTCTTGTGTCTCTTGTGCGTCTGCTGCTGCCTTCGCGTAGATGCCTTGAGGGCTTGTGCTGGTTGGTGGGCGTGCTGCTGCGGCGAAGGCAGTGGGCATGTGTGCAAGTTGTGCTCCTTCTCTTGTTCTGTCTTCTTCAGCTGCTTCTTCGGCTTCTTTGAGTAGGGTTTGTGTGGTGTCATGAGGGATGCAACATTTGATGGTCACGTCTGCTACCTGCGCGTGGAGTTCTGGGGCGAGTGAGAGTAACTCACACTGGGTAACAGTGATTGGTGTCTCCATTGCACACTTGTAGACTTCTTGGGTGACCTTCTTGTCGTGTATCTTTGCGGTGGTGGTGTACGCTTGCTCATTCTTGTGCATGGTTGGTACTGCTGGTTTGCTAGCTGCCTCACCTTCGCGCACCGCAGCGTATGGATGACTTTGGTTGGTGGCTTCTTGGTCTTCTCGCTCTTTGCCCTTCTTGACAGTGGATGTGCCTTCTTGAGACTGCGGAGGTAGTCCCTGCAGGAACGGTGAGGGGTACACTTCGCTGCTAACTGCGCCGCTACCGCCACCTGGTGCGGTTGCTGTATTTTCGTGCGCAGTCTGCAGCTTTGCAGCAGCGTCAGGCTGTGGGCCTGGATGTCGCCTCAGTGGTTACAGCCCCGGTTGACTCACCTCTGAGTGCTGGCCTGTGTACAACGTGGGGTGGCCAATGCTCGACTGGCTCACTGATTCGCTCATAGGTGCTGTCACAGATGGTGCCGCCACAACCTCGAGGATCATTTGTGATGCCATCTGCCTGGGGTTTTACCAGTGCCACTCATCCATGCGGTCGCAAAGCCAAGCACCCATGATATCGCACGGGACCATCGCCCCTGAGGGAAGTACAACCTTACCTTCAGGGTTGCACTTACACTTACCAGCTTGGTTGTACTCCGCTATGACCTCACATTCCCTGATAAAGTGGCCAGTGCCCCTGCAGAAGTTGCAAAGGGCACCAGTTGTACCTGCAGGTTGCGATCCCACATTCCTGGGCTTGCCTCTGTTTTGCGCCTCTAGGACTGTCTTGAACATCTCACCGAGGCTTGCTACCACTTGCGTGAGTGCTTCTATCTTGATTGTGTTTGTATCTGGTTGTGTTGGCACTGGCGAGGGTGATGCTTGGTATTGCATGCTGGGTGATGTGCTGGCTAGCGCACTTGGGCTTGTTCCCATGAGGACAAATTTGCTGCATTATATATGTTGCCTAGGTCATATGGGTCATCTGGCATGTGGTTGGGCATCTTCAGCTGGAGTCGTTGCATGATATGCTGCGAGAGGTCTGGGCGGACACCGTGGAGGAAGGCCCGTGACTGTTCCTCTGTTGACATGCAGTTTTTACTGATGAGGTAGTGTGTGATCAGCAAGAATTGGCAATGGTAGTCACCCAAATTGCTAGCTGAGAATATGCCTACGTGTGCACGCTCTCTGATGACTGTGTCCAGGTCTTGCATGGTATAGGTGCAGTCGTCGGATGCACCAGGGTATAGTTTGAGGATGTCAGTTTTGAACTCGACGTAGGTTTTGTTGCATCACTGAATGCTGGGGTGGTCTTCCATAGTTTTTCTGTGTGGACCGCTTTGAGGTATCTGACCGCGGCTTGCTTGCATTTGCCGTCTGCAGCAACTGTGTGGGTGTCGAGGAGTAGTTCAAGGTCAGAAAGTAGCGTTCTATTTCTTCTGGCTGTATCTCATCAAAGCTAGGCACAGAGCACTCTGTGTGCGCTGGTAGATCGGCAAAGGCCATTCTTGGTCTAGCTGGTCAGATAGTGGGGATTGAGGGGGCTGGTGGTTTACCGGTGCTGGAGGATTGCC